>VZTX01024974.1:427442-591629 GCA_013400915.1 Pardalotus punctatus | reverse complement strand
AGCGCAGCGGCGCGGGCAGGTGCGAGGAGCGGCCCGGGGCTCCCGGCCGTTAAACCCCCCGGGCCGGCCCGGGCCGCGGCGCCGCACGGACAGCGCCCCGCAGATCGACCGGCTCCTGCTTTCGGGGGGCAGGGGCAGGTCCGCCCCACGGCCCGGTTCTGGTCCTGTCGTGGGCTCGGTTCAGCGGCCTTTTGCTGCCTCGCCATGGAATCACAGACTAGTTTGGGTTGGAAAGGACTTTAAAGATCACCCAGTCCGACCCCTGCCGCGGGCAAGCGACACCTTCCACTATCCCGGGCTGCTCCAAGCCCCATCCAACCTGGCCTTGGACACTTCCAGGGATGGGGCGCCCACAGCTTCTTTGGGCAACCTGTGCCAGGGCCTCCCCACCCTCACAATGAAGAATTTCTTCCTAACATTTCACATAAATTTCCCTTCTTTCAATTTGTACCCATTACCCCTTGTCCTCTCACTGCAGTTCCTAAAAGAGCCCCTGTCTGGATCACCTCAGAAACAGCTCCCTGTGCTGGAGAGATGCCCCAAGCCCAAACCAACCTGCTCCAGGCTTTCTACGGGGCAGGGACACATCCATCCTCTGGCTGGGGTCTGGTCTCTGTCATGACCTGTGTTCAGTGGCCTTTCGCTGCCTCTCCATGAAATCATAGAATTTTGGCTTGGAAGAGACACTAAAACTCATCCAGTTCCACACCCATGCTATGGATAAGGACACCTTCCACTAGACCAGGGTGCTCCAAGCCCTGTCCAGCTTGGCCTTGAACACTTCCTTAATAACTCTGGACTGTTTGCCAAGGCTTGCTGAAGGGGGAGATTAATCCCACATGCACAAAGGTGTGAGCTTTAAAACACCTTAATGCACTTTTATGGAATATATATATATATATATATATACACACACACACATATACATACACACACACACATATATATATACACACATGCACACACATATATGAATGTATATAGTCATATGGCATTTTTATATAGCTTTATACTCATACAGTTTTTCATTATAAGGTACTGTGTAGGTTGTTTAGCTTGCATTACAGTATTTCTTCAAATTTCTATATTTCTGTATGATTATATATTATATTTCTATCTGTATATATATTAATGATAAAGGTCATGTTCTTTGCCACAACAGCATATATTTGGCTCATGTATAGTCTGTGCTATACATACATATCCATATATACACATATCCAGATTAAACAAATAAAATGAGCTGGTGATACTTTGTAGAATCCTGAATTGTTAAGTAATCAGAAAATACAATGAATTTGAGAATCTTGGGAGAGGGAGAAGCTGTAGTTTTGTATTGCTTTAGCTTGTGTGGGGAATGTGTCAGCTCATAGCGAGGCTGCTCAACAGCTTTGAGGAGATGGGGAAAAAAAAATCCCACAACTGGTCAAAAGTGCAGAGCAAATTTCAGTGATGAAAACTGTAATTAAACGAGCTGGAACTGGTCCAGGACCACAAGGTTAACATCCCTCTTCCTGGAACATCTTCCCTGAGATGTTTAATGACTGCTGAGCAGTCGGGACCTGCGTTAGACATCTCACCCGAGACAGCGTCTTCAGTAAGTGCTCTTTGCCTCTCAGTTCAATACCAGCCGCGAGGAAGAGAGAAAAGTGCCATCTAACAAAACACCAATCCCACTTCCTCCGCACCAGTGTCAGCTCTGCAGCGAAACTCAGCCAAGCTGGGGGCAGCAAAAGGTTGCAGGAGAGGGAGGGAAGGCATCTCCAGAGGGTGCATGGGGAGGAGGGAGCTGGTGTGAGCTGAGCTCTGAGCTGTCTGCCTGAGCTCCCTTCCTGCCCCAAGCTGCTCAGCAGCATTAAACACTTGTGGCCAGAACTCAAAATGTGGCCATCAGGTAGAGCCAGAGCTACGTGCTGGCTGACAGGAGAGCTAGCTCAAGTCTTTAGTCACACCTGGATGAGTGTGCTGTTACCTGAGCTTAAAAATGGACCCAAGCTGGTAGGCAGCTGAATGGGGGAATGGCAGCAGGCAGGGTGAGACCTTGTATCAGAGCAGCCTGACCTGTCAAAAAAAAAAAAAAAAAAAAAAAAANAAAAAAAAAAAAAAAGAACAGCACCAGAGATTTTAGTTCATGTCTAAAGCTTTTCTAAAATCCCAAATTGTGTCATTTGACCAGGAGAGCCCCAAAAGGACCAGAAATAGGGTGAGGCTGTTACCAGATGTTGTCAGTAACTGTTTCTAGGGCTGCCTGGGAAAACACATCACGGGCAGGCTGGGTCAGGGCAGGAGCCAACCCCACACGGGCAGGAGTGGGGCCCTGGTTCCAAACACAGGAGGTGCAGGCAAGCCCTTGAACCCATGTGGCTGTCTGATGTGGGGCCAAGAGACGTGTCACTGCAGGGCCGGGTCCTGTTGCTGCTCCCTTACTGGATACAGGCTACAGATTTCTGCAGCTCCAGTCAGGGAATAACCGCAGGGCTGACACGTGAGGCTGGCTGGAATATCCTTGCCCTGCTCAAAGGCTTCCCAACTGCTCGGGGAAGAGCTGGTGCGGCATCACTGCTCCTGGGCTGTGGAACTGATGATGTCAGTGGGCATGTCGACATTGGCCATGGTCATTCTGCAGCCACTGGACACTCCCACCATACCAATTGATGAGACTTTTTTCTAACATGTCTTTTCCTTTCCACTTAAGCACATTTCTGCCATCCTTAAGCCAGCACCACTGCCGAGATAAACCCCAGCTTCATGCACAATGTGATCAAGTGGTGTACAGAAACAGGATTCCTCTGAGCTGCCTGGTGGGTTGTGCTTAGCACCGTGTCTCGGCAGCCCGTCTGCCTGCGGCGTCCTTTCCCTAAGCTTCTAACAGAGGGCTCTGCTTGCAGCCTCCAATGCTCTGCTCAGCTCTAATCTGCCCTGCAACAGCATCAAACCAAGGCCCCTTTAGCCACGGGAATGCTTTGTGCACCTCCAGTCAGCTAATCCTGCTTAAAGTCAAGCCAGCTGCCCCTGTGTAAATGCACGATGTGAACTCACTCAAGATTGTTTGAATTAGATGTATCTCATCCTGCATGGCTGGACTGACTTTTCCTTTGTGGATCGTTTTCCTCTGCAGGGTTTTAGATGGATGTGTCAGCAGATGTGGCTAAACTTCCTGACTCTTATGAGTTGCCTACCAAAATATTTGGATGGCCAGGAGATGCCAGCCAGGTTTCAAGAGCTGGCACAGTCCTTGTGCCACCTGAGCTGTGGATGTGGGAATGGCAACTTGGCCATCCCTGGCCATCTGAACTGTCCTGCTTCAGCCAGAATTGTGCTCAGGCACTACCATAGTGTGGCACCAGCACAAACACATGCAGGAATAATCCCTCCTGGCACTTTGTAGAGATGCCTTCAGCCATTTTGAGATGCTGCCCTGCCACACCTCTCTGTGCAACAGGACAACCTGAACCGGGAGGAGAAATCAAACATTCAAACAAAGCAGCTGTGAGAGCAGAAAATAGCTGGGATGGAGTCAGGGTTACTCAGAGAGTGGCATGAAACCCAACTGTCCTTTGTCAAATATTTGTTTGGCTGTGTGTCATCGCTGACTGTCTCAATACAGCAAGAATCTGTTTCATGCTATCAGTTGTGGGCAAATGAATGTAATGGGTTGTTATGGTCACCCAGATACCACTGCATTGGGCAAACACAAATCTTGCAAAAACAGTGATAAAAGGGCACATTTCTGCATTTATCTGCTGGATGGCATCTGCTAAGAAACACTGAGTCTCTAGAAGTGAAACGCTGCATTTCTATAGCATTTCTATACGGCTGTTGCTCACTGTTCTGATGCGTGAGACTGAATACATATTTATCAAGCCCCAGTTCAGCAAAGAATCTTCCCTGCTTCAACACTGCAGGAAATCTGTTCTACCCCTAGACCAAAGCATCATTGAAAAGCAGCTTCGACAGAAAGGAATGATGAGAGCTGCACACAGGGCGTGAGCTACTTGATGTGTTTACCCAGCAGCCACACAACACATTGATGCTCACAATGAAAGGCAGCCTAATGTGCACGGCCCTGACCTGGGAAGGAGGAGGAGAAGAGGGAAGGAAAGCAATTACTCGAAGGAAAAGAGAGTCTGCTGTCTCTGTGCCAGCCCAGTCCAGCATTTCTCCCAAGCATGGTGCCAATCTAATGGGGTTAATGGCGATCAGGCTTCCACTGATCTAAGTGTGCATCATTAGCAAGCAAGCAGAGACTTCAGCACCTGCATCGCACACACTTTGATAAAATACAAAAGAAGAGGGCAGTGTTCCCTCAAATTCCAGCCCATCTCTCTGCAACACTTTTTCCTTCCCCTTCCTTCAGCCATAAAGTAGGTTGTAAACGCTGTTGTGGTTTTTGTCCAAACTGATTTGAAGCAGCGTAAGTGATGAGCAATGTGCCCTGTATCTGTGGAGCTGCTTTCCTCAGCACACCTGCGCTCAGGAGCAGCCTCACTTCTCTCTCCAGCTGGGTGCATTTTAATTCTGCTTTGTGTCTCAGGGAAATCACCATGATGTGACACAGGAACAAAAAGGGGTGTGCACTTACACATATCTGGTAGGATTTTCTTCTTAACCAAGCAGCTGCAAGAAGTTAAATAAAATTCATTGTTTTGAAATACATTCAGGCACATCATAGTATCTGTCTGACACACACATACTTGCATGGTGTCTAATTCAGCCTCCCGTGGGATTTCTACCTGTTTTCTCAATTCTGTTGCAGGATCTATGTTTTTAAGATTGATCCTTATTGTCTCTCAGTGATGACCTTCATGCCTGCTCTGGGACAACCATATAAATGCCCCTGCCTGCCAAAACTGCATCCATAGCATGGATCTCCGACTGGGACAACACATACAAGGCTTGCAGTGGCACTGAGGATGTGAACTGGCACTGAGGGTTTGGGGTGCACAGCAGCACCCTAATCCCATCTGTGACACCCATAAATACCTTTCCTTGGTCAGAACAACTTTACGAGTCTTTCACAGCAGCTCTGAGCCAGGTTTTAATCCAAATGGGCTGATAAGAAAGGCTTGGCCTGTGGAGGAGGTGATAGAGGAATTCTTTGTTCTTCAGAAGGTTCAAGAAAACAACACTGGTGAGTCAGAAATGTGGTGGGAGCACTCACAGTCCCGAAAGGACTAGGATACAAAGGACACCAACCCCCAATTTTTTTTTCCTAATGCCGATAAGGTTGCTAGGCTGAAGGGAACAGGATCAGAGAGAGAAAAAGGCAGGCAAACATTGGGACATAATGCAAGGGGGCAGCACTTAAACCCTGCTCGTCAGGGCTGCCTCCTGCAAGGTGCTGTGTGCCCTGTGCTGGGTGCTGAGCGCCAGCCTTGGTGCCTGCAGAGACAGGGCTAAATGAGATGCTGTGTCTGTTAGCTCCCTCCCAAGAGCAGCACAGCCTGCAGAGATTGTGCTTTCTACAGTAATGAAATTTTTTCATTTTTAAATCAGCTGTGATCCTGTTTACTGTAAACTCCAGCATGCTCAAAATGTTTCTATCACAGTTTATTTAGGCTTCAGAGATTTTTTTTTTTGAATCACACTTATCAAGAATATATTTTCACAGCAAGCTCTCTGAAATACAGTAAGGACCTAGGAACATCTGATGCCCAGACTCTGCCATTCCCTAAGATATTATATGATCTGCTCATTCCCCATGCAGAAATGCTGTCGCTTTTGTAGAATCCAAGCCAGTGCCTGTCTGATGTATGATACCCCACTTCTGAAGGCCTTGAACGAGACTATTTGTTGTCAAGATACTTTTACAAAAGCAATACCATTTCATGGGTTGTAGTTAAAATAATTCATACAATTTACATTGGTCTGTGTGCTTTGAGCTTTAAATCTGCTTAGCTAACTTAACTTTCATTTTGGCTTGAAACTTGGACCCGGGTGAAATGCACAACACAAGCCAGGTCTGAATTATTTGCTTTAGTTCTTTCTGAATGATCTCATTTTCTCACCATCCACAGAGAACAGAGGAAAAAAGCACATACTTTTCAACAGCTAAAAACAACTGAACCAGTAAGTATAAAATCTGATACCAAAGGCGAAGTATTTCAGCCCAAAAGGAATATGGTTTTGGACTTTTATGAGCCACTGCAGCATATAGTGCCTGTCACTGTTGAAAACAAGCTCTGTGCATTGTCTGAAGGGTTGGAAGCAGCTGATCTTAAATATCTTGCTTTACACCCTGCCCAAGAAGCAAGAGGAGACAGAAAAGCTACAGAATTTGCCCTGCATTTTTATGAAACATTTAAACAAAAAGTGCAGCATATGTGTGTTTACTGTCCCATATATTATATCATGATCCACATCTATGATGATGTATCTCTCGTGAGATGCAGCCAGTGTAACGTGCTGCCAAAACCACAGTGGTCACACCTGATCCCAACATCCTTCCTCTATTTTCACAGGCATAAACCATACAGGGAAGCTCAGGGCAGTCTGGAATTAGTTCCAAACCCAGCATGTTGTGCATATAAATGGCCTCTTTGCAACGTCGCCTCTATGCCATGACCCAGCAGCCTGGACCCTGCATTATCCCAGCCTCTGGAAATGGCTACATGCAGGTGCTTCTTCAACAAATTCCCCCCCCAGATAAACAGCCTCCTTTTGTCTCTTAATCAGCTATCACCTACTAACCTGCTTGATACCAAAAATTTCCTTTCCAAATAGGAGAAAAACCCCACTGGGCCAAGCTGTGCCAGGAAAATAAGGAAAATGTCTGAATCCAGCCTTTCTCCCGGGATGCATGTACACAGTGAACACCCTTTCAGATTGATTAGAACTAAAGGAATGATGTGGTGGCTGGTGTTCCTGTGGCTCTGTTCTTTCTCAAGTAAGGACAGGGGACCAAGGGCAGAGGTGAGGAGTCCAGTGCCCTGACAAGGACACAGCCAAGGTGTCCAGGGATCCATGTGGGAACAGCCCTGGACTTCAGCCTCTGCGTAGCATCCCAGCAGAGGAAATTTGAGTGGCTGTAATCTGTCCTTGGCTTTGGCTGTTGATGGGTTGTCCTTGAAGTAGGGACTAGCAAAGGCACTTGTAAACCATAATTGCTTTCAGTGGGACCTGAGCATCTTTTGGGATCACTGGAGCCTCTCAGCAGGGAGCAGATGCTGCGGGAGGGACTCTCCTAAAAATATCCTGCTCTTCTGCAGACACCTCTAAAGCACTGAGCAAACCCAGCCTTTGCTTATATTCCCAGCACTAATGATGGCTCCCAGTAAAATCCTGGATTAAGTGTGAAACTCTCTACTTTTCCCATTCTGAGCTCCCCTTTCTGGTTGGTCGCATTTATTAGGTGTGTTAGTACCATAAGCACATTTGCTGTAAGTGCTGGGAAACCCTGGATTTACAACCATCAGGCGTCACTTTCAGGGCACACTGTCACCTTTAGAAAAACATCTGCTATAAACAGTTTTACTTACTCACATTACTAATAATACCATACTGTATTAAAAGTGAAAGGATTTTAAAAATCCAATTTACTTGTCCTTCAGCTTGGCCAGTGAAAAGAATCAATGAGATGTGTCTCAGTTCAGTTTGGAGCACTTTTCACTCACCAGTTCCCTCATGCTGATGAACTTGCTTTACAGACAGGAGAGGACATGTTTGCCTGCTTAAAAAAACCCACCTGTACACCCTGGAAATTGAAAAAAATTAAAACCTCTCCAAAAACAGAGAGAGAGAAAAATAGGAAGACATAGAAACATGTCTATTGATTTTCCTCTTATAAATACATGTTTTACGGAAATGCAACTATTGCTGAATTTGACCAAAGGTCATTCTTCACCAACAAAATAATAATTGTGCGAGAACTTAATGGTTGAATCAAATTCAGTTTATGTTAACAGGAGATCACTATTATGGAGTAATCTTTGATGAGATTAAGGATGTTATTTTCCTTTTTAAAGGTGGGATTTAAAACCCTCAACCATTAAATGTAACTTATAGAAAGTTTGGGTTATGGGCAAAGTTTGCATTAGCCAAACTAAAATGTAAAAGTAGGAACTTTGTAACCTTCAGAAATGTTGACTCTAACATTGATTCTAACCCCAAGGGCTTGTTAGGCTGGGTTATGTGCTCACTTGGGGCTAGAGAGGGAGAAACCAAGGGAATGAATGTGATTTGAAACAGATTTATGGATTTTTATACCTTAACTTCCTGTATAGCTCAGAGGGAAAATTGAATAGATGCCAGGGGGTCTTAACTCCCTCCGGGTTCTCCAAGCCACCCTGGAGCCCCAGGTCCCTTCAGCCCATTTAATTCCCAGCACCACTCACCCTGGGGCGCAATCCCAACATTAGGGTGGTACCACTGCTGCTTGTGCTGAATCCTTTCTGCCCCATTCACCCGGAATCTGTTTTCCCTCATCGTTTCTTCCTATCAGAGGTTTGCTCAGAAGCCCGCAGCAGGCACATCCCTGTGCCTGGTTGGAGCCTGGGCACAGCCACAGATGCACATTTGTGCTGCCCATGGCACGGGGACCGCCCCTGGCAGCCCCGGCTCACAGGCTCCGATGCCAGACCTTATTGCTAAATGCCCAGCATGATAATTGGCGATTTTACTTTTCCCTCCTTGCATCCTGGCTGTAATAAATTGGAGTGATACCGTCTCAGGCTTCCTCCGTGCTTCTCCTGGAGCTTCTGTCGAAAATTCAGCATTAGCAAAATGTGCCTCTGGAATAAGGCCTCATAAAATATTGTTAGGATTGCTAGGCAACCCGAAGGCACGTTGGGAGCTGAAAGGAGCCTTAAGTGGGCGTAGCGAGCCTGCGCTGGAGTCTCAGATGAAAAAGAGAGGGTATTCTTTGTGTCTCCATGCTGGCAACACTTTGCCTTTGATTTTCTTTTGGAAAGAGGTTGAGATACACTGCTTCCAAATGCACAGAGGTGCATATCTGTGTAATTGTTGCTGCGGCGGCCTCTAACCTCAGATTAATCAGCTGGATGAGAAATGCACCTATCCAGGGCTTTTCAATAGCAATAAAAGTAAAATGAAGTTTTTATGGCCATGAAAATACCCATATTCCAGCTGCTTGCATCTTTCAAGGGCTCATTTTGTGAGAAAGAGAGGCCATGCTCAATAAGAACTTGTTTTATGAGGCCACTGAGGCGTTACCTCAACCCCTGTGCACGCTGCAGTGGTGCTTAATGCAAACTGACTCTGGAAGGAAGGGAAACAAATAAGCACACAATTTATTGGCAGGGTATAGCACAAGTAATCGGCTATTTGCAGATACACACACAGGAATAAAAGGAAAATTGAACTGGGCTTGCAAGAACTTTGGGAGGAATTACTGTAGGTGTAAATAGCGGGGGTTACTGCTGATTTTGTTAGCTGAGAGGCTGAGGGGAGTTTCTGGTTTGGCCCTTGCTGCCTTCAGCTCTAGAGCAGGAGATGCTGCTCCCAGAATCCCTCTCTCATCTCTCCAGGAACACCTTGGCTTGCCCAAAGGGCCTTAGCCAAGCAGGCTCCAGTCCTTCCTCAGGCAAATCTGCTTTGCTTCCACCCCAAGCCAAGCCTCCAGCAGGCAGCACCATGCTGCACGTTCCTTAGGGGAAACCCCGGAAAAACACACACACACTTTGCCAGCCAACACAGCTCCCAGGTGCTGAAGCTGCCCTTGTGACTCTGGCTTTTGCTCCATCCATCCAGCACTGCCAAAGGCAGATCCTGGTGGCAGGTCCTGCTGGAGGTGGATGTGCCTCTGCTGAGAACAGCTGGCTGTGCCAGAGGCCAGCCTTCCAGCCACGCTGAGTGTGCAATTTGTTTCCCAGTGCTTGATTTAGCACATAATTTTCTGTTAAAACAGCCAGTGGCCAAGCTGACTAACTCATCCATCTGCTCACAGCCTGCCCGGCTCCTCCACAGGAAGGGCTGCTCTCACCAAATCCTTTCCAGAGGTTACAAACAGCTCTCCCTCAGTCTCCAATGCTCTTGGGTGACTGAAATCCCTCATTCAGACACTCACAAATTCCACCCTGCTTTCCTCCTGTGCTGACACAGGCCTTTGTCTGCTCTGTTACTGGTGCAAGACATTTCATCAGCACAAATAGGGGGCACTGAAAATTAATGGTGAGAGCAGGAGATGATGATTTTTTGCTCATCCTGTGTCAATGAAAACATGCCTCAAGCATCCAACACTCCTAGATATTCCCATACAATACAGAAACTGAGTGTAATAAGCTAGAAACGCATTTCCCAAGGCTATTAATGAATCTTCCCATGGGGCTGTTGGGATCAGGCATTGTGGACATATTTAAAAGACATGTAGATGTGTCACTTAGGGACGTGGTTCAGTGGTGGGTTTGGCAGTGCTGGATTAATGGTTGGACTTGATGATCTTAAAGGTCTTTTCCAACCTAAATAATTCTACAATTCTGTGACCCTTTCTGTTGGAAGCTGCTCTTGAGCTTGATCTTGGAAAACAGAGCACTGATGGGAGCAAACCTCAGATTTCCACAGTATTACAAAGTTTCTTAGGTAACTACACGTGGAATAAATATAACTACACCCTTTGTTTCTCATGTCCCTTTCTAGCCAGATTTAGGTCAGGAAAGAAGTCTGTGAGGTGTTTATTCATTCCTGGCAGTGAACTGGGCAATTTTTCTGCTCTGTTAACATTGCAGGTCTCATGATTTATATTCCAATACCAAATGGCCCAGGCCAAAGCACTTGGCACTGCCACACTCTGCCCCTCCAGCCAAGGGATGCTGGTGAGTCACGAGGAGCACAGTGGGATTTCTCCCCCTCTGGGGCTCCTGTGATCTCCTTTTCCTTCCCCAGTTTCACAGGTCAGTTTTGGAGGCAAGAGAAATTGGGTCAAACCTGGGCTTTCTCTTAGGTTTCTCAGAAAATCTCCCTCTTCACACTGAGCCAGAGATGGGCTGGTCCTCAACATTATTCTAGCAGTTATTTTAATAAAAAAGGTGGCAGCTGGAAGTCTAAGAAGGATGGGAGCCAGGCACCTTAAGAAATGATAATTGCAGACTTGGAGCAGTGCTAAGAGTTAACAGAGAGATGTTTAATCCAATTCTCAGCTTCTATTTTAGGATCCTTTTAACTTTCAAAATCAAAAAAAGGAAGAGGGGAGGGAAAGAAAAAAATAATCTCCATCACAGTGCAATTTCTTAAGCTTGTTCACAGCCCAAAGGTGAATTTTCGTTCATGTGAGGAGTTTGAAGAAAATCCATTCAGCTGTTTCAGAGGTTTCAGAGCATGAAAGCAACATCTGGTTCAAAAATCAAAAATAAAGAGAAATTCCCTTTGCTCATCAGAGTCAAAATGGGTTTTGGTTTCACACCTCTGATTTAGAGTATCTTGAGCTGTCCCCTGGAGAAAGGTGGCCATTTCTGCATTGATTTGAAGGGGATGAAATTGTGTTGCAAACCCCACAAAAAATTACAGTCAGCCAGACAGGAGGGCAGGTGATACTCACACCTCCACTCCCATCCAGTCCAACACAACATGGGCCATGGCCCCTAAATTGCCAATTTAATTCACTGCACGAAGGTCTCCCACAGCCTGCTGCCTCCCTTGGTTTTTGTATTATTTTGGGCTGTGTGTGATTTTTAGAGCGTGGTTTGCTGTGCTCTGCGCTGCGCTATAGATGGCACTGCAGGATGGAAATTGCAGCCCCTTCTCCCTGGAATAACAACCCTGGGCTGCGGTGGCTCCTGCAGCTTGTCCCGGCGGAGGAAACCAGCTCACATCGCTAATTTCTGCAGCTCTGCCTGCAAATTTCACTCAGTTTTTTACCTGGTTGTTAATAACAACACAAATATGACCCCCAGAATAGAGGGCAAACGTGACAAGGAGCTCTTTGTAAATTAAAAAACCACACAAATGCTCAAAATCCACTGGCTTATTTAGCCTTCATGTTGCAACACAGGAACATTTTGCATTTCAAAGGAAGAAGGCAGTTGATTTCTCTGTATATCACGTCTATGATAAAACTCTGCTTGTACTGAAGTTCTGCTGCTGTAAATGAAAGCATGAACCCTCTCATCATCCCATCGGTATTTATGAGGACACTAAAATCTACCCAAACCTAACCATGTGCAGCATATTTTTCTGCTCTCTTTGTAGAGTTCCCTGGAGTTCTGGGACTAAAAGTAAGAAAATAAGCAAAATCCAACTCAGGTCTGCAGTAGGAGACGCAATGCTGGCAGGAGCAGGGATGCTACGGAAGAGATCAGGATGGGAAGTGAAGAATATCATAAGCAATTACAGCAAAATGCTTTTGGAAAATCCCTCCAGGTACTCAGGTGCATCTGTCGATGTTTAAACACCTTCAGAAATCTGGCCACCAGCCTGCTGCTCCAGATGTTAAAAAACCCTCCAACAATCAGAGAAGAGTAAAAGGTGTAAGAAAGACAAATTCCTTTTGCCACTGGCAAAATGAAAAAAAAACCAACTCGACTATTTTAAGGATTTGTGTGGCGAAAACTGCAGAGAGTAAATACCAGAAGTTGTCCTTGTCTTCCTTTGGAAAATGAAGCTGGAAGAGGATTAGGTACCACCAGACTTTGTTGTTTCACTTCAGTGAACTATCCAAGAGCTCCCATCCACCTGTCCCATCCCAGGACTGGATGGATCAACCCCTGCAGCCCTCTCTGACAAGGAGTTGTGCAACACTTCTCTTTTACAGGACTTTAACGTGATCTTACACAACAAGAGGATTCAAATTACAAGAATGAAGGGCAGTAACCAACCCCACGGTTTGAGATTCTGATGAAATGATGTCCTGGCACATCCATCAGACTGTTCCGCTGTCAAGACAACTCCCAACGCTGGAAGATGAGTGTGGTTTTCTTTTACAGTGTTGGAAAAAAAAAGCAGGAAAAGAAGAAAAGCGTCTGTCTTCAAGCCTAACTACTACATAAATGTAACTTTGAGATGAGATACATGAGAAGGGGCACAAGTGCCCCCAACTCTGTCTGAAGGCACGGGAGTGGGGCGAAGGCTGGGACTCTGCAGAACGCAGCAGGAGAGAAGACAAAAGACTGAAGGAAGATTCATTCCTTGCCAGCAGCACGTGTAGACTTCGTGTGCCAATCCCTGTGCATTCATCTTGGAGAAGCAGATGTGGACGTGAGCGAGAGGGAGCAAAGTGTAAATCTGAGCCTACATGGAAGGAAGGACCATGGTGAGGATATTTGCTAAGCACAGGGCTGGGGGGATGCAGGGATGCAGATACTGATGTTGCCCAGGCAACACTCACTTTTGCAAGACGCCCCTTTGTCTCTTCTGATTTTTAAGTGTGGTTCTCACTCTAAAATGCAGATTCTCCAAGCTGTTAATAAGACTTATTATCTCCTAATTCTCTTTCCCTGTTTCTTTTCAGAGACTGCTCGCAGCAGCACTGCTTGTGACTAGGGAACACAGGAAATTAGGAGCAGCTCCACAGCTGTGGATGCGCAGGATGGGAGATGAGATCTCTGGTGAGAGGCAGAAGCAAGAACTGGTGCTGGGGTGGTGGGTGCAAGACCCACTGAGCTGCATTTCCCACCCCACGGAGCAAACTGTGGCTGTGGAGCCAGCAGGATTTAGGGCAAGGATGAGCCTTTACCGAAAGCCTTGAGCTTCATAAAGTCCTTTTTCCAACTTTCTGAGCCCTGATAAAGTTGCATATGGTGTTGCTGCTGCTGACTGCGAGGTTTCGTACCCAGAGCACAAGATTTAGTGCTGCACTATCCCCAGGCTACATTTGTGTGCAGTGGGCAGTGCTTGCTCCCTCCAGATTGCTTTCAAAACTCAGGGCTGACATTTCCCAGGAAGCATTGGGGACAGTCAGTGTTTTCCCACCATGTCTCGTTTCCCAGGACGCAGTACCCTGGTTTGTGCTAATTGTGAGATGCTGATCCCATTATTATGGAGCAGAATTTCCAAGTGCTGGAAAGAGCACAACAAAAACTGGTGAAGTGGGAAACTTAAAGTGAGGTGGAAATAATATCTGCCCTGTATGGGAGGCCTGGATTTGCTAATTGGACATGGCTCAGGTCAGTAAGGCAGAGTGAGGAGAGCAAGACATCATGAGTGGGATGAAATTACCCTCTCTGATGAAGGGGCAGGCAGGAGATACACAGGATAAATTGTGTCTCTGCACCTTCCAGCCAGAAAATGGGACTCAAATAGTGTGAGAGAGGAATCACAGCAAGCAAGAACCCTCAGCTCCGAGTGTGGAGGTGGCACAGGAAGAAGTGGGGCAGCTGGAGAGATGTGTTTGCACTTGGAGTGGGGAAGGAAGAAACCAGAGCAAAGGCAGGAGCTTTGCTGCCTTGTGAAAAGCCCCCAGATTTGCTCTTCACCCCAGCCCAGGTGGCTGCCACCACCCCACAAATCCAATAGCCCCTTCAGGCAATGTGACCTGCCCCATGTGGGGGGCAGAGCTGGCAGCAGCCAGCTTGTTTTCCTTGTTACGTAGCATTTGGTCGCCCTATTTTGCTGCTTTCCCTTTGATGCAATGAGCCTGTGGGGAATAAAGCTCAGTGGGAGATTGCTTACGTGGTTTCTAACCCATTAGTTTCTTTTATTGGCTGTTGCCTCAATAAGGAAAAAAAAAAAGAATAAGAAGAAAATCAAGGAAAAGTAGTTCAAGGTGTGAAAAATTCACGTGGCAGAAAAATATATAAAAAGTTATTGGCTCTGTCCATCTTGGCTCCAGCCTCAGTCTCATCACCATGCTGTGCATTTATCCTTCTATTATTACAAATAATGACAGAAATTCTAGTGAGTTCTATGCAAAAAGCCAGCTCCTCTCCCCTCCAGGAGAAACCATCCTGGCTTGAGCTTACATCATTGGCATCTGATTCCAGCCTAGCAGGGTGTTTCAATACCAATAAACATCTTGTTTTCATGTGAAGAGCCGCTTCAGCTACATTCTTTCCCATCTTTTGTGAGCATCCAAGGCTCCGTGTAAAACTTTTTATTGATCACATAAATAGCAGCTCTGCTTCCCTACAGGCCCCATCTTCACAAAGTGTTTTGATATCTGGAGAATGAAAGGTTCAATAGAAAACGGATTCCCTTGGCTTCCTGGGACTCTGAACACAGGGCTGCTGGTTTCTGCTCTCCTTGGCAGAGCAGGGTTTGGGGAGGAGAGTGAGGGAGCAGGGAGAGAAAGGTTTGGCTTGTTCTGGCTGTGTTGAAGGCGGTTTATACACAGACACACTTTGTCTGCAACAAAGGCAGAAGTAAAGCCACTGTGCAAAGAGCTGGGAGCGATCATTGAAGATTTAATTGGCCTGAAAGCTTCCTGAAATACTAAGGAGAGACCTAAATCACACAACTTGGAGCAGGAAGCCTCCTAAACTGGAAAGCATGGGTGGTTTTGCTGCTTAGGGACGCTGGCATCGTGTGCTGGGCAGTCACTTGCCCCACTGCCACGCCAAGGAACTCCCCAGGGATGGGATGCCCTGGCCCTACCAGCGAGGAGCAGCTCCTTCACCTCCCTGGAGAAGCTGTCTCATGTCTCACAAGCAGAGACTGAGACCTCTCCCCACAGCTGCATTCCTGCCAGGCACTGCTGAGATACGGCAAAGGACTGCCCCGAAATCCAAAACCCAGACGGGATCCTTCCCATCCGTGTCCCGGCTGTCAGAGCCATTGCACCGTCACCTTTTGTGCAAATGAAATACAAAACCTCTTCAGCTGCAGCCATGCAGAGCTCACGGGGAAGAAGATTAATGGGAGCTACCAGGGAGCCTCATCAGTCCTCGTTCAGGAATCAGAAATCCCAATCGAAGCCTGCCGTGACTCATGGCTGTGCGCTGGCACAAATTTGACCTCGTTTGGATAACGAAGGGCAGATCCTGTTTGGAGCTGTCTCAGAAAACCTTCGTGATTGTGTGTTTATCACGCCAGGCTGAAAGGGCGCTGGGGACTTTGCTGACCTTGCTGCTTGCAGGTGGCAGAGTGTGACAGCTCTGGAGCCAGCCGGGCAGTGCCGGTGGCTTCTGGAAGAGGCACGATGGCCGAGGCAGTGCCTGAGCCCCTCTGTGGCTGGAGGGGCCCAGCCCAGCCCAACTCCTGGTGCTGAGCCACCAGCAGATGCCCTTGGCAGGTGTAAAGGCTTCCCTGATCTCAGATGCTGCATTCTCGATTAATTTGAACAGCAATTATTGAGACCCACATGCCTTGGGGGAAGGGAGGGTTTGAGGTGTCTGTGCTCAGCTCTTAAGGCCAAAGAACAGACTTGTCTTCATCTCCTGAGTCCTACTGGGTCCTTTCTGCTGACCCTGTGTTAAACTCTCCTTGTCTGTGGAGAGAAAGATGCTGAACTATTTGCAGGCTGGAATTGGGTGGCCAAGCCAAAATCTAACACCTGTTTCACCTATGGTACCTAATCCTGAGTACTCAGAAAACCACTTCTCAAAGCCTCACCTACCAGAGGGGACAATGGTGGGTTATGGGGTTTTTGGTTCGTGTTGCAATTAGAATTTTTGGGGATTTTCAATAGTTTTTCTTACAGGGAAAATCTGCTTGCAAACTCAAAGGTGAAGCCTGTTCCCACACCAATGTCTCCCCTCCTCTGCTTCTCATATAACTTTATTTGTAGGTTGGTGATAATGAGCATTCCACTGCTATTGATTTTTTAAAAAACATATATAACTTTGGAACACTGTAGATATTGCATGGACTCTGGAACAAGATAAGAAGAGGTAATCACATTCACAATATCTCTAGCCCTTTAATTAATCTGGACAGCAAACTCTAGCTGTATTCCTAGAGCAGACTGACTACGTCTCCTGAATATTCTCATTTTCTATGCAAATGCAGAGATACTGGAGGTAGTTCAGCACCCCACAGGGATCTAACTTCTGACATATTATTTTTATAATAAGATAAAATTGTCATGGCCCTGCTTGTTTGAGACCGACTGCTGCACAGCTCTGTGGAATGGGCTAGAAAACAGAGAAATACTGGCTTGATTTCTGCGAAAATAGTGAACACTCTCCCTTTCTCAGAACAACCTTAAGATGGAGCAAAACCGTCAGTCTGTAAGAATGTACTGCAGAAAGAAAATAACAGAGCTCAGAAAATGAGATGGTTATGGTCCAGCTTCCCAGAGACCTGATGGGGGAAGAATCATCCCCGTGTGTTTGTTCTGGGGTTTGTGGAAGACTCCGGGGCCCCAATTCCCACCATCATCTCCTGGGGATGGCTCGTGGAGGGGGAGGTGGTGGAGCCAAGGTAGTGCCCTGAGCTCTGCTCTGCAGAGCCCACTGCTGCCTCGCTCCGGTGAAATCAATGGATTAAATGAGCACAAATGAGCCTGGAGCTGGCTCCTTGTGCCGGGTAAGGCAGTGTGGAAGCTGGCTCTGATACATCCATCTGAAGCCCCGTATTGAATCGCAGCTGACAGCTCCAATAATGAGAACAGATACGGCCAAAGCTGCCTGGTGTTTGGAGGAGGCCAGGTTCCTCCTCACTGCTCCCAGGCAGGCTCCCCACACTGCCAACTCTCCTCTCCTGGGCATTACGAGGGGTCCATGAGCAAACCCTGCTCCTCACGCTGCCAAAGCCCAAAAGGATGATAGACAAAGGCCTGGCTACCCCACACAGTCAATCCAAGTCCTCAATGGGGTCTTTGCAGGAATCCCTCTTGGCTCATGGCCTTGCTAGCACCCCAAGGCATCCCAGGATTCACTGTTAATTTAATCTAAAATTTCCCTGGCTTGGCCTAACATGAGAAATAGTACCAGTGGGATGCCATAAACACATCCCACAAACCTCTTCTCTGAGCAGAGGCTGCTGCTGCAGGTCCAGCCAGCTCCCAGCCCACAGAGCCAAGGACAAGTGCCAAGGACGCTGAGCGGATCCGGGGACACGGTGTGGACATGGCTATTTCTGAACTTGCAAAGCCAGGCTAAGCTAACCCAAAGCTCAGTGACACATAGTCAAGCCACATCAACATGAAAGGCCTCAAGAAATAAATAAAAAATCATGCAAAAAACTTCAAGCATCTGGACTTCATTATGGCATTATCCATGCACACATGCTGAAAATCCCTTCGGACGCTTCGCCCCTGCAGCCAGCCGTGCTGAGTTAGCCGTGCCCAAGCCCTGCAGTGGGGTTTAGCAAGGCTCAGGTTTTATCCCATATCCCAACCCCTGCTGAGCTGGGGTTGTGTCACTAAACAAGCAGGGTCAGGTAGCAAAAGAGTAGCTCAGGGATGTTTATAAAATAAAGGGAAATGAACCCTAAAGCAGAGGGCATGCCATGTGTTTGGGGAGCTAAGTCAGCAGGGAATAAATTGGGCTGCCTGCAGTAAGTGATGCTTCAGGGAGGAATAAAGTAGGGAAGCAGCTGGGACAGGTGCCTGTCCCTGCACGGGGTCCCCGGCAGATCCTGCTTCCCTGTGTTTATGCTGTGACAGGGAACTCACCAGAGCAGCCTCAGGTTTTATGGTGTGTACACATTATTAGTGCTTCACGAGTAAATAATGTCATATTTCATCGTTTATTGCTGAAAATGCACAGGAAAAGGCTAAAGCCTGGAAAGCACAGGAAAATAATTTATGTGGGAGGAATGAATTTCCCATCATGTCAAGCCACTGCCAGAATTTATCACAGTGCCCTTCAGTTTGGGTCTCTGTCCAACATTTTAAAGGTCTGCCTTTGTTATACATAGAGGCACGGGAAAGCTGAAGGTTATTGGGAAGAGTGGGAATTGCTGCTGGTGTTGGAGCAGGAGAGAGGAAAGCATAATGTGAAGGCTCCAAAAAGCCTTTCCCCACTTAACATGGAAAATTAAGGGCAGTGGCCACCAAGAACCATCCTGGTGCAGGGATGAAATGGCAGGAGGCTCAGCAGTGGCTCTTCTTGAAATGCATAGATCAGGATGGAGATGGACAAGGGCCACTGGCTGAACTGTTTGTAGTGATCAAGATCTTAATTAACATCTGATTCCAACTCTCCACTCAGGCACTGAGCACTGGTGACTCGGGTCACAGATGTAAGCATTTCTTGGGTATATAAGGATTGCAGGGTGAGGCCATGAAACTTCAGAGAAAGGTTTTGAAGCTGCTTTTTCCTTGAGAACCTGCCATGCTGCTGGGCAGGAGCATCAGCCTGAGGGAATAATTGTGTTTTAAAGCTACTATTTCTGTCCCTGCCATTTATATGTGTCTTGTCAGATTTGCACCTGAATCCATCTCTGAGGTGTCGGTACCAACCAGCGTGGAACCACAGCCGGAGCGCTCTGGTGAGCACACGCCAGACTGTTCTCCAAAATAAACTTCTCTCTAAATCAAAAGAACAGCTGGAACAGCCTGTTGGGGAAATAAGTACCCAAAAGATTTGGGGAATTTGGGACTGGAGATGCCCCCACCAGCCAAGCCAAACATTTCTGCCTACAGACAAGGAGCGTCCTGCCAGGGACAGGGAGCTGGGGTGGGTAAGTCCAAAGCCAGAGGGGCACAAATTGGTATAAAAGCACAGAGAGATCAAATAAAAGCCTCCCACTCCAGGGAAAGCAGATGCCCAGTTTCTTGGGACTGGGGGAAATCTTTCTGGTGGGACTCATCCTCTGCCATGCTGCTGTTTGGGATTTCCAGGCTCAGCGAGGTGAGAATCATCACATCATCCAGCCACTTGTTAAACCTTCACCCAGGCAAACTGCATGGGCAAGGCAAGACAAACGTTTTTACACCCAGACCTGAGATCAGAACTTGTGACGTCCCAAAGGACTTATTTGTGTGAGCCTTTGAGTTTGGATAAGACACTTCTAAGGACTTAGGTCATGCCACTGAGTACTTGAAACTCCTTTGACGCTTCAGACTCATTTCCAATCTGAAATAAAAATGATCCAACTTTTTTCTTTCTTTCTTTTTTTAAACCGACTAACTTAACACAAATACAAAATACAAAAGGATTTATCACAGAGTGATTCAAACAACAAGCCTGTATTTTGCTCACATAAGATAATTTTAGGGACTGGTTTTTAAAATAACAACAACGAACAAAACCCCAGCTGACTTTAGGCAGAAACTTTAGACAGTGAGAAACTTCAGCCAGTGAGAAACTTCTGTTTAGAAAACTAAAAAGAAAAATAATCTGTCAGGATGTCAGGATGCACTGACGTGGTATGAAAATAACCCCAAGATAATCCTCTTCAAAGTGTTCAGGTTGCTGGGAGCAGATCAGGTATCTGCTCAGAGGGAGTGGCAATTTGGAAACACTCCTATTTAGGTGAAAAGCATGGAACCCCAACCATCCCTGCTATCACACAGAGCCCTTCCCACAAATCTCCTCCTGTGTCATCGCTGCCATCGACTGCTTTGGCACGTCTTTCTCAGATCTCCACATCCACCCCAGCCCACCAAAGAGCAGCTGCCCCACATCAAACGATGGAGGTGAGTGATCTGTGGTCTAGAAACACACAGGAAAAGGGCTCTGGTTTCCTTGATTACAAATCCTGGAGCCCCATGGTCCTTACCAACTGGGTAAGCACAACCACAGTGGAGCTGGACCTGCTGAACTAACGGGAACAGGTCACCCTGCGGGAGGCTGCGGTGGCAGGGACTCTGACTGGAGACATGACGTTATTGCTGCCTTGGGCACCATCTCAAGCAGTGCTTTGCATAACAAAGTCCTTCACACACCCGATGATTTGTCACCCTCTAAAAAGATCCATTGCTGTGAATGAGTCAAGTGCTCTGACTTCACCGGGCTGTGACACCCCAGTGCAGAAGTGACACCCCAAAGCAGCATTCCGACATCCCAAAGCAGGAGTCTGCTGGGCAGGGACATCTGCGGACATTTCTTGGGATGACTTTGCCAAAGGGATGGCACAACAACACACCACTCATGCAGTTTCCCCGTCAAAGCATCCTCTCGGAAATATCCAGGAAAAAACATGATCTTACACCTTGTGCTGGAAATACATCTCACCTATATTTGCATTTGTCCCTCACCTATATTTGCATTTGTCTGGGATTTTTGCTGCTGTTCCCTTGTGGGATATAACCTTGTCTTTCATTGCACTATAGGTAAGAAGTCATGGGTGGAGCTGGCAGGGTATTTTATTATTTCTTAACTCATTCTAAGAGGCTAAAGAACATCAAACAAGCTTTTGTGTTGCATTGGGCAAAAGAATGCAGTGCTCAGAGTTAATTAGCCATTGAGATTTCATAAAGCTTTTGTAGCTGTCATTTCTTGGAATGAAAAGAAATATAATGATATATTGCAAAGATTATGAAGGAAGATTGGGATGTATCAGGGATATTGCTTTAACTGAAAAAAACATCAGAAAAAATGTCCTAGTTTCTGTGCAATTCCAAAGCTCAGTATACGGAACAAAACATCCAGGGGAATTAATTACATTTTTGTTGAGGTTTTTTGTGAGCTTTTTAAATTCTGAGGAAATCTATGTGCAGGAGGGTATCAGTCATCTATACACAGAACTATACAAAGTATCATTAGAGAATCCTCCAAATATATTGATTTTTTTGTATCCAGCAGTAGCGTATCAATATTTTCACCAGGGCAAAAAAAATGTAGCCGTCATTATGAAGTATTTTTCTGGGCGTAAATAAACCACTGTGTATCAGGGAAAATAAATAGTTGCCTCCCCACATCTTCTGTCTGTGCAGAAAGTGAACTCCTTGCAGTGCTCTGGCAGAAGAGCTCTGTAAGTTTAATGTATTACTCCCTCCTCCCACCAGCAGCTGCCTTATCTCGCCTCATTTTGCATTATCTGACCTTTTTTTTCTTTCTTTTAACCCTACAAAGGGAAGTCTCCTGAGCTTTCCAGGCCAGCACTGTGCTCATTTCCAGCCTAGCAGTTACTCGTGGCTGGATTATTCCCATTTGTCTCTGTGCCAACATCATAATTTGATTCAATAGCTCTTCTACCTGGCATTTATTCTCATAGCAACCTCCTTCCAGCCCAGCTATCATTTAGTCAGACTAAATAAACCAAGGGGTGTGGGGGCATCTCTCCAAGGGGGTGAGAAGTGCCAGTGATTGCTGGGCCCCCCCTGAGCTGGACTCCAGTGTTCAAGCACGGGGCTGCTCCGAGCCAGGCGCAGAAACAAACTCCCATCCCATGGGATCTTATGGCCAGAACGCAAGAACATGTAATAGCGGAGCTTGAACTGCAAAATCTTTGTTGTTGTGGTTTTCTTCCTTCACTTCCTACCTGTGTGATTTATTCTGAGCACCCTTTCAATGCTCAGGCAGTCGAAAGTCTCTTGACATAGAACTGGCTGATACTATTAGTGCTGTTGCCTTCCAAAAGGAGGTTAGACACAACCTACAGTGAAGGTCCTGAGATATTTCACTGGTTTGTTTCACCTATTGGTCCTCTCGAAAAATTATCCTGATGTAGTTGCAGTGTTTTAGGATTTTTCTTTCTCTCTCATGGAGAATATAGATAAACTGTACTTTCTTAATCTCTGTGTTTTGTGTTAGAGGTGTACGAGCCATAACCAATAGGTCTTTGGGGGTGGATTGTCTTTGGCCAATAGACAATTGTTTATTACTGTGTATAAAAAGAACTTCTTGTAAATAAAGTTTCTTCTTCGCCATCTTGGAGCCTGTCTGCCTGACCTCTCTACCTGCTTCCACAAATCCCACGAATAACAGAAAAGCAAACCATAACCTGAGTTACAAGTTCCTGTTTGTTTATACTTCTATTAAATGAAATTAATGTAGTTTCTTCAACCCAAGGTCATATTACCCTTAACTATTTTTCTAGAATATCTTAAATTACTTATCAACACCAAAGCTAAATCTGTGTTGCTGCTTGCCAGTTTGGTGTTTCTCCAGTGCAGAAATCTGCCTTCTCCCTCATGCAGAGATTAGCTGAGCTCTGCATGATTAGCAGCAATTTTTATGATCTGTATCTAGAGAGTTTAAAGTACTCCATAATGACACAACTTCCCAGCAATATTTATATCCTGAGCAGCACTGCAGAGTCGCTGCTAGTCCAGCCCTGGGACAAATTCCCCCAAAACAAATTCCCCAAAGTATCTCAGGAGAACCTCTTTCCTGATCATACTCAAAAGTAAATTAGACCTAAAGATTTAGACTTATCCAGCCTGGCTGTGCCTATTCCCATGCAGTCCTTTTCATCTGGAACACAAAATATTACCCACTGTGCCTTTTTTTCTTCCCCCCAACACCTCTTTCTCTTCTGAACTGCTCATTCCTCTCCACACCTGTGCCCAAATCATAATTGCTATTCCATGGTGTTCTCCCTACCCTACATCACTTAGTTTCACAGCTTGTGAAAGAAATACGTGTTCTTCTGTTTTTCTGCCCAGCCCCCAGTCATTATTCCACAAAAATCCTTCCTGCTCATCACACCTTTTTCACAGCCTGGATTAGCAGCACTCCCTTCGTTGCTGCAAATAACAACGCGTTCTTATTTTTCTTTCCTGAAAGCCATTAATCCATTAATCTGAGCTTCTTAGGGGCATTAGAAATGGAAAAGCAGCTCGGTTCTCTTCTGAATTTGCTGCAAACTTTGGCTTTTTCACCCTCACCTCTCACCCTCAGCCAGGGTGGGTGACCATGCTGGAAGCCCAGTGGCAACAGCCTAAAGGACAAGGGGTGAGTGCTGTGCTTTCATACAAGTTTTCCCTGAGACCATCATTGCCCTTAAAAAAGACCCAAAGAGGACAAGGATTGGGGCTTATTTTTACTGAAAATGCACAGCCCTACAGCAATCCTATTTCCTGAATAAACTGTGTTAACCTATTTCCCAACACAGTGAGTTGCTGTCCAGTAAACTCAAATTTCAAGGCTACGCCAAAACGGGCAAAGAGGAACCCTGGAGCACCAATCACGGCTGTGAGCAGTTCCTGAAGGGGAAAGCACCTCTGGAACCACATGCTCTTGCAACATCTCTGAATAAAGAAAGGCAGGACCTAGCACAGCCTTGGAGAGCTGTGTTCTGAACTCGTCTGTTCACGTCAAACTAAAGCAGACTGTGTTTATTACAAAATAATCTACAACTGATCTGTCTCTGAAGGTCAGAGCAAAGGCCAGGCAAAGGTGAAATGAGACACAAATGCTGAGAAAGGCAGGTGATGCTGCTTGGAATGTGGACTGGGATCCACTGCTCAGTCAGTGCAGCATCAATCGCAGCCACATCCTTGCAGACACAAGGCTTCTGATGTGCCAAAAAAATAAAACACCCACTTGCATCCAGTGCAGACAGCAAACTCCCTTCTGAAGACAGCAGCTCTGCTAATATGTAGGGAATTGCTCATTTTAGAGTTCTGAACGAAGCCCTAAAATTGCTGTGATGCACATCTGTGCAAACCCTGGAACCTCCTGCCCTGCCTTGATCCCCACAAACACACACCATCCAAAGAGCCCAGTTTTGTCTGCATCCAAATCTCCTCTCAGCACATCCACACCTGCTCTTGCTTTTCTGCACCGTCCTTACAGGAAAGCCTGTGCAAAATCTGTGTTTTCCCCTTACTTGTGCCTTTTCCCAGCTGCTGCAGAGGGGTGGGTGTGGGTTTTATTCACAAGCCATGAGTGGTGCTTTGGACAGCACTTTAACTGCTTACAGTTATGGAGGGACAGCATTTCTCCTACAAAACACCTGGCCACAGGCCAGCAAACAAGGTGGACTGGACTTCTACAGCCTTTACAGGGGACAAATTCCTACCTGAGTTAGAATCTTCTGACTCACCGCAGGCATTGCTTGCACTTCACAACACAGAAAGAGAGATATTTCAAACAAAATCTTAAATTCTGTCAAAGTTGATTCATCTGCCAGAAAAGATTTTCTTGTCACACAATATGTGAATAACCTTTTCTCCTCTTCCCTTTTGTAAACCAACCCTGACACCTGCTCTGGGATTTACCTTTTCATTGTAAGCTGTTTTTATTTGGTTTGGTGTAGGAGCCCAGGGCCATTAGGCAATGGGAAGTCAGTTATTACAACAGGGAAACAAGCTGAAATGCTTGACAACATACACATTAAATAATCTGAACCTTAGACAGTTCAGCCAGCCAGTTGTCTGTCACATGAGTCATGGTTTTCAGATTAGCATGCTTTTCTACCTTTGTCTTCCACTCCTCCTCCTTTGTGACAGAAGGAGGGCCCCTAAATCATATGATCAGGTAAAAAAGCTTGCACACTGGGAAACGCTTCTATTTCCCACAGACGTGGGACAAACACATCAGGGCAGAACTCAGAGCCAATCAGAGAAGATCTGAAATGAACCTTCTGCCTTTTTTCTCTACAGAGACATGGGCCCTTCTGCTTCTTTTCGTGGCCCTCCTGCTAGCGTGAGTAAAATATCCTTCATTGATTCTCTGCTCCTGCCATTTCTCTCTTCTTGCCATTGTTCGCTTTCATGCAACTGATCTGCTGAAGAGCAAACAGTAGGTGTGATGTTCAGTTTTCCAGCATCTAACCAGGCTGTGGGATGTAGCAGAGAAGTCTAAAGACTGTCCAGGTGTGTGATCTTGCTCCAAGGTTTGGAGTATTCCCATCCAGTTATGAGATTGCTGCTAAGCATCAAAGGAATAATTGAATAATAATGATGCCAGGTATTGGTTAGCAGCAGGGTCACGATCCATGAGGTTATTTTTCACAGACATCCAGCTGTGCCTTCCTGGCTGAGGCTGCTCTGCAGGCGAGCCAGCAGAAGATGACCCTGCTGCACAGGTGGAGAGCAGCAGAGAGGAAAAGAATATTCCTAGGATGAGTTTTTGCTCCTCCTGACTCCTTCCGTGGTGCCCAGGTAGGCTGCTCCCCACGGGCACCTGGAGCAGGAGGGATGCTTTGCAGAGGTTTGATTTGCATCCCGTGCTGGGGGAGCAGTGGAGCCCAGAGCGAGGTCAGCCATCCACTCCTGGCTTTCCAGACAGAATCCCACAGGCAGAAACACACCCCCAGCTCTTCAGGGGAGCTGTGCTAGCGAGGAAATGCGTCCCTTGGCTTTGCTGGTGCCGTTCAGCACCGCAGCAGGGCAGGGCTGGTTGAAAACCCCCTTTGCTGGGGCAGTGTCTCTCTGGCAGCCCCTGGATTGACAAACTGGGCAGGATTGACAAGCCTTGAGGCAGAGGCAGAGCGCTGCCAGCCACAAACGCTGAGGATTGATGTGGTGCTCACCAGAACGGCCCATTTGTCTGCCCTGGCAACGCTTCAGCCACAGCAGCTCAGCAAGCTCACTAAGTTTTAGCTGTATTTTTCAAATTGTTTCCTGTGATTTGGGTCATTCAAAAGCCTGTTTGGGGCAGACTCTTAAAAAAAACCAAACAACCAAATACCCCAAACCACAAAACAAAAAAAGCCACCCTCAAACCTGACCTAAACTCATATTTCAGTAACTGTGGCCATCTAAGACTGCTGGTTACCAGACTTCCACCTTCTGCAGACACTTGTAATTGCAAAAGGGACTAAACCCAGATCTTTGTGCTCTGATATCAGAGCTAAAATAGAAATTTCACTGCCCATTGACACAGAGAGGTTGTTTAGATGCTTCACCTGGGGCAACACTGTTCCAGTTCACACATAAGAGAATATCAGGCATTTCTGCTTCACATCAGTGGTAGGAAGGAGTAATGATTATTTTTGGCTTTACACTGGATGGTCCTTTTCACTCTGCAGAAAACTCTGACACATTTTAGTTGTAGGAGAGTTAGACTACATTTTCCTGGCCATGTTTCAAGTGGTTTAAGCCTATTTTCCTACAGTATTTCTGGGCTTTGTATTTCTGGGCTTTTGTAACCAGCCCAGCCTAACATTTCCTGGTCCTCCCTCAGCCCTGGCTACCTATAAACATTTCAAATGAGAATCCACAAACATTTGATTCCTAGTATTGAATTAACCTTTGACAAAAAGATTAAACATTGACAAGCTGAGCTCTGTGAAACCTTTCTTCACCTGAAAACATCCAGTTCCCTGCTTTTCACCTGCCCTGTTTGGACCATAAGGTAGGATCTGCTTTTTTTTGCTCTGACAGAAGCAGTACTTGGGGGACTGATCTCATTTGGGGTCCCAGAATTAAAAAATGCACTGCTAATTGTAAGGGAGATCCCCCCTAAGTCCCAGCCTAGATTTTGGCTTTTCAGATAAGCATCCCCAAGATCCTGGCTGAGCAGCTGCTGCCTCGTGGCCTGAAGAGGATCTCTGATAACATCCCCCTGCCAAACCTTGCCCATTTTACATCCCTTCTGCAATGAACTGCCCCCTTGGGAAGCTGCAGCTACTAACTAAAAACAAATATTTTGAGGAGCTCTTTCAACACAGCCAAAGACGAGCTTCAAAGGGCTGCAGTCCAAGCCCTTGTTGAGAAAGAGAAAGCCCCGAGGTAGAAGCAATAACTTTAGAGCTGCCAGGAAGGTGTTTCAGAGGAAAGAAATCTGCAAGGCTGTCAATACAATCTGAAGAGAAAACCATCAAGACAAGACTTCCACTGAGCTAACGCTGGACTAAGGGAGGGAGAACAATAAATGAAATTGAAGTGCAGTTTGACAAAAGCCCTGTTTGGGACATAATTTCTGGCACTGCTTTGATTTCTCTTCAATAAAAACGTGTAAGCTTGGTGTTCCTTCTTCCAGCTCCCTTTTCTGCCTCTCCTTTGGTAGGCAATGAACTGCTCTCAGGACTTTATTACTAAAGACTTCAAGATCCTGTCTCCATAGGTGCTCTGGTGGAAACAATTGCTTTCACACCACGGGGATCCCTCTGGGGTTCTGTGTGAGCCTTACCATGGTCACCAAGTAGTTTTTACAGGGCAATTTTCATCTGGGATACTTTTTTTCCACCTCCTGGATGAACCTCCTCTCCCAAGGGATGCTGCTGCAGCGTCCAGGTTTAAGAGAGCTCCCAGCTGCAGAGATGTAACCCTGCTGTCTCTTCTGTCCCACAGCTACGGGACCTGGCCATTTGGTCTGTTCAAGAAGCTGGGCATTCCCGGGCCAAGACCTCTGCCTTTCTTTGGAACGTGCCTGGAATATCGCAAAGTGAGTGCCTGAAGCCCTCCAGCAATCCCTGCCCGTGCTGGCCCAGCTGACTGAGCAGACACACGGGGATGATGATAAGTTATCTCCAAATGCCAGCTCCTGTCACGCAGGGCTGTGCAAAGGCCAGTTTGGGGCCAGGCTCAGGGGCACAGACCCAGGGTTGCCCCCAAAGGAGCCCTCCTGGGTGGCTGATTCGCAGCTGTCCTGCCCAACAGCTCCCTCAAAGCACAGCGTGCATTTATGCTGTCCTTCATCGTGGCTTTGGAGGGAAGGAGAGCTCATAAGGCAGCTCTGAACATCAGTGTGGAGCTGTTCCATCACCAACACCATCCCCTCCACTGCATCCTCTCTGATAATTCAGCACCAGCTCTGCCAGAGCTCAAGGAGCGTTCAGAAAACACTCTCAGACACACGGTGGGATTTTTGGGGCTGTCCTGTGCAGGGCCAGGAGCTGGACTTGGATGGTCCTTGTGGGTCCCTATATCCCTATCCCAGGATAGTCCATGACAATTTTAAAATTGCTTTCCACAGGGTTTCGTGGATTTTGACAATGAATGTTTCAAGAAATACGGGAAAATCTGGGGGTGAGTATGCACCACTGATCTGTTCTTCAAGTAAAACTAGAATCCATACAAAGGGGAGAAAAAATTTATTAGGAAGGCTCCCTTTTCTCCACCTGCAGCCCTGACAGCCCCAACAGGATGAGAACAGCAGTGATGGGGTGCTGGTGGTGGCTTACATTGGAGCCTGACGGTGCAGGGCTGTGTCACTGCCACATCATACAGAAACTATTTTGACCAGGGCTGTGGAAACCAGTTTAAATCTGGTAACAAAAGACCCCCCCCTGCTCCTAATAAAATCTGCAGCAGAACTATTTACTGAAGAGGGAGGTTGGTAAACCCGAGGAACCCAACAACAGAGGAATGTGACTCCCTTTGGAGCTGATCCAAAGACTTCCTTGTGCTGCTGATCCCCACCTACTGCAGCAGGAGCTGTTCTGCCCTAGACACCTCCTGCCATGGCTTTTATCACTGCTGTTATAACTTGGTCTGAAACCTTGCATATCCTGTAGGATGCATCCACTGGTTCCTATAGCAGCTTTAAAACATGGAGTCTGGAAAATGTATCTTTATACAAGGGGGGAGAGTGCACAGATCAGCTCAATCTACATCTGTTCCAGGAAAGCATTCACAACTGGCAGCTTAAAAAGACAAAAACAAGGACTGAGTTTCATCTCCAAGGATGTCTCAGTGCTGTCAGCCCAAGTCTCCAGACACCCAACTCAAGAGCCTGAAAGGGGTCGAACAAGTTTCCTTCTAATACTGTAATGTGTTTAAGTGCCTGGAAAAACACAGAGAGTCAGGGGAGAAAGTGAAGACACTTGCTTCATTTAGTATCTGGTCCTTTGAGCAACTGAGCCCTGCTCATTTCCCAGTGAGTTTGGAAGGTGTTTATGCCCCGTTATCATTTATGAAACCAGATGGGAAAAGGTCTGGGAGTCCTTTTCCATCTCTGCTTTCCACATTTCTGTACTCAAACAACAGTGCAGCAAGGCTGGTGATGGAGGAGCATTTGTTTAACACATTTTGTTTCATGAGCATCAGCCAAGCCTTACACTTCAATTATCTGGGGTTATTTACCTGCCTCCTCCCCCCACCAGGATTTACGATGGCAGGCAACCCACTCTGGCTGTCACAGACCCCCAGATCATCAAATCTGTGCTGGTTAAAGACTGCTACACAACCTTCACCAACAGGAGGGTAAGAGCAGAAGTGTTGTGAGGTACCACAGAGTCCAGAAAAAGCGCAGGAGGGGACAGGCATCCTTTGGGATCAGCGGCTGCACTGTAGGGATTGCTGAACATGGCCACTGCATGTCACTGTTCCCCTGCCTGAGAGCCTGGGACTGCACGCCCGGGCTGCCAGAGGAAGCAGACAGTCTGTTCTCACACCTATATATCTATATGTCTGTATACATGGATGAATTTGGGTCTGTGTGAGCGCACAGGAACCTGTACGGGTCCCCACGTGCCACCAGCTGGGATGCAGGGATGTGACACGGTGGGCACACACAGACCTGCAGGTGTTGGGCTTATTGAGCTTGTTCTGGGGCTGGCAACGGCTGCTTTACTGCAGGAAAGGGGATGATTTCTGGATGTGTGTCCTGAGAGAGCCAGCAGCAGTGCCCCGGGGCTGGGGCTTGCGTGTGCCATTCCCACCCCTGCAAGGAGGCTGCTCTCTTTCCTGGGGTCAACACCTCCTCTTTTCCTCCGCAGCGCACGGATCTGGCAGGGGTGCTGACCAACGCCATCTCGTTAGCTGAGGATGAGCACTGGAAAAGGCTCCGCACTGTGCTCTCCCCAACCTTCACCAGTGGGAAACTAAAGGAGGTAAAACGGAGGAGCAGGTACAGACTACATCACAAAGGCAGGAAGACAGGCTGAGATTGTCACAGGGGTCTGATTTCTTTAGTCAGAGCCTGGAAACTAAGCTGGCCTGTTTAATGTATGCCTAATTTAAACTAGAAAAGTCTTAAAATAAAGCCTTAGCAGAGAGATCTTATTGGTAAATATTCATGACACTCCCTGTAGTCTTCATGAGCCTGTCTAAGAAGGAGCAAAATGTTCTGTACTGAAGTGACCATGCCTGGTTTGTGTTACAGATGTTCCCTATAATAAAGCACTACGGGGAAGTTTTGGTGAAGAATGTTCAAACGCAAGCGAAAAAGGACAACTCAATAGCTGTAAAGGAGTAAGTAGCTGCAAAGAGCAGCAGGCAGAGCAAACCTTGTTAAAAGTGCTGTGGTTCAGTGACTACCAGCAAGGCAGATCTTTCCCTGGGTCAGCCAGGGCTCTGAAAGGAGGAATGGGGCTTGCTGAAAGCCTGACTGGAAATTTAAAAGGGGAAAATTTAATTTGGATGATAGGAAATTTCCTAGAGACAGACAGGAAATAAAAAATGCTCCAGCACAGCTTTGTGAATCCACAGTTCCAACATAACTCCAAGAGAGGCAGGAAAACCCAGTTTTCCCCACATACTCAGGATCTCTGTGCAGCACCTTCTCCTAGCCCAGGACACGGGGGTTGCTGATCTCTGTGCCCCACACAGCACTGTGGGATGCTCACCCCTCACATGCCCCATTGCTGGGGGACTGAGGCTGTAAGGTCCACATGCTGTCCTTCCACTGACCCATTCCCGTAGCTCCATGTTGTTTTAAAATCCTTGGAAAAGCAGTCTGACTTCAAAACCTGTGCAGGCTTGAAACCAAAGCTCTCTACAAATCTATCCCCATCTCTGTAAGTTCTATTCAGTACCACACACCCAATTTTCTTTTCAAACCCAAGGCAGGAGGTCTTATGAGAATTTATATTTGAATGTCACATAGGCATGAGGAGAAAATACATTCACTCTGTCCAAATATTTAACCACAGTCTATTTTTTCCCACCTTTCCTCAGCATCTTCGGGAGCTACAGCATGGATGTTATCACCAGCACTTCCTTTGGTGTGAACATTGACTCCATGAACAATCCCAAAGACCCCTTTGTCAGAGAGATGAAGAAGCTGGTCAAGTTTGACTTTTTTGACCCAGTCTTCATCTTGTCATGTAAGTGGCTCCAGAAATTGCTTGGATAATTTCCTTTGCTAGGAATGAAGTTCTGCTGGCCCTTGTCTCATCATTCCCTCCTCATGAGCTTCATGCCAAAACTCTGGGGAGGAGATGGGTAAAAGCTTCCTCCACCTTTGGCATCCACAGTGCAAGAAACTTATGAACCACCCAGAAATATCCAATTAAGTGCTGGGAAATTATTCGAAGATTGAGAAGCAAGTGAGGCTTGAGGAGAGCGGTGCTATCTGAAATGCATTTTCTGGAAGAGAGTGCTGAGTGGGGACTGTAATTAGGTGCAATTTCCTCCAGTGCAATAGCTTAGCAGCAATGGAACTTAAATTAAGGTTAGATACTTTGCTGAAACCCAGGGGAAGTTGGGATCTGTGCATAGAAGAGGTTCTGGTGCTGTAGATTTTATGAATCTCTACAGAAGGTCAAGATCCATTTTCTATGATGAAGGAAATGCTTTGAAGGGGACTTGGAAATGTTTGCATGAACACAGCAGGGCAGTGAATAGCTCAGCCTGAAAAAAGGATTCAGAATTTTCAATATTTCTGTTCTGAGCCACATTCCAGTTGTGTCCAGAAGTGTCCCGAAGTAACCTGTCCTTAGAGCCTTAGAAATAGGAGGTGGAACATGCCTTGGTCTACTCTTAAATGATTATACGCAGCTTTGTTGGGCCCGTTTGACACAAAAAACTATTCCAAGAGAATGAAACAGAGGGAAAAAAGGCAAAGTCCATGCTTTTCTCAGGTAAAGAAATTAAAAAAGGAAATAATTTCCCAGTAGCATCCACAGCTATCTGATATGAGGAGGGGTTTATTAACAGTGTGCAATTTAATTCTCTATTTGTTTTTCAGTTGCTTTCCCATTTCTTGTTCCTATCTTTGCCAAGATGAACATAGGCTTCTTCCCCAGTGATGCTGTAGATTTTTTCATGAGATCCATCGCCAAAATTAAGCAGGAACGTGAAAAGGAGGCTCACAAGGTGAGTGGGAATTTGAGAGCAATTGTGGCAGAAAGTACACTGAAGTGAGATATAATTAGGGTGATGATATCAAGGGTGAAGCCAAAGTACAGTGACTCAACAAAACCCTGAGCCTACTCAAGTGTAAACACTTCATTTTAATACTGTCAGAAAAGCCCCACCTGACCCGTCCTGGCAGACACTCAGGGGGAGACTTTGTACATCCGTGATCTGAAGCTAAATCCAGATAAAGGCTCAGCAGAATTGGACTGAGCTTCAGTCTGCAGCACTTGTAATGAGAGAGTGAGAGACTCCCTGAAGAAGATTAGGCAGAGGATGAGAGAGTGCAGAGTAAGCAGCACACAAGCAGCAAAATCACCTTTAGGGTTGTGCCTTCCCCTCTCACTTTTCAAAAACTGAAGCTGCTTCCTGACAAAACCCTCCCTTTTGGATTTTAGATCCCTTTGCCCAAATTCATTCAAGACACTGCTCTCATGCCCCGTGGCTTAATGGACAGGACAGACAGGTTTCCAAAATAAAAGGAAGCATTATGTTTTTCAGTAAGGAAGTCGTGTGCATTTTGGGGATGCTTTCAGTCTACAGATTGTGCTTAGGCTGTGAAATCTGCTTATCTGAGCCCTCCAAGGAGCCTGTCACCAATGAGCCTCTCCTGCTTTCCCTCTCAGGGCAGGGTAGATTTCCTGCAGCTGATGATCGAATCCCAGAACTCAGCCAGCCATGGGAACAGCGACGCAAATCACTCATATAAAGGTAACAACACCCAAACCCTCATCATGGGAACGGGGCTGTGGGAGCGAGGAGAACATGGGGAGGTGTCTGGGTCACCATCATCTCCACTGACCAGCTCCAGACACAATTCCACCCCCTGGTGCCATCACCAGGGCTAAGATCCCTGCCCAGGGAGCCGGACAGCCATGTCAGGTATTTATACTCAGGAAATCACCTCCCCCAGACAGGTAGAGTAGCTATAAAACTGTTATCAGAAAACAACAGCAACAAATCTGCCTTGACACCACCTGTGGCTGCCTGGTCCGTGCTGAGACCATCAACCAGTCTGCTTTTGCTCCTCTCCCCCAGCCCTGACCGACACGGAGGTCCTGGCCCAGGCATTCATCTTTATCTTCGCTGGGTACGAGCCCACCAGCACCAGCCTCTGCTACCTGGCCTACGAGCTGGCCCTGCACCCGGACGTGCAGCAAAAGCTGCTGCAGGAGATCGACACAGTCCTGCCCAACAAGGTAAGGGCACCCTGAGGGTGGGGAGGAACCTCTGCTCCTCCGGGTTCAGTCAGGGCAATGAGAAATCTTTAGCTCCTAAACACCATGGATTTTCCAGGAGCTCTGGGAGATGCACACTGAGACAACTCAGCCCTGTAGTGACTTTCTTTTGACAGCTTTCTTTCCAGCCACCCCACTGCACAAACCTGTTTGTCATGCTCTGCACCCACGCACAAGGGGATGTGGATTTCCAGGCACTTCTATAACTCAGGGGTGGGAAAAATAAAACAAATTGCTCAATTTCCACCTTGCATTTTGTTCTTCAACGAGTCTGAGTCAAATATGGGGCAGTGGGAGTTGGGAACACTCCTGTCTCCGCAGTTATTTCAGGACAATCCAATTCTCATGCCAACATACCTGGTCACCTTCTTCCTCTCATCCTGCAGGCTCCTCTCACATATGAAGCAATCATGAAATTGGAATACCTTGACATGGCAGTGAATGAAAGCCTCCGGCTGTATCCCCTTGGGGGGCGGATTGAGAGAACCTGCAAGAGAGACGTGGAAATAAATGGAGTGATCATTCCCAAAGGAGTTGTGGTCACAATCCCACCCTACATCCTGCACCGTGACCCTGAGTACTGGTCCAACCCAGATGAGTTCAGGCCAGAAAGGTACAAAAAGCTTAATGAAAGGGAAGAAATATCACACTGCTTTTTCCTCAGTAATTAAGCATTAATCTCTGATTAGCTTCCTAATGGTGTTCTTCCTATCTTTTTACAAACAATACGGATGAGAAACTGCAGGCTCGTGGGAATGTCATTTTAAGAAGAAAATGAGCTTTGCACTTAAAGCAGGGTTTCAAACAGCATAATCTTATTGGGAGAATACCACTGATACCTCACAGGATCTTGTACCCAATTTCTAAGCTTCCTGAGAGAGGGTTAATGGGGAGTTTTTGAAACTGCTGGCCATCCTCTGTATAATCCTTCTTGTTGAACCTGTTCCCTTCACACAAGCTTCTACTAAATATGCCAGACTTGATCCTTCCAGAATTGCCTTCCCTCCCTGTTTTCAAGGATAACCTTCCCTAGCTGGTTATTTTTGTAAGTGGTACCTGCCTCTCGTTCCCAGCGAGACTGAAGCCATAGGCTGCTCCTAACCAAAACAACTTCTGGTTCCTCTCTCACTAAATACCACTGGATAGGAAACATCTCTCACTGTGGGATAGTGTGTTGCCTAGATTTTCACCTTGCTTCCAACTTCTACTAATCTGGATGGATCAAGTTAAAATCAAACCCTCAAGTGGGATCCCAGCCTATCCTGGGCAAGGGCTTGGACACGGCACTCGATTTCTGGGGTGCCCTGAGACACCTTCAGAAAAACACAAACAAGGCTCTGCAGGGCACCAGCAAGAGGTCTCTGATAAATAAGATGTGTAGGTTTTGTGGTTTTGCTGCCTTCATTTCTTTTCCCCGACCATGTTTTTATCCAGGTTCAGTAAGGAAAACAAGGAGTCCATAGACCCGTACACGTACCTGCCCTTTGGGGCTGGGCCCAGGAACTGCATTGGGATGAGGTTTGCTCTCCTGAGCCTGAAAGTCGCCATCACCTCCCTGCTGCAGCATTTCACCTTCCAGACCTGCAAGGAGACTCAGGTGAGGAGCACGTTGAGGCCCGAGGCTCACACAAGGAGAGCCAGGTGCCAGCACCAGATGCTTTGCACTTCCAGGCACTACGGATCCACTGTGCCTGAACCTTTCATCTCTGCATATTTAACTTGTCCATCTCCACGGGTGTTTGTGCTCTTGTTGTTGCAGATCCCGATCAAGCTGAGCTCACTGGGGCTCTTAACACCGGAAAAGCCAATTGTTCTGAAGTTGGTGCCCCGGAGCAGCGCTGAGCCCGCCAAGGAGTGAAACCCAGCAATGTCAGCCCCCAGCACCCAAGGACTGCCGAGCTAACCACGGGATCACACACCACAGGAAATCTCTCCTGCACGTACAGACACACAAGAGCAGCTCCAGTTAATTCTGGAAGCAATTACTACATATTTACTAATAAACATAGCTGTCAGAAATGTAACGTGGATCACTGGGCAGTGACAATACACAGTCCCCTTAATTTTGATTGCAGAAAACAAGAAATAAATCCAAATGAGAGGCTGATAATCCACTTCTAAGGGGACTTCTCCATCTGGAGGGAAGGAATTACTGCCACATCCAAGAAAAACAAGGTGTGATGGAAATTCAAACTGCCAGACCTCGCTGGGCAGGGACGGGTGCTGTTCTTCTGGGTGTATCGATGCTTGAAATTTCATGTGTTCTAATTGAGACGACTGGTGTGAGACTCACATCCTAGTTACCAACCCTCTCCTGTGCCATGTGTTAATTAAACTAAAGTGTGTACAAATACTGTCATTAAAAATGTTTGAGAGCTGCTCTGTGTTGTGTATAGCGGCTGATCACTTCCTATTTAAAACCCGTATTCAGCCTCAACCCTTGAAATTATCCATGTACATTGCTTTCCACTTAATTTAATGAATCTGATCCTTCATTTAACGCCATCAAACCCTCCCATTTGTACAGTATTTTACAAACACTCCAGCTCCCACCTCTTAGTTTGATTAAGAGGTTGCCTTCAGTTCAGCACCGGCCAAGGCTTTCCCATGCTGGAGTGACAGAGGATGGATTAGAGGATGGATTAGAGAGAGCAGCAGTGCCCAGGAGGAGAGGACAGCACTGCAGGAGGGCCACAGCTCCTGGAAGAGTGGTTTGCACACAGCCTGGAGCTGAATCTTTCCTCACAGACCCATGGATGGGGTTTAGTCACTGCTCATGGTGGGGTTTTAGGGGCTTTGAGCTGCTCCTGTCATCAGCACGATGCTCTGACCAAAGGGCTCAGGCCACCCCTGACCGCACAAACAGGCGATGTCAAAAAGCAGTGGAAGGTTCTCCCAGGTCTGAATTTCACACACCAGTAAATTGTGCTGGTTTTGACACCTACCAACCAAAACCAATATTAGTGAAATGGGAAAGGTTTTTACAAGAGCTGCAAACCAAATCAAGTCATCCCTCAGCTTTCGCCTGGCATACTCCATTCCAAAGCATTATTTGCTGGATCATGGTCTGCAATTTTCTCCTGGGGCAACAAGCTTTTCTCTTTAGTCTAGCAGACAAAACTGCAACATGACCCAAATGCTGCAATCCCACACAGCACAAATTTATTCAACAATACCAATGAATATTCAGGGTCTTGGAGTGGACAGGCAACAGTGCAGTGGATTCCTCATCACTGGAAATCCCCCAATCAAAGCCGTCCGCTTTTCTGGAAGACACAACAACATTCACCAGGCTCTAATTCAAGAGTAAGCAGCTTGTGCTGTCCCAAAAGGCAGATAAAACAATTATAGTGCTCCCTTCTGATCCATCATCTCTGATAGACTGTTTGGGCTGTGCTGTGTACACAGCAAGGCTCTTAGGAGAGCTGCCAAGGAGGCCCTGCCTCAGTTTAATCTGTTGCCCATCTCCTACCAGGGGTTAAAAACCATCACTGGAAGAGCTGGCCCTGTCTCACTGTGCTACTGCAGTGGCTCTGATGGGAAGAGTGCAATGCATGGACAAATCAGTTTTAAAAAGGCATTTATCCCGTAGAAAATCCAGTGCCAGGCAAAACTAACTGAGAGTCAAGGAGAGGGAAAGAAAGGGGAAGCTATCACGAAAGCAGCAAGTCACTTACAGGCTGAAGAGCTGCTTTGAAGTTATGAAAAGTCATTTTGGCACCTGATGAGCACCCCAGATGCCTTTGCCCAGAAGCACCAAGGGTTAATGCAGCCCCACCCCAAGCCAGGCAGTTCCTTCCCTGCACGGGGCTCTCAGGGAATGAAGGGAATGAAGTCATTAAGTACAACTGTACAGATCATTCTTCCAAATGTGAAAAATGTGACTAATTTTCCGGCTTCAGCCAATTATGACCTGCCAGGACTATCATAACAGCCCATAAATAATCTGTAACAAAATCATGGTAATGAGTCTTCCAGAAGAAAATTAGATCCTCCGTGTCTCAACTCCATAAAATTACTTTGTTTCTGAGGGCTCCCTCCACCATTCCCAGCACTTCCCATTGCTCTGCTGGTCACCCCTTGGAAGTGACTTGGCCAGGAGCGTGCTGGTCCTGGCTGTCCATCAGGTTTCACCGGTTTGGCTGTTTCCACTTTAAATCAGGCATAGCACTGCCTAACTCACCTTTTGAATGGCTTTTGCTGATAAAACATTTATTTTATGTGGACTCCTTGCTGATTCATAAAATCATAGAATCTTTATGGTTGGAAAAGGCCTCTAAGATCATCAAATCCAGCCATTAACCCACAGCCATGTTCACCACTAAATCACATAAATCCTGTCCCCAAGTGCCACAAACGATTTTTTTGAACGCTTCCACCACTGCCCTGGGCAGCCTGTTCCAGTGCTTGACCACTGTTCCAACACATCCTTGGCAGGCCTAGGATTGTGTTGTCCCAAATTTGTATTGTCCCAAAATACCTGTGTCTCATCAGAGAAAAGAAAACACAGTGTAAGGTAGAAATTAATCGTGGGGACACTTCCGTTTCTCTTCCTCACCTCAATCCTCCCAAACCCAAAGTAAGAAGGAAAAAAAGAACGAAGAATATTGATGTTTCATCAGCATTTTAAATGACACATGGTTTTCTCAAAGGCTTTAAAACCTTGTCTCAGAGAAGTTATTTTCACATCACTGCACTGTAAGGGACTGGCACCCAGAGAAACACCAACATCACTCAGGAACTTTGGTAAATATGCAGAAATGTATCCCTTTTAACCCAGAAGGTCTTGCTGGGGACTTTCCAAAGGAGGTCTATATCCAACAGGATGAGAACTGTGATTACATCAGTCCTGGTGAGAGACAAAAGGTGGTTTTAAGCGGGGAGATTTGTTTTCTGTTTCCCAGTTAACCGCAGCAGAGTCACCCTCACTCCTAACTCGCCTAAATGATGTAATACTGCCCGTTGATTGCAACGAGCAAATGGATTTGATGAAAAACAGGTTTCCTGCGTATAGTGAGGGCAAGTTTCATGTGCTTCACCATGTCAGTTATGAGGTATTTCAACACCAGGCTGAGCCCTGACAGAGAGAGGAATGGCCTGACTATTAGCAAACTAAGTGTCCCTGAAGTATTGAAGCCTTTTGCAATTCTGCTGTGCCTTTAAAGTGAAAAATGAAACATTTCCAGGCATATTTCACCTGAAAGCAAGAATAGGCAGCGCTGCTCCTTTTACCTCTACTGAGGCACAGTTTCTCTGCCCTTCTCTGGCATCAGGAGCTGGCAAGTCAAGGGGCACAAGGGGAAAAGGCAACACAAGCAGGACTGGGATTGATCTCAGACCTTCCTTCTGCTCTCCATCTCCCTGGTAGAAGCAACAAGCCAGCATGGGGAATTACCAGATAGATTGGAAACATGGAAAACCTGCAGTTGAATTTATGCAACGACATCACTTTCCTCTGCTGTAATGGGGAGAATTAGACATATTGAATTGCTCACCACACAGATATGGAATTTTGAAAGCCCTTACTATTGCACAAATGTTGACAGGGTATTTTATTTACTGCATCATTAAAGGTTAAAGAGACTCATTCTCCAGAGGATTCATTTTTTCAGCTCTTAATATCAATTAAAGCTAATTTCGGCTCTAACCTAATGATTAGCATAAAATATGGAAAAAGCTCTAACTGAGCATTTTTGTTCATTACTCCAATTCTCTTGTATTGCTGGGGCACTTCATAGGTACTGATGCAGCTTTGTGTCACCCATGACACAGATAATCTTCCCCTCCAAGATTTGCTTTGTTTCGTTCTTGAACACTTGAAAATGTTGCAAAGATTTTCAAAATACCTTTGATGATTTGGAACAAAGTTGTTATTTAACCATTTCCCAGCTGATGATCAGGAATGTTCTCTATGGGGTTCCCTACACGGCTGGGTACAATGTCAGAGACAAATGTCCCTTGTTCCAAGGCCTGCAGCTCCCACACAATTCATATATATAATGTATAAGCCCACTCTGACGTACCTGTGCAGCCACAAATTTGCAAATGGAGTGGGGAAGCCGATAGAACTGTTCAAGGGAAAATGAAAAACCTTGCCTGCCACTTATGAACTGAAGCCAGGCCAGTACAGCTGGATGCATTTACCCATCTTCTCTTGGCAAAATACTGATTCCATCCACACAGCAAGGAGAGCCCAGGAGAATAAGTTACAGTTCATCCCCTGCACTGTGTCAGGGCTTTGTGCAGCCCAGCTGAGGGGGCACAGGTGCCACAACACAGCTCCCCCATCCTGGGGCTGTCCAGCTGCTTTTGCTTTGAAATCGGAGGTAATAAAAATAGAAAATACTTTTGGAAAATAGAGCACAAAGCCAAACCACCAGCATGGCCAGAGAGTCTCGTGCTAACTTGCCACGAGCTTGTCTAACCTTTTCAGGACTCGTCCACTTGTATCCTAATTTTCGGGTATTTATTGTTAACAAGCACTAATCTGGGATCAATCAGTATCCAAAGGTCACAGCAAAAGCCGGGGGAAGGCCAGGAGTGATACAGATGCACTGAGGAAGGTCAGCTGCTGCCACTCAGGCTGCTCTCGGGGGTCCACCACTGCCCTGGGCACCAGCAGCCTGAGAAACATCCATGGCCGTGAGCAGATCTCTGCTGCTCCCAGTGACTGTAACAGACTCCAGTGGAAATCTGCAGGGTGTACAGGTGGGAAAAATGCATTTGCAGATGTCCCTTCCCAAAAGGGGAGTGTTTCCCATGCTGGCTGTGACACTCCAGTGCCCAGTGCAGCTCCCACAGAGCTCGGGGCTGGGGCTCTGTACTGAGCTACAGCTGTCTCACACAGGCCACTGAACAAAATACTCTTATTTTTCCTCATCTTTTCAAGACTGAAAGTGGCTTTCTCCTGCCCCCACCGTATTCTCATGTTTAGCGTTCAGAGACTGGAATTCATTCAGCTGGGAGTAAGTGAAACCACTCTCCTAAGTGGAAGAGCCACCTAATAAAGTTTTAATGGAAGATATCATTCCTAATCTTTACATTACATTAAAAGCCAGCTGGGAAATGAAAGCCCAGGAGGGTTAGGAGTGCTGGAAACACTCAGCAAGACAGCCTTATCTTCAGGGAGTTCACAGACCAAGTGTTGCCCTAAGAAACAGAATTTGCAGCAAACAGAGAGCCGGGGCTGTTACAGATTTAGCAGCGACCTGTAAATATATGTATTTATATTTGTGTGCATATACACACGCTCAAAGGGCAGAAGGGTATCTTAACCCTTGGATAGACTCTCCAAAGCCAGCTGAGATCCATCTGGGAGTGTCTGAGGGGATAAACTCAGAGCCCAGACCACGGCCTGGAGCATTTACCTGCTCTGCACCACCAAGGTGCTCATTTAAACACCGAAACCACTGCCACCCTCAGGGGTTTTTTGTGACTTACACAGAATTGGTCACTTTGGGCTCTTCACTAACCCACAACCTGCATTTAAGAAACCTTCCCACCACCAGTTCCTTGCTGTTGCATGCTAAACTTCCATACAACAAAGTAGGAGCAGTTACAGAAATCTGTTTCCAGGAGCAATAAAAAAACTGAGCAATTCTCAGGCTCCCTGTGGAGAGACAGCAGCATTCAAGCATACATCAGAAAGGCAATTAAAATGGGGCAAAAGAGTACCATGCATTTTGAAACACTGGCCTTCCAGTTTATAAAGCTGATCTTGAAAGTTTTGGTTGGCTGAGAGGAACCACATTCAGTTATTGATGTTCCTTCTCCCAGGTAACAAGCAATAGGTTGAGAGGAAACAGCCTCAAGTTGCTCCAGAGGAGGTTTAGGTTGGATATCAGGGAAAATTTCTTCATGCAAAGGGTTGTCAAGCATTGGAACAGGCTGCTCAGGGAAGTGGCAGAGTCACCATCCCTGGAAATATTGAAAAAATGTGTAGAGGTGGCACCTGGGGGCACGGTTCAGTGGTGGGCTTGACCTTAGAGGTCTTTTCCAGCCTGATCAAGTCACAATTCTGTAACCACCATTAAGAGTAAAACACATTCAGAAGTTGTTTTAAACCAGCAAAAGCCAAACTTAAAAAAATGCCAGCGTATAAATCTTCCAGGGAGCCAGCAGGCCCCAAGGTGGCAGCAATGAAGTTCCTGCAAGAAGAGTAGGGAGCTTCCAAAAACAGGAACCTGCCAGGGTGTCCAAGCAGCAGCAGCTGCCCCAGGGAAGGGCTCGGACCCTCTGCTGTGCTGACCCCGCTCTAAGGACAGCGAGAACAAAGGGAAATTGAATTGCACAGTCACAAACCCCAGCTCACAACGACTCCTGGCACCGCTTTGGTTTGTTTATTATAAAGCCATGTTGGCTTTGTCTTGGGTTTTCTGTCTTCTCTCTGCTTGCTGGCAGCAGCTCCAGAGAAGATCTTTGGAATTTTGCTAAAAGTTTCAGATATTGGTTTCCTTTGCAGCACCTGCTCCTTTGTAAGGAGATCGAAGCTCCCTCCAGGCTCCCTCCCTAAATATACACCACAGCTGTGCAGCTCATTATTTGCCACATTTATTATATAATCACCAAAATGTTGGAGGTTTAAACCTTCTCCTCTCTGCCCATCTCTGGACTGGCTCCCAGGTGGGGTTTGAGCACCAGCAGCTGGCCCTGCTGGGCTGCTCTGCCCCAGGAGAACATTCCTGTTCTCCAATTCAACCCTGGAGCACAAGGAAGGAAAATAAAGCCATGGATCAGCCCGTTTTTCCTCACTGCTCCTGTTCACAGCTGAAAGGATCAGGAAGAATCAGGCGAGTGGCCCTGAGCTGGACACGTGTCCCAGTGTGACCCTCGTGTGTGTCCGTCCCAGGGCAGCCTGACCCCCAAAGCCCTGAGCTTCCCCTGACAAAAACCTGCCGAAATCATCCATGTGAATATTCACCTTTCGACTGTAATTTCATCTTAAATCCATTTTTTGTGGGGGTTGCTGGACTTCGACCAAAATTGCTTTCAGAAATACGGGAAATGCGAGAGGGAAGCCTCACCTCAGTGCAGCCCTGAAGCACAGCCACCACCTCATTCCGAGGGGTGATCCTCAGAATCTGGCAGAAGGAGAAATCTTAACTGCACATCATGGACCTGTTAGCCTGGCCTGCCAGGTGAGAGCCCCAAAATGTTCAAGTTTAATGGCTTCCACCGAAAATCAGTAAATAAAAAAATCTGATTTTGGGATAAGCGGGATCTGAGATTTTTTTATCCTTTGGGTGGTTTCTCGATTAAAGTTTTGTGGAATAGAGTGGGTACAACCAGCGCTGAGATGCTGGGAAGAGGGACCAGCAGCTGAGCCGGGAGAAAGGATCTGAAGCTTCAAACACACCTCAGGCAGTGGGTGGGCTTTTTGAATGAGGAGAAAATTCATTAACTCTGTGTCAAAGATCACACAGAATTTAACGAAAATCTTAAGTAAAAGATGCCAAGCGTTTCTGAGTAGGCCTCCTGGATCTTTCCTTGAAGATCTGCAAGGAAATGTGAAGGAAATGCTCCACTTTCAGTACCACACTGTGAGATTAAATGTTATCCTGCTACACATTCTTTTTTTATAGCCCACTTTCTATTTTTACTCCTGTTCTACTGTGGAAGTGTTTGCTAATAATATATGATAGGATGCTTTGTCATGAAAAAACCTTGTATCATTTATCTGTTTCTGAAAAAATAAATTCTCAGTACAAATCTAATAAGGGAAAAAATCCTATTCTCGCTCCTGTTGGAGGAAAGGGATTGATTTATGGAGAGAGATGAAAAGCACTAAGTATGTATTGCTTGGCAAAATGAGGAATTGTAGAGAACTGTCTTTATGCATTTGAAGGGTGTAAACATCAAAGAGGCAGAAGAGCTATTTAGAGCATTAGGAGGAGGCACATCTAGGAGACAAGAGCTGAAATTAAATGAACATCCTTAACTTAAAAATCATACTTCTGCCTGCAAATCTATTTCCTGGTATTATTACTTGCAGCACTCTAATGAGTATAAATGAAGCTTATAGAAAAAAACACCTAATCTATTTTTCATATCCGATCAGCAGATCTTCCTGTAAAGTTTATAAAGCCCAGATCCTGCACCTAATCAGGAAATTCTGGGAGAAGAGCATCCTTTAAGCCTCCTCCTCCACCTTCGTACAGATCAACAAAAGTCGATCAGTCCAAAGGGTCACTTCCCCACCTCCAAGCCCTCTGATTGCAGCCTGTGATGTCTGTCTGGGATCAGACCCATTGGAGCTGTGTGGGTAAAAGAGTTTTTTATGCAGCCAAAGGAGAATCCCGATCATTAATAACCCTTCGGAGAAACCAGAGCATCCTTGCTCACACCCTGCAGGAATCCAGTCACCGATCTCGCAGGATGCCCAAACCCTTCTGCTTGGAATTCAGTTAATTGCCCACAGACCAGAGCTAAAGCACTGGGGGAGGAAAAGCCCCGCAGGAAATCAGTGCCTCTGCTCTCCTGCAGGCTTTGCACCACACTCCAAAAACACGGAATCACGCATGGCCCGACACCCTATGGAGATCCCAAGGACCAAGTTTTGCTCTCCCATCTCAGGGATGAAGTTTTGGTGTAAGGAGAGCTCAAGGACAGAGTTTCCTCTCCTTTCCACCAGGTTCTGCGAGCCCCCCGTGCCCCTCTGGGGGTGGGATGGCAGCAGAGCCGTGCAGGACTCCAGGCCAGCTGACCCCCAGCCTGGCAGGGGTCTGCACATCCATATGGATGAGCTTGGATAATTGGGAATGGTGTGCAGTGGAGGCTCACGGCTGAAAAACATCATTTGGTTACACACCTCCCTTCTGACTCCTACCAGCCAGCCCTGTCCCTCTCTGTGCCTTCTCTCAGGAGCATTTCACAGGTGATGGATGCTGGAGGTGGCAGGAGAGGACTTCCTGCTCTCAGCCTCCCCAGAAAAATCCTCAAATCCTTCCAGAATTACAGACACCTTCTGTATGATGTTTTTCTCCCTGGATTTTTAGTCTCAGGGTGAGTCTGCAATCTCATATTAGCCATTAAAGTGAAGTAAAGAAGGTGCTTTCTGTGCTCCCTGCCTTCACCAGCAGGAAAAGAGGTAAAACCCAGGGGAACAGAGGCAACAAAATTGCTAAGTCAGAGCACAGAGGCCGAGGAGGCTGTGACTTCCCAAACACCCTGATCCTTCAGTCAGAAACCACTTCATCATCAAACACAGCATTTCATGTGCATAAATAAAAGGGAAGGGAAATGATTGCAATAAGCTTCTGATAATAGCCAAGGTTCACAACTGAATCTGTGATGTTTTAACAGAAAGCATATATTAATGTAAAATAAACATGATGCCTGTGAATGACAGGCTCTGATTTATATTCCCGATGTTTCCAGCCCTACAGCATCCTAAGAACATTGTAATGAAAAATGTTCAGCAATAAATAGGAAAGGATGGATCTCTGTGGGCAAGAAGGGAATTACGCTGCTTCCTGCGCTGCTGCCTGGGGCCACCAAGGTCCCACGCTTGCTCACATCCAGAAACATCAGCTCCTGAGGGGAGGGAGCTTCTGAGGCAGTCACAGCTCTGTCAAAAGCCTGTGCAGCTGAGGGAAGCTCACCCAAACCTCAGGGCAGCAGCTGTGGGGCTCAAACTGGGGCTGGGCAGGGGACATGGGGGGTCAGGGCTGTCCCCACCTCTCCCTGGACACTCACTCCCCCTCTACAGCCTTTGCAGCAAACTCACAGAGCACAAGTCATGAACCCATCAGGCGAAGCTTTAAGCAAAATAACATCTTACCATGCTGGGGGAGAGGCCATGTTCCTCAGGTGGGTGATGGAGGGCAACGGTGAGGCACGGTGGTGCTTTCACCAGAGACCTGAACATCTGCAGCTGAGCTCAGGAAAGGGGGGACAGCACCAGGCTGAGCTTAAATGGGCTCTGGAGGGGTGGGTGTAGAGCCCACGTGAAGCTGGTCAAGGTCTGCTTGTCCCCACCCTGCAGGAGCCTCTTGTCCATCTCAGCAGGAGGAAATCCCTGCCTGACAGTTCAGGGCCTGTCTAGTTGAGGTCCGAGGGTGTCCAAGTTTGGAATGAATCCCAAGAGAACCAAGGGATGCCCAGTGCAGTTGCTCTCCACCCCATGACTGATGCCCAGCCCATCCCCAGCAGCCCTTGGTGACTCCCAGCCCAGTCCCCCCAGTTTATACACTGACCATGCTGCCCTGTGGCAGGAATGTCCCTTTGGCCTCTTTGGGTCACCTCTCCTGGCCACGGCATCTCATCCCTGGCAGAACATGAGACACTGAAAAGTCCTGGACTTGGGGTAAGCTCCATCAGCAACAGCTCAGCCATCAGTGTGCCACCAACACCGTCCTCACACTGAACCCAAAGCACTGCCCCAGCTACTCAGGACAAAACTAACTCCATCCCAGCTAAACCAGGGCAGCTTCCTCTGTCCTTTAACGTCCCCTTGAGCACCACGCTGTCCCTGCAGGCCCTCACAAGCTGGGGCAGGAACTGGAGCAGAAAGGCAGTAACCCTGCACGGGGCCGCAGGAGAAGCTGCCACAGGAACCATCCTGCTGAGAGATCCCTGCTGCCTCAGGCTGCTGCAGGAGATGGACCACGCCAGGGCATGTGGCTTCCTGAGGGAGAGATGAGGCCATTTATTTCAGGAGTGAACTTGGCCTGGGGCTGGAGCTGTTTAGAATAAAGTTGGACTCGGTGACCTGTGGAAAGCACTTGTTCAGCACCTGGTTCAGTTCAGAGCCCAATTTGCAAACAGTAAAATCTGGATGCTCTACCAACCAGAACATGTCCAAACGCTGTCAGTTTGCTGGTGAGGTTAGAATTCTCCTCTCTAATTGAGTTTTGTTCTCAGGACATTGTATCCATTCACAAAACATTTCACTCCCTTCTACATAAACTTCCTTTCCTTAGTCCTTCCCTTAAAAGGGTGAATGTGGACAACCTCCCCAAAATCTCTAAAACTCTTCTTGTGGTCAAGTATTAAAGCCAAGGCACCAGAAAGATGCTCAGAGGTGAGGAGATCACAGCAGAGAAAGTCTGGGTGTGGAAGCACCCAGCGGAGAAGAAAAGCTGGAAGAAGAAGGTGTGAAAGATTTCCTTGTGCTGGCAGGCCATGGAGATCAGTGCATCTCATCCAGGCAGACCAAAAACCCAGGACAATACAGCCAAACCAAAGGGAGGCTGATGAATGAAGCCATTACAGGGGACAGAGACACAAAGCAGAGGAGTTGAAGTGTTGCTTAATGACTCGTGTGGAGGTGTAGGAGAAGGTGGAGAGACAAAACATCCCAATCACTGTCAGCTCCTAATGGGTACAAAATGCTCATTGAAAACCCAGCAGAAGGTCACTGGCCCCTGGCGAGTACAAGGAGGAGGGAGCAGCCAGAACCCCTTGTCCTCTGTGTCACCACAAACAGCCCTGAGCCACCTCTGGACACATTTTGGTGCTTGGGAGCACGGGAGGCCTCAGTGAGTGAAGTCAGGTTTGTTTTACAAGTTCACCTTCCTCCCCTGCGCTGTCCCCAGCTGGGCTTGCCCCACTGACTGGGCCATGCTGTCGCATTCATTGCTCCCCAGGAAACATGGGATGGGGATTTTGGAAGCTCATTCACCTCTGTCGATCTCCCCAGCTCCTTTAACTGTGAAATTGTGGGGTTGGGAAATGTGGCAGAACTGTCCAGGGTGGCTTTGCCCTCCAAGAGCTCTGCTCAGAAACCCTGGCAGGAATTGGGCCATGGCAGAGCTGAGGGTGGCTGCTGCCTTTCTCTGCCCAGGGGAAGTTTCTCGACCTTGTCAACAAACACTGTGGGCCTAAAGATGAGTCAGAAAAGTAAGAAGCAAGGTCCTCATCGAAAGGCAGCATCACAAAAGGCTTCCCCATCCCAGGCTCCTGGAGGGAGGGCGGCAGGTTTGTGATTATTCGCTCAACCCAAGTGCAGAGAGGCTGTTCCTGCACATTGTGTGTGTACTTTTGCATGAGAAATGCTTAAAAGAGGAGTAATTATAGAAAAGCTTCTCTCCTAACTGAAAGAAAAAGCAGGAAAGAATAAGCAGGTATGGCACCTGGGGTACATCAATCAGAGCAGGGCAGTGCAAGACGAGCAGCTGGATCACCTCTTCCTGGGGGCCGCCGGCTATTTGCCTAAATTGCGTTTCCCAGTGCTGAGAAACACTCCCCCTTCTTTCAAAGGACAGATGAAAGCAGGGCTCCTGTGGTGTCTCTTTCCCTCATCCCTTCTCACACCTCCCCACCCATCCAGGAGCTGCTCCCTGCTTTGGGAGCTCCTGCTCACCAGCCCACCCAGCACAGGTCGGGCTCTTCCCTCAGGACCAAATTTCTTGCTTTAGTAGAATTCCAGCCTCTGGTTTGGCAACAATGGGGTAATTTGAGATCCAGACACAACCATTTGCCTTTTTAACCCTATTCCAGTCTTGTACTTTATAAACCTTGCACAGATTTCCACGGTTTGGGGGCAGTAGGATATGGGGAATACTCTTCATGGAGCAGCAGAGCTGTGCTGCATTCCACCATCTCTCAGACCAAAAATGTTTCACCAACTGATTTAATTACACGAAGCTTATGCTGGAGTTATAGAGGGATTATCTGGGTTTTATCACGGTTATTAGAGAAAATTATTATATTGTTACTATTACAGAGTTACAAAAAGTAAAGAGGAATCACAGGAAACTTGGCAAGGGCTCATTAGCAGTGTGGTAGCGTCTGCAGAAGCTAATTAAAAATGTCTATACCTCATAATAACCATTTATCTCATCAGAGCCTCCATTTCCAACGTCTCTTTCTCTGGATAGAGAGGAGGAATGATCTCTGCTCACTGATGAATGCATACACAGCAATACATCTGAGCTTGGCGCTGTACAAATGGCTTTGTTCCGGGATGTGAAGCCACCAGCTCGGCTCCTGCCTGCCTGAGCCATGGGCTGGCTGTCCTTGCCTCGCACACAAGGACATGGAGATGCTCAGGGACCTCCTAAGAGTCACCTCAATGAATACCTTGTGCCACACTGGGTGTGAGAAGGTGGAGACAGTGAGCCTGGAGGAGGTGCTGATTGGGAGGCATGAAAACAGCATTAAAGCAGCACAATGGTACAGGGGTTTGCACCTGCTGTGCCCAAAGTCCTGCAGAAGCCACTGGTACCTCTGGTGTGTCAGCAAAACTCTGGTCTGAGCCGCGGACCAGGCGGGCAGGATTCCCTCAGACAACATCTGTATCTCCTCTGTCACATCACTCCTTCTTCAGGCCTTCAAAGCAAACAAAAAAATGACACAGGTCCCAGTTAATCTGTGTTATCTGGAAGAAGAAATCAAGGTGAAATTCCGTTTGTCAACAGGGGTGTGAGTGCTGACAGGAGATGGATCGGAACAGGCCAATGCCAGCTGTAGTTTTGCCCGACAAGTCATTTCTCACACAATGACTGGATGCTGATGGATATTCTGGAGATGATGCTTGATAAACTTGTTTTGGATTGGAGTTTGAGTTCAAGGGGTCTGCAGGGAAAGCAGAGGAATAAATCCCAAAAGCCATGATGGTTGGGATACCATTTTCTGTTTTGCCCCATGGGCCTGGCCAGCACAGAGGAGACAGAGCCGAGAGGCAGAGCCAGCCTGCCTCACTCTCCAGGGGGAGGAAGGTGTTTGCACTTCTTAGCCCATCCAAAATACCAGTCCCTTTGATACAATTTCCCTGGCATGTTTAATCTTTGCATGTATTTTCAGTAAAGCAAAAGGAATGGATGCTTAATAACGAAATCCTTGAGCCTGTCCCAGCTGAAGTCAGATGTAAAATCCCCCTCAACAGCACTGAGATGATGTTCCTGTGACAGCAAGGAGCAAGTCTGAAACCCACTGGCCTCCAACACAACCTGGCTGGACCTCAGTGCTCAGAGATGCTGCTCCTCCTTGCAAGAGTTCACAATCTCTTGCCCAACTACAGGCTCTCCCCAGCCTCTCCCTGACACAAGCTGACCAAGGATTTATTATGTCTCTTTACTCAGACAGAGCTCTTGTCCATGCCTTTTGGCAGAAATCGAAACAATTTTGTCCCAAACCATACAATTTTTATTGTTCCATCCTAAGGAGAACCTGTGTTAGTTCTCCCATTACTGTTATTCTTATTGTGTGTGAACACAGATGATGAGTAGTGCCTGCTCTTATCCAGCACATCCAGCCTGACCTCCTTGGCAACTTGGAACATTTTTTTCTTGAATCCAGTCAATTAAACCTCACCACTGTGCCTGTTGAGAAGCCCTGTCTGGCTCTCAGGAAAGAAAACCAGGTACTGAAAGTCCTGGCATGTCCCCCAGAAATATCATCCTCCTTTTGAAAGCAACACGATAAAAATCAGGATTTTGCTCCTGCAATTTCTGCTCACTTTCTCCTTCTCAACTTTCCCTGCCAAACTCCATCCTCAGATGCATTCCTGCCTGGGACTGTGTCGTGTCAGCCTGTCTCCCAGACATCCTCTGCTTTCACAGGCACAGCCCAGCTGCCACCCCAGATGGGGAAATCTCTTCTTGCAGCAGCAGCAGTCACCAAGGGCCTTGGTGGTTGAACAAGCCATTACTCACTTCCACGGCTTTTCCAGCAGATGCTGGAGGCAGACACAGGACATTGAGCTCAGCTGAGATTTCCCAACACAAGAAAGAGTCAAAGAGCTGTTGTAATGTTTGGGTGGCCAAAGATGAGTCATTTCCAAGGCTAGATCATGCTTTTCTCCCCTGAAATCAAATTACCTACTAAGCCAAACCAATAATTCCTAATGAAATCAAGCTGGACTGGCTTTCCTGAAATGAGAATTATGAGGAGCACAAACGTATCTCCCTTTGAGTTTATAGGACTTCCCTCATACCTGGGACCTGGTGGAGAAAAGATGTGGGAAACCGTAGAGCCTGTCCTCTGAGACCAGCTCTGGGAACCAAACAGGGATGCAGTGCTGCAAAATTTCACCTGAAACAAAAACAACGCCAGAAGTCTGATGGAAAATCTAGATTTTCTTGTGGTAAATTACTAAAAGAGTAATTAAAATAATTACATAGTTGGCAATTGTTGTCAATTGTTGTCTGAGAACTAGCAGAGATAAGCACAGAGGTATAAACCGTGATACAGGCAGGATTTAACATGTATTCCATGCGGGGAGCATGAGGTGTCCTGACATAGAGAGTAGAAATCAGCTGAAAGGAAGGAAGAGCTTCAAGTGGTGAAAAATGATGAGACAGAAACGAGGGAGGGGGATTAATCAGCATTAGTGCTCCTTCAGTCCCTGGTTCCCCTACAGAAATGAAATTGCTTGACTCGTACGAGGTTACCCGTTATCCATCCGTGCCTGTGCTTTCATCCCTCCCTTTCCTGGACACAGGGCAGTGATGTCCTTGTGCTGCAGCCCTGGCTCCAGCACAAAGGGGTTAATTTGCTCTCATTCCCCACCTCTTTAAATACAAGTCATAAACGTGATTGTTTGCTTGCTTTTATTACAAGAACAGTAGCTCTCCTGGAGAAAATACACCTTTGCACCAATACTGGAGTTTTCCAAAGGGAAGTTTAAGTCTCCTTCAGCAAATGTAACGGTCACAGGCTTTAAATCTTACGATGTGGGCAATAAGCTGTTATTGGCCACAGCCAAAATAATAGCCAAAAGCTATTATTGCCAGAGCATAAAAGCAAAATACAGGGCCTCACAGCCCAGAGCCTGCAGCTCCAAACCATAGAGGTAACATAACTAACGTATATAGATGTAATTCTTTGTATAGCTGTCATAAATACATGGGACATACCTATGGCACTTACATACACACACACACACACAAACATATAAATAAATATATATATGTGTGTATTTGAAGTGGCCACAAATGATATTGGAGAAAAACAAGTCTCTGTTTTTCATTACCACCTGTAATTCCACCCAGGCCCATTATTTCTTTCACTGAAGTAATGAATAAAGTAATAATTCTCCCTAAAAGCTGTGTGGCCACCAGCCTCACACATCAATGGAGCACGGGGAATGGGCATTAGGAGTGGTCAGATTCAGGTATAAGAGCTGAATTTCCCTCTCTACCCCAAATTCAGAAGAAACCCAGCAGTTTTGGGAGATTTACACTTATTTTCATGCTGTAAACCAGACCAAACTGGAGCTGGGATGAGGCTGCAAGCATCTGAAGGTGCTCGTGAAGCCAGCGCTCTGCATGAGTTGAAAACTTGGCTTTGTGTCCCTGAATAAGCCAAAAATAGTTTTTCCATAGGGACTAAGTGACCTCCCTGCTCCCTTCCTAACTCTGTGTGTTTTATCTGATGGGCTTCACGGGATTTCCTCCGATTATTGCAAACGCCTCTGGAGACACATTCAAAAGGCTCCTGAGCGCCTGTAAAACCTCTCCCTGTGAAGTCAGCCCGTGGAGAAACCTCACGGAGGAGATGTAAATCTTGGGAGGGTTTATGGCAGCTCCTCCAACATCTGTAATTCCTGTATCAGCAAACACTTTACAAATCGCTCTGGGAGCGGGATGGAGAGAAGGGACAGTTATTTCAGAAAGCAACCACTTAACATCTACAGCTCTACATGGCAGCCAAAAAAAAAAATGTAATCCCAAATAGCTTTCCTAAATCAGACTGTATTAAAATGTATATATATATGTATATCTATGAACTAACAGCATTTCACTCCCATGGTCATTTTCCACTGGCTGGTCATGGATAAACTCTCAATCATATCCAGACCCTGCCATACCACAACTGCTGGAATAGTTAAATATTCCTGCTGGCTCTCTTCTAATGGTTTTCCTTCTTAAAAGAGGAAAAGGATTGCCCTGCTCTGGATTAGAGCAGCTCTGTGGGTCTGGAGCAGAGGTGCGCAAGAAGTTTTATTGGGTGGTAAGAGGCAGCAGAAGTGGGATAAAAAATGAGGGAGAAGGAAGATGGTTTTGGTGCATGCTGGCATTTTGATAGCACACCTAATTCTGGCCAGACTGTACCCTCAGCCTGCTTTGGCTGCAGTGAGATGATGCGTTTGTAGCCTATTTTACAAACCCCAAATGTATTTTGATAAAAAGTGCCACAGCAATGAAAGGAATCGATACAGCAGTGCCTCTGTGTGTGTGTGTTTTATATTAAGACTTAGTTGATGACTTCTCATCATTTGAAAGAAATGTTCAGCCTCAGTGCTTGGAATTATCCAGCTGCAGCATTTTCTACTCAATCCAATCTCCAGTTAATTTGATCCTTCATTTATCTTGAACAAAGCCTCCTAATAAAAACATTTGTATTACAAATGATACACTTGATCAATGGGATTGCTTTAGGCAAGTATTTGATAATTTGAACACTAGCTATAAAAAGTTCTCATTTAATCAATGTGGCTGGCCAAAATTTGGAGGGAGAGAAAACCCCAAACCTGCACATCACTGAACAGCCAGATTATAATTACATATTAGGTTATTTAGATGTTTTTACCAACATTATTGTTAGACACATTGGCCAGTGTAATCGGTGTGATATTAGCCTTAATTATTTTTGGTACCACAATTAATTATTTAGTTCACTCAAAGTGACAAGAATGGAATGAATCAAAATAAGGAGCTGGCTGGGCAGGGAACTATTAATTTTCTTTCAATCCCATGATTCCTTCGGTCAAATCAATGAGATAAATAGGCAGATGGAAAAAGCCAATGGACATTTCCACTGAACAGGAAGAGCATCCAGGTCCCAGGCAGGTCAGGAGATGTTACTGGACTCTTCCCAAGGGCTGGGAAGTTTCCTTTGGGAGCACTCAGGTCTGAGATGACGGTTTTTCAAACCTACAAGGTCATGGGCTGCTCTGCTTAGGGTGGTATATTCCCCCCCAGGCTTGGGTCCAAAGTAGGAAACATTATCCCTTGGCAGCCAAAGCGAATTTCTGCTTTATTGCATCTGTTGCTATCCTTGGATGCTTTGAGAAGAAATCACGTTGCTCGGAATATCAGCCTGTGTTTATTTTCATTAACAGTGGTATTAATCAACATTTTCCTCTCTTCTCCACAGACTGCTCAGGGATGCCTTTGGAAAGCAAAGTCAAATTCCAGGTGAGGGATGCTGTTGTTTGATTATTATTATATGTGGAAAGTGAAATGATTTCTCTCTTTGCTCAGATTTGTGTATGAACACTGAAAAACTCCTTGTGGCTCCCACATCCATCCTGCACTGTGGCTGAGGAGCTTTATTTTGACACAGCCACTGGCAGGTATATCATGAAAAAAGTTCAGAAGGGCTAAAAAACATCCACAGTGTACATCAGACTATTTCACTTTGTTTCTTCGACCCTTTCAGATCAGCATTTTTAGGACTTCATTTAAAGTGGGAGACAGGAAGCAGCGCAGTGAGGATTCTCTCCTGTCACATCATGCACGGAGTTGTACGACACAACAGCCTCAAATCTCTTTCAATCCATCACTTATTTCCCTCTAGAAACTTTTTTTTTTTTTTTTTCTGGATTGTCTTTGACTGTTATTTATTTCTTTGGTTAGTTGACTTCAAGGGACATTTCTCCTGGCTGGATAAAGACGTTTTACAAACAAATGCAGGGGAACATTTCTGATAAGGCTGTGGAAGCAGCCGGGTCCCCGTGGGCAGGTAGAGCTTTGTGTCACTCAGCAGCCCCTGCTCTGCTCCATTAGGGAGCAGCATTTGTCACAGCTGCTCCAACAACAGCCCCCGAGCAGCGGCGGGGACCAAAGCGAGAGGAATTAAAGGGCTGCTCGAGGTTCCGTGGGGCTCTAAGGACTCCCCCGGGGAGGATAAAAAAGAATTAGAAAGGGTTTTATTGACATGGGTATGTTGCCTGTGCTTTGATACGCACACAGAGAGTAATTGTAAGTGTGGGGAGGAGCGTTCTCCATAGCTGAAACTATCATTTATACCCTGTGGAGAGGTAAAAAACCCCTCAGCAAAGAACTTGGGTAGGCACAACGGCCCAGGGCCCAAACAGGGGGTACTAAACAGGCAGAAAGGATTTATAAAGCAGCAATAGATAACATTGCTCCATTTCAAAGAGTTCCACGGCTTCTGCAGCACCCCAAGACACTGAGAGGGAAAGATATCACCATCAGCAAAACGTGTGCTGAAAAAAAAAACACCTCTGGGCAAGTCTGCAGCTGCCAGAGGAGAGGCAAACACGGTGAGGCATCAGCTCAGCATCTGGAGGGGAGAGCATCTGCTGAGAGACACCTCGACACTTACTTGGAGTGAGAAATCATCACTCTGGCTGCAATTCTTCACGGGCCAGACGTACCAAGTGAATGGAATCCACACAAATGAGGTCGTTAGCATAACCGAATACGCTCTTCATTCCTTCAAGAATGAAAAATATGAGTAATTCCCTGGCAAGGCCCAATTACAGCCTGCCAGCACTAGCACACGGGTTATATCTATTACGAAATAATAAGATAACATTAATAAGATTCCCAGAAAGGACATTAGACAGCTGATCTCACAACTGTGTACAACCAGTCTAACTATTCAGCCTGCCTCCTGCCTGCATGGGTCTACACTCTCCAGGTCTTTCTTGTCATCTGCACTGGGAAAAGTTCAGGTCTACCGGCTTTTAAGCAGGAGATTCTGAGTGGGACCCAGGGCGAGTGTTCTGAGAGTGCTGAGGAACACTGGGTAGCTGCTCTTGTTTTAAGGAATTTCAGTAGCAGTCATAAACGTGAGAGCTACAGCAAACAATCGCACCACGATGAAATGTCCCTGCAGACAGAGCGATGCTGGCAGCTGTATTTTGGGTTGTTAACCCGAGTGCACAGGTATGGTTCAGACACGTGCTGGCAGTGCTTCCAGCCCCTCACTGTCAATAATCCATTTTTTCCTCCCCATTTCCTTGTGTCCTGAGGCTCCAGACCCTGCATGCACACACAGCATCCAGAGCTGTTTCATGGATGCATCAGCACAGGCAAGAAACCGGATGAACATCACCCCACCTTCCTGAGACACCCGTGGAGCTAAGCTTAAAAAAGAAAAAATGGACAATAAGACGTATGTAGAGTTGAGCATAACATCACACATTGCTCAGAACCCTGGTAAGGCAGGAGGCAGCCGAGATTTCCATCACTGTAATTTAGTAAGATGCATCTCGGGCTCTGGCAAGGAGCGTCCAGCTCTCCAGGACCAAGGACACGTCAATAGCAGCAGTCAGACCCCGCGAGTTTGGCAGGTGGCTAAATTGGCTCCACAGCCTCGCTGGCCCTGCTCGGGGAAGGGAAGACGCCGAGTCTCAGCACAGAGGGCTGTAATGAGGATTAATAAGGCGTGTGAAGACGCTCTGTAATTGTCCGGCCGGCTGTTTCCTTTGCACCTTATGCTGTCGTTTATGCTCGTGCAAAGTGGCTGTAAAACGCCCCAGGTCTGATTCAATAGAACTCTGCAGATTCCTTGTACAGGTGTAAATTGCTCTGTGAGGTTCAGGGCACTGTCTAAATGCAAACTAATCTGATCATCTCTGTTGCCTCTTTTTTTTTTTTTCTCCTTCTGTAAACTCCTCTGCAGCCAATTGAACATTTTAGTGCCTAATAAACTACAAAACATCAGGTATTTCGTGCATGAACTTAAGTCCCAGAAATAGAATTCGCAGCGCTGGCCTCAAGGAGAGCTGCATCAGGATGCCACGACTGGACCACCAGCGCTGCAGTCCTGTGCATTGGTTGCTGCCCACAGCCGTGGAACATTCACATCATAAACCACAGGGGCTGGTGCACAGTGACAGCGAGCCTGAACCCAGGAGAAGCCATGAAAAATGAGCTAACGACATAATTTGGGAGGGAGAGGGTGAAAAACAATGCCTGACCTTGTTCAGACATAGGAAAAAACAACTGCAGAACTACAGCAGCTGTAAAATGAGCCTGAACGAAAATGTATGAGCTGGTATTAGAGGGAATAACCCTTAAGAGGTGGAAGGCTTTGATAGACGCACTCCTACAGGTAGCTTCAATCCCTGGCAGCTGCAAGGCTTCGGTAATGAATGTCAGACTGCTGGGCAGCTGCGAGGGGAATAAACAGCTATTTGCCTTCAGTGGAAGTAGCATCAGTTTGACATATGACATTCAAATGATAGGAGCTTTAAAAGTGTGGTTAAACGACTGCTGTTTGACTTGGAACCTCAAGCCTGCCGGAGCGGCATCGCCGCCGTTTACCTTGGCTCTGCGGGGGATTGAATCACTGAGCTTAAAAATGAAAGATCAAAGTGTTTCTCAAATCCAGCCCGCAGTATGCCGTGTGTCCAGCTGCTAGAGAACGTGTGCTGGAGTGATGAGAGGGGTAAAGATGGGTCCTCCCACTGCTGTGGCTTTTGGCTCTGCCAATAGGCGCACGTGGGACTGAGGAGACAGAGGTACCACACGTGGGGGATGAAATTCGGGGGATGGGGTGAGAAAAAGGGATTATCCCCACTTGGTCCTTCCCACAGAACCCCCTTCTCCTGACATCCTCCTCCTCCACCTTGGTGGGCTCTTCCTCAAGGCTTTCTGCATTTTGCCTCGCAGGATACCAGCCTGCCCTGCACCATCTCCTGCTCGTTTTAGAGAAACAAGCACTGCCAAGAACTTACCTGCCTGTTTTAGATGTTGTTAGGCTCTTGTTACATTAGCCTGTCAGCTAACTACCAGCAGCTATAACCCTTTGATAACCTACCTGCTGAAGTGCTTCTGCTTGCAATATCCATACTGAAACAAGAGCTCAGGACCAAAGTTGCTGGAGGAAAAAAAATTTCTGCGTCCTGACCTTTGGGCAGACTCTGTGGGCTGATTATCCCATCGATTTTAACGGAATTGAGCATTCAATATGGGTGTCTGGAGGCCTGTCTCTCCTCAGCAGCAGGTACAGTACAGCACCAGCAGCAATAACACAGACAACCTCTATACAAACCAGGGTCAGGGTCAGGAAAGCTCCAGGTTTCTTGCAAATTGGGGCAGGCACAATTAGTCCACCCGGGCCCGGCCCTGGGAGCACTGGAGCACACGCTGAGCCCGCAGCAAAACCACTTCAGACAGGGAGCACCCTGTGAAGTGCAAGTGGGTGCTCTTGCTTGAAAGGAGCCTAAATAATCAAATGAGTGGGACTGGATTTGAGTGATGCCACTTGAGGGGGGACTGTCCTTCCAGAAGGAGATGGTGCTGAGCTGAAGCTTGTTTGCTCTGGGAAGCAGTGCTTTGGTACAGGAGGGGGATATGCAGAGCAAAGGAGTTCATGCTGAGGGCCCTATAGTCATCCTGGATGTTTTTTAGGGGGTGTGGAGGACTTGCTTCAAGCTGTCATGAGCTGCAGCCTGTTAGGTGAGCTCCTAAAGCGCTTCTGCTTTAGTGTCCTCCAAAAGGGAACCCGTTTGCTCGCTATGGGGCCTTGCTGGGATCTGAATCAAAGCATGGCATAAGCTGGACACACATCAAATTTCACTCTTGCCTAACTGTAAATAATTAAAAAAAAAATTATAGGTGCAGGTAAAATGAGGCATGGGACGGTGGAAGAGCACAGCTCCATTTCCCCAGGATATGGGGGAGTGGTGCTTGCTCGTTACCTCTGGAAATCAGACCAGAAAGGGCTGACACCAAACATCTCCCAAACAGCTGCTCAGCCTGGAATAAACCCAAGAAACAGTGTCCCAGGTACTGAGCCTGCTGGAAAACTCACAGCATCCAAGCAATTTCCCACTGCAAGATGCCACCCAAACTACCCCCTAAAGCCAAATCTGTTGGCAAACCTCCCTCCATGACAATTTGGAACCTAAAGAGGTGTGCACTTCCTGCTCTTAAGCACAAAATTCAGCAAAACAAAGAGGAGATTTGACAGAACTCAAGAGTTTTGCCCCCTGCCAGAACCCTGAGGAGGTGCTGGGGGATGAGGCAGCACAGGGTGCAGCAGATGAAGATGCCTTTGAACAGATGAGAGGGGCTGAAATCCTTTGACACCTCCAAGTGAACTGTAGATTTCCAAAATGTTAAGCAGCTTTGTGAGGGAGATTATCCTGAAGGATGTTTTCCCGTAGTGTTGACATTTCTGTGTGAGTGATTAATTCCAACACGGGCATGGGGTGAGGAGGCAAAACCCTTTTCTCACTTCCACTGGGCAGGCTCTGGCCTTTGCCCCAGCAAGGTTGTTAATTCATCTCTGACCTGTGACACTGCAGGTGACTTTGTCACCCTCATCTTCTCGGGCACTTCTCAAGGCAGAGACCTGAGAATTTTCCGTGCCCCTTTTTATGAACAACTGCGATGGTACAGGCACTTTTCAGCTGTTTGTCCTCCAGGGCTCTGACTGCCTGTACATTTTGTCCATGTGCTGTCACAAACACCCTGACATGACTTTGAAAAAGGGGACAGCAACAGCTGAAAACAAAGATGAATTGTCACTTTTGTACACTGGTGGCAGAAGGGAGTTGCAGTGCTGCAAGTAATGAAGGCAGAAGGGGAAGCCATGGCTGCCTGAGCTGCTGGGAATTTTCTAACCCTCTCACCCAGCTCATTGATGACTCTCTAGAGAAGCAGCCTCACTCCTCCCCTACACTTCCAGTCAAGGGTGTCTTTCACTGGGAAATTTAATTTGCTGCAGAAAGGTTATTATATCTCTTCTGAGGTTTTCTACTCAATTCCTAAAAGATATAGGAAGTAAGTATGAAAACAATATATAATAAGATATGTATAATCTATCTACCTCTGCATAAAAGACTATAAAAGAAATATAAAAGTTGCTATGTGGTGAATAAAGCTCCTTTTGCAATAGGAATCACTTTCACACCATCAATGACTCTGCTCAGTTGTCCATTTTTGGCTCTTGTACCTTCAACTCTGCACCTCCAGGGCTCTTAGGACTTCTGGTACACACACAGATCCATCCGGTATGAAAGGAGTTTTCATCTCCCAGGAACCCAAGCATCATTATATACATGGATGCACATGCAGCTACTTCACCCAGTACCAAAACCTGACAGCTCTGAAGCAGAAGACATCATTCTGTGGAAGGGTAAAGCAGGTGTGTGAGGTGTTTAGGAGAGCACAGAGAGCACCCTGAACCCTGGATGAGGTCAGCTGTGCAGCACAGAGCAGATGCTGGAAGCAAACCACGTTCACAGCAAGACAAATGCTTGGTGGAGAGCAGCAGGACCACGTGCCCGGTGATCTGCGGTGCCACAAGGTGACTGAGGAAGAATGAATTGTACAAGAGAGCTTCTATCTCCACTCTGCAGCACTGATTTTTGGGGATCCCACCAAGGAAGGGAGGAATTCAGCTGGGACAGGGGATGGGATGTCATCACCTGGCCAAAGGCTTATGAGATCCACACATGGAGTCACTTGTGCATGGAGAAAGCACAGAAGAGTTGTGACTGGCATCAGCTGAACTTTTTATTGCAGTTAACATTCCAGCAGCAATTTTTGGAGGAATAATATGAAATTCTAGACTGTACAAAAATGACAAAGTTTGGCAATGCCTGTTTTAGATTAATAGGCAAAGGCACCTTTCTTCCAGACAGGGTTGTCCAGGACATCTGAAGGCTCTCAGTGCTGCGCCCTGCATAATTATTCAGTTAAGTTGGTCTTACAGTGGCCTAATATAAATCAGAATAAAAGGTGGCATGATAGCAGCGTGGATGGTGCCGATGTTGACAATCCCTTCTATGGGAGATGGCTGCATGCCCACGATAACATAAGCAAACAATCAGGAAACACATGTGGGACACTTCTCTCCCACTCTGCAAATCTCCAGTCATTAGGGGTAACTGCTTCTCTCTGGGCTCCTCCAGTTAACTCGTGCACTTGGAATCACACAAAAGCCATCTAAAATCATACCAAAATCTAAATAAATCAGCATCAGAAAATTTGCTGCAGGCATTCAGTCCTGTAAGGATGTGACCATTTTAACACTAGTCAGGGTCACTGCACAGAGCTGAGGAAATAGCCCTGGACAACTCTGCATTCCCAGAAGAATAAAACCAAAAGACACACAGAGTCACCCAGCAGGCAGTGGGAACAGGAGCAATGGCAGCATTACTTAACTATGTGCAATTTGCTCTCCCTATCTTGATTTAAATTGCCCTGCCAGAAGAGACTGACAGTGCCTGGAATCAAATTGCTTAGAAAAGTGCCTCTTCAGAGAGAGAAAAAATGCCCAAGTAACTCGAGTGCAAATGGTCTTGCAAAATGCCTATTGTGATTGGGGACAGCAGGATCTGGGGCTCGTGCTCATTAGGATAATGCTCATGTAATTGTGCTGGGCCAAACCCCCGGGAAATGGGGGGGTTGCATCCCTGGCACTCCTAGAGCGCACACATTAACCTGGTCTCCTCTCAAGAGCTGGAGGAGGCACCAGCAAATAAGTCTCTTGCTCTGTTCCTCCTTCCTTCACTTCTTCAGGTCAGCCTGGGCTCTGGGGACCATCTTCAGGACAATGGGCTTCTTTGGCTGAATGAAACCTTTGGAGTCCAGGACCAGTGGAATCTTGAGCAGGAGGAAAAAAACACAAAACAGCCATGTCAGCTGGGAAAAAGGACTGATAGGGCAACAGGAGCCCTACAGCTCTCATACATCCCAGCTACCCCTTGTTTTCAAGGCATTTCCCAACTCACAGGTGTACTTACAGCAGGACCATCACTATTGCTCAAGCAAAGCAGCCACCAACTGGTGTTTAACAGCCCTCAGCTCTCAGACAAACTGGTTGGTGAGTTCTGGCTTTCACGTGGTGTGGTACAAAGAGCTCGGTGCACTGATCAACAGGCTGCACGTGCAGGGAAGAGCAGCCAAATCCCACCCAGGGAGCTGCAGCTAAATGGGGGCACGCAGTGCCATTATGTTTAATGCACAAGTGTGTCAGTGCTAAGGGCAACTAGATCATAATGGGAGCTGGAGAAGCAATAAGCTCTCCAGGAAGAGCAAAACTAAAATCGCTACTCAGACCGAGTACCGAAGCAAAAGCATTCTCATCATGAAAGGTTTCCATGGGGTAGGCTGGGAATCTCATTAGAAGCAACCTTTAAAGCTGGTGTTGGAGGGAGTTATCTTGCAGGGGAGGGAAGTGTGTTTTAAGTCTCCCTCACCAATGGGTGCTGCTGGTATCCCAGCTCCCCCTATCCCTCATCAGGATAAAGGTGAGACACCCCCAGCCCAACAGGCCACATGCACACCCCATATCCCAGTAAACTTTGTTTCAGGAAATGTAAGCAATGAGGCTTGGAGCCCAATGTGCCACCAGCAGAGCAATGAGAGGAGACTGCAGCTTCCATATATGTATTCCAAAGGGATGTTCCAGCATGAATTTTTCCCTCCCACTCTGATCTGATGTACATAACACCTTCAGTAGGAAAAAGGGCTGAAAGAGCCCCATAAACCTATGGGCACCAATAATACAATACATATTTAACTTGTCTCCTTTTAATTAAAGGCAGTTATAAAAAGAATCAATTTTATGGATTGCAGAAGACTAGAAAAATGTCATTAAACTTGGGGGAGGGTGAATAGGTCACTGCATTGTTAATGGACTATTACAGTCTTTCACCTCCAGGTTACTCGTAGAGCTGCAATCTGAATCTGCAGAGATTCCAGCTGAGCACCCGTGCCAAGTAATAATTTAATAAGGATTTCTCTGTTTCTTACAACAAACGTCTTTTGAGTGACTTGTTGCCCCCTCTGCTCTGATTTCCCAAGCTCTCCTCACCAAAAGAATGTAATAATGGCTCAGCGTTTTGCAGCAGTGAGTGCAGGGAGCTGGGTCAGGCTGGAAACACCGAAGTGCTGCCTGCCTGAGGCACAGGGAGCTGCCATGCTCTCAGCAGGGCTGGACTGACAGATCAATTCCAACACCTCCTGCATTTATCTTATGTCAAACACTCCACCCTGCAAGGCCCATCCCTTCAGTACTGCATGCAGCATTCACTGGGGTCCTGGACCTCAGTGGGAGTAAAGGAAGATGAGACACAGCACCCCACATCCTCACCGGTGTGTCTCTGCAGGTTCTGAATGAGAAGTTCTGCAACAGGACAACCACAGCCACTTTCATAACGAGGAGAGCAAACCTCATCCCTATGCAGTTCCTGGGGCCAGCCCCAAATGGCAGGAAGGTGTAGGGGTCAATACCCTCTTTGTTCTCTTTACTGAACCTGATTACAACAACAACAAAATAAAAACAAGTTAGCAAGATCTACTGTTCCAGGATGAAGTGATGAGGAATCTGTGGAGGCAAAAGCTTTTTGTGTTTCTGTGCATATTAGAAGAATTCGCCTAAGTCCCTTATTTCTGTCTCAATAGGTACCTTAAGCCTCTGCTTTCATCCTACTGCTTGGATTTGGTTGTGCAGATCCAGGTGCATTGGGTGACCTGGGAATACCTGAAATACGCTAATGGATTTCATAACTACTCTTTTTCTCAGAACTCCCTCTTAGCTCCAAAACTGAACCCAGATTTCAAACCCTCAACCACACAGGTCTACAGCTCCACAGCTTCCCTGTAGATCAAAGGACCAAGCGAACACAAAGATGTTCTCCCCCTGTGTGACTAAAGACAGGGCTGCTTTTGAGACATGCCAGCCATTCCTCTCCTCATCATGAAAAACAGGGAAGAACAATCAGCTTCACAGAGAAATTTGCCACTGAGCATTTTCAGTAATACTTCTCAGTGATCAGTTAGTTTTCATGTCAGAAAGCTTTTCATTCCCAGTGCATGAGGTCCAGGTACAAATCTCAGCCATGCTAAGTCAGAAGTGAAGCATCTCACTACTGAGACACCAGCACATCCCTCTGATGAACTCCCAGCAAGGCAAGCGAACCCTAAAGAGCTCCTGTCCAGCTATCCATACCCAGTTTGACAACTGGAATAAGGATGTGGCTACTGGAGCAACTGGTACAGCCTGGCCCATTGCCAGAGCACTCCCTTTTGGGTGTTTCCTTTTGAATTCAACACAAGGTGCCCATAGGCTCCATGGGTGCTTCTGCCTGATACCACTGCCACTTTTGGTCCCAAAGGCCACCACATCCCCCCACCAGGATTAACTTCCAGGGATACTTCAGCTTCTGGTGCAAGGGCAGAGGTCTGGTTCTGCTCTCTCTGGACTGAGCATCAATGTCTTGGTGGCCACCTGAAGACTACCAGGTTCACGGTATCCCAGGTCTGCCTCAGGCTACTGCCTCATTTCACAGGGTCTGTCAGGGCTCCTAAGCAAAGATTGCTTCATAACTTGAGTTAAAAATTAAGTTTTATTTCCTACCCATCTCTGCCCTTCCACTGCTGATTTGCAGGGCATTATGCCAGTCACCCAATGGCTCTTGCTTTAATATCTGGCCATAAACCCCTCAGTGTTACAGCTGCTGGGAGCTGCTCTCACTGTTGCTCCCTTCAATGCAGTTAATTAAATTCCATGCACAGTTTATGGATGTAGATCATAAAACTCCCCTCACGGTAATGCTGGGACTAGATGTCAGACAATGATAAATGCCTAATTTAAATGTTATAATCATGCATTCCCCACTTTTGCTGCCATTCCCACTCCCAGGGCTGAGGTTGAGCATGCAGCTATTCCCTCCTTCATGGCCCTCACCTCTCAGGCCTGAACTCGTCCGGCTCTGGCCAGTGTTGTGGGTCCCGGTGCAGCACAAAGACTGGGATCAAGACCACCATTCCTTCTGGAATTGTCACACCATTGAGCTCCACAGTCTTCTTGCAGACCCTCTCGATCCGGCCCCCGGCGGGGTAGAGCCGGATGGATTCGTTCACCACCATATCCAGGTACTCCATCTGAGTGATGGCGCTGTACGTGGGAGTGGCCTGGGAGAGAAATCAAGAGGGCTGTGAACACAGCACTGCAACTCCCACCCCAACACCCCCCAGTTCTTCCCAGGGAAGGGAGAATCTCAGTGCCAGCACCTCTGCCACTCTGTTTCCAACCAGGGTTTGCAAGGCACAGGTGGGAACAGCCTCAGCATCTTCCCACCCTCCTTTACCTTGTTGGGCAGGTGTGCATTGACCTCGTCCAGGAGTCGCTGCTGCACGTCAGGGTGGGTGGCCAGGTTGTAGGCGATGTAGCTGAGGGTGGAGCTGGTGGTCTCATAACCAGCAAAGACAAAGATCAGAGCCTGGGCCAGAACCTCCTCATCACTTAATGCTGAAAAAAGGCATAAAATGGCATTCATATACAAGATGCTGAAAACTACAGTAATTAACCCTTGGGATGAAAATCCTCTCCCTACCTCCCTCTTTTAACTGGACAAAGAACTACTGCTTTCTGCTGAGAGAACACATCTCAAGACATACTTTTTTCCAGGTTGGTCTCAGCAGACTTGGAGCCATCATCTGAGTTCTGTGATTCAATCATGAGCTGCAGGAAATCCACCCGGTCCTGGGGAGAAACAGGGGCAGAGAAGTGGGTGGAGAGGAGCAAAACCTTGTCCAGCACAATTTCCTTGCTGAGACACCTGCTCCACTCACAGCTCAGGGCTTCAGGGCATGATGAGGCCTGGACTACAGACCCTCTATGAACACAGATATTTTCTCCATTTGGGCACGCAGGCAGGACGTGGTTCTGGCCTTTCTGAGATTTGGTGAGCTCACAGAGCAGGTGACACACCACTGCTTCTGAAGATGCCACCAGGTCCCTCCTGCACTAAGGAGCTCTCCTGAGGAGAACAGGACACCTAGGCTGGACTCACCGTGCTGCTGCCCTTTTCCCGTTCCTTCTTCATTTTTATGAAGACATTCTTGAAGAAGTCCATGACATCTGATGGCAACAGAGTCACCTTCATCTTTTCCAGCACAGGGACAACAAATGGGAACACCACTGAAAGGAAAGAAGAGACCAACGCATTTGAGCTCAAAGGGGTCCCAAGAAATTCAAAACTGGCACAAAGCATACAAAGGAGCAGGACATCTGGACCCTGACCCTTTTTGTTGCCTCCAGCTCTTTTTACCTAACCATGGCTGGGATTCAATAGCACTTGAGAATCTCCTCCATATGTTACTTTATGACCATAATACCACACTAAGTGCAACTCTGTGTGACAGAGCAGCTCTCCACCATGTCTCTGCAGACAGGGACTCCCCTTGTAGGAGGATGCTGCCAAGACCCACAAGATCCTGGCTGTGGTTTCCCTGGGAAAATATTTCTGCAGATCAGAGACTGTACATCCAATCCTGCAAAGTGCTAAGCATCTCCCATATGCCAGAAAGGACTCAAAGCTACTAAGGGAGCTACCAGGAAATGGAGCACCTTTGACATCGATTCAGGGCTGTATGAAATGAGGTTTGTCATACCTAAGAGTAAGAACACAGGACTTAGGAAACTGAATTTGAGAAATTTCCTAATGTTGGTGACAAAGGGGTCATTGGGGTTGTTCATGGAGTCAATGTTGACACTGAAAGAAGTGCTGGTCACCACATCCATGCTGTAAGCTCCAAAAATTCTGAGTAGAGAAGAGAGAGAATGAGATGAACCCTACCATGGCAGTAAATAAGAGCTCATCTAAGGACAATCCTTGTGAGAGGGACCCTCTCTTAAAGCAGAGTCCTAACACAGTAGGTCTGTCCTGGTCTGGCAGTAACCATCATTATATTTTCTGAAGTTTCCCCAGTTGCATTTCTTCCCCCAGTTTTTCTCAGCTTCAAAAACCTAAGCTGTAGTTGGAAAGCAGTGAACTGCAGTCCAGGGTAACAAAGATTATATTCCAATTCACATCTGTAAAAGAGACTGCAAAAATTACATCCGAAAATACCACATCTTGCACAGCTTCTGGAAAAATTCCAGAAAATGCTTCCTTCCTTAAAATACATCCCCAGTAGAATGAATTGGGGAAGAGCACAGCTGTCCTGTTTGAGCAGAGCAGAGCAGAGCACAGCAAGCCCACTGCTGAGGAACACGCCATGCCCCTGACTGCTGTGGAGTTTGCTTCCATAGCTTTCAAGGGATCTATGCTGCAGCATGGAAAAGGCTCTCCAGAACAGCCCCTTCCCCACACTGAATACAAACCCTTCGCTGCCAGCCCCACACAGTTACTCACTCTTTTGCAGTCACAAACTCATCATTAGCCACTTTCTTCTCAATGTTTTTCACTAATTTTTCACCATAGTGATTAATGATATGGAATATCTGAAATGCAAACCAAAGCAGAAAGCATTGTTGACTCTTTCCCTGCCACCAANTGAAAGAAGTGCTGGTCACCACATCCATGCTGTAAGCTCCAAAAATTCTGAGTAGAGAAGAGAGAGAATGAGATGAACCCTACCATGGCAGTAAATAAGAGCTCATCTAAGGACAATCCTTGTGAGAGGGACCCTCTCTTAAAGCAGAGTCCTAACACAGTAGGTCTGTCCTGGTCTGGCAGTAACCATCATTATATTTTCTGAAGTTTCCCCAGTTGCATTTCTTCCCCCAGTTTTTCTCAGCTTCAAAAACCTAAGCTGTAGTTGGAAAGCAGTGAACTGCAGTCCAGGGTAACAAAGATTATATTCCAATTCACATCTGTAAAAGAGACTGCAAAAATTACATCCGAAAATACCACATCTTGCACAGCTTCTGGAAAAATTCCAGAAAATGCTTCCTTCCTTAAAATACATCCCCAGTAGAATGAATTGGGGAAGAGCACAGCTGTCCTGTTTGAGCAGAGCAGAGCAGAGCACAGCAAGCCCACTGCTGAGGAACACGCCATGCCCCTGACTGCTGTGGAGTTTGCTTCCATAGCTTTCAAGGGATCTATGCTGCAGCATGGAAAAGGCTCTCCAGAACAGCCCCTTCCCCACACTGAATACAAACCCTTCGCTGCCAGCCCCACACAGTTACTCACTCTTTTGCAGTCACAAACTCATCATTAGCCACTTTCTTCTCAATGTTTTTCACTAATTTTTCACCATAGTGATTAATGATATGGAATATCTGAAATGCAAACCAAAGCAGAAAGCATTGTTGACTCTTTCCCTGCCACCAAACAAGGCTGGGCCACACTGCCATCTGCCACTTGCCATGTATGGCTTGGGGAGGAAGGGCAAGCAAGGGGAAGCTCTCATTTCCAGGCCTCAGGCATTGCTTTATCTCATCTTAACAATCTGTCCAGAGAGCTCATCTGACTAGGACTGAGCAAGGCTCTCCTCCAAAAATCCACACCCAGCTCCCGTTCCAGCTCAGCATCCACTCCAGCTGGGAATAAACATGGCTACTGGGAGCATGGAAAATGGACAATCATGGTCTGAGCGATGTGTTTAGCAAGATAAACATACAGGCCATAGGGCCAACAGCCTCAGCCCGCAATACCTCATGTGCTGTTTCATCCCCCATCCCATTCTCCTGACTCCCTCCCTGGGATGGCCGACAGACACTGCATTGCTGAACTGTACAAACAATGCAGCTGCTCATGGATGTGGCCCTGGCAAACAGGGTGACTTCCCCATTTGAGAAACAGCCAGGTTCTCCTCCAGCTATTAATGCAAAGTACCAGGGGCCTGTGCTTTACCTCCTTCAGCTTCCCACTGGTGAAGGTTGGAGACAGCACTGTACGAATCCTTCTCCACTGCTCATCCTCAGCCACGTTGATGGCTGACTCCAGGAGCCCGTTCAGACCAAAGTTCTGCACAGGAGAACAGGACACAGGCGAAGGTTTACTGCCCCCTTCCACATGACAGAAATGCAAAGACAAACTTATCATGGAGTGTTGACTTGGTCTCTGAAGTCATGTCAGCTCTGTCTCAACCAGCAAACAACAGAAATGGAAACAAAAGTCTAAGTGATAAATGACATCAGCCCCAGGGCATATCCAGGCTGATGGCCCAATGTCCCAGCCAGAGTGGCCCCTACACATCCCTAGCAGAGTTTTAATGTTGGGACCATCAATAAACTGGGGCACATCAGAGAACAAGTACTTGCTGAAGCACTCAGAGAACAGAAAACAAGAAGAAACTCTTTTCTTGCTGCACGTGCTCTGTTCCTGAAAGCAACGCATGGACGAGGTACCTACCCGGCGATTAGTAAAAACGGAGTAGCACTCTTTCACCAGGATGTTTTTGATGAGGATGGGGTCCAAAACAGCCATCAAAGGCTGCCTGCCATCATAAATCCTAAGCCAAGAGAAACCCACAGTCAGTCTATGCCTCACGGTCAGTGGAAGAAAAACTCTGCTCTGCTCTGTCTGTGGCCAGAACCATGGCACAAAGGGTTTGGGCCACTTGAGTCCCCTCTGACAAAACAGCCAAAAGGATGAGGCTGAAACTGTTTTATTATGTAGTAAAACAGGAGAAAGGGAAAGAAAGTGACAAAGATGGGCAGCATAAGTATTTCTACAAAACATCTGTGGTGTTGACAAAGCCATGTGGGTTTAGATTTTGGCCATGATGTTGATCTACACTTGGGCTGTCTGAACTGGTTCTGCTAGTGATTGCTGGAGACAAGAAATCCACGCCAAACAACCCACCTGGGGGGGAAAGAGATTTCCTGTCTGGCCTACAAGGCACTGAGAGGCGAAAAACTGATCTGTCTCCTTCATTTTCCAATCAACAGAGACAGAAAAACTTAAAAGTCATGGTGTGGGCTAAAGGGCAAGGAGCCTTGGGCCACGGCTGAGGGAAGCTCCCACCTTCAAGAAGCTTGTGAACATTTAATCTTTCAAAAAAAATGCACCAGGTTTCATGAAGCCTCCCAGGATTTTTTTGCAGAGCAATTTTGTTTTGGCTTCAGAGGTTCTCAGCAGAAGCATGATAAGAGGCCCTTGCACAAAACAAGCACTGTGCAGGGAGCAGGGCGGAAGGTTGAAAGGCAGCTCATGCCCCAGCTCTGGGAGAAGCAGGGAGCAAGATAAAAAACACCGTGGCAGCCTGCAGCTTGCTTTCTGCTCCACACACACAGAAGAGCAGCCTCAAAGGCAGGAGGCTCAGTTTGACACCAAGCACTGGAGGTGCTTTTCAAAGCTTATACAAACAAACGACCCCTCAAACTGGCCATCACCATCCCAGCCCCACACCATACTGAAATCCCAACTGGAGAAAAGACTTGAAGAGATGGGTGGAGACTTTCCCACTGGTGAACCTCGATTTTCCCAGGCTGTCACAGCTGGAATTACAGTGCTGAGAGACGTGACAGCAATGTACCTTTTTCCATTCTATTCTGGAGCTGTGGTGCACCCCAAACTGGTAGCTTTGTTCTGCAGAAACTCACCCCCAGATTTTTCCATACTTTTCAAAGCAATCCTGATCAAATTTGTGGACTCCCTGGAAAAGAAGAAAGGAGAAATGAACAGTTTGGCAGTGAAAAGTGATCAAAGTAGGTCACAGCTGGCAGCACAGTGCATTCCACAGCCCCATTGTAAGTGGCAGAGGTTGAGGTTGGGAGGTGCATGGTCCTCTTAAGTTTCACACAGATGCTTAGGGGACATTTGCATTGGAGAGAAAAAAAGAGAGCAGAGATTAAAAAAAACAAAAAAAACCACTTTCAACTTCCACCAGCCAACCTGATCTAAAAATGTAATGAAGACAAGGCATGACAGGGTACAAAGTTTTAGTGAGCAGAGTTAGGAGGCAGAACTGGATCCCAGGGTGTCCTTTCACTTTCAGCTCAACAAGTGAGAGCTGCTGCTGCCTTGTCCTCATATGATCTTCCTCTGCAGTTACTGAATCGGAGTGAACACAGATTTTTATTTTGTTTCCATTAGGGTTTTAACTGATGTTACGCGTAAGGATGAAACTTATGGGACACATAACACTCACTAAAACTTTAGTAAGAGGCAACATGCATGATACAAACCTAGCAAACACAAGTAAAACACCTCTTTTATTGAAGCCAATACACTTGTTCTGTGTTTGCAGTCATTTACCTGGGATCAGCTATTGCCTTGTTCTTTCATAAGGTTTAGTAGCTTGATAATATTTGAGTTTTATCTAAAAATCTATTTGTCTGGCTTAGTCTCAGGCTGGCCCAACAGCAAGGCATTGCTGGGACTAATTCAGCCTCTTCATGTTGATGATAGAAAGGGCAAAGAAACATGCAGTTCCCAGAAAACAGCAGTCTGAGGTACCTCTCCTATATATTTTTTTGTTTTTAACAGAACTTCAGCTGCTTGAAAGAAAACACATGGAGAAATGAAGCATTTAAATTACAAAGTAGTTTTAAAATACAGCACACCACATTCCGGTCAGCCTAAACTTTTGTGTTCTTTGTGTGTCCAGAGAGCTTCCTACCTAGAAGCGTAATTTTCATCTGACTGAATCAGGGACAAACGAAAGAGATGGCCAAAGAATGGGGGAAACATCACCAGCCACAAGACAGATCTAAGGCAGCTACAGAGCAGCAGCTGCTGGTACTCACATTCCGGTACTCCAGGAAAGTTCCCAGAAATGGGAGAGGCCGTGGGCCAGGAATGCCCAACTTCTTGAAGGTCCGGTAGGGCCATATCCCATAGCTGCCAAGCAAAGAGCACGTCAGAAGAATTTATGCAATGAAAAGAGAAGATACTTCTTCTTGAGCACAGAGAGCTACTTAAATAGCTGGCTCCTGTCACTGAGAGAAAGCTGCAATTATGGACCCACAGCAGCCCTGCTGAGGATACTCTTTGCAATAAATGCAGGATCACTTGGGGGTACGTTTTGATGGAAGACAAGGGCTGGAAGGAGCTGCAGCCCAGCCCTAGCAGTGTACCTGAGCACCTCAGGGCTCTATTCAAGGGCCTCCTTTAGTTGCCCAGGTCAGATAACTGTAACTCGGTGACTGAGGGGAGGTCTCGGAGCGATCGAGTTCTGAAGCTGAGGACTGCCCTTGTGTTTGTCTTTGCAAAGACCTCCTGCGATGCTCAGGTGGCCGCACTACAGCAGCACAGCAGGGACATAAATTACCACAGCAAAATTAAGTTTTTGCCTGTATAGCTCACTACAGCTCCCCTGAGCCACATAAGCCCAAGTTTTGCCAACAGAACTACTTAATCGGGGGGTTCTGCTGGCTGAATGCTCGGGCATCACCCTGCACTACTCCCAGCTGGCACAGCTCAAGGACGCCACGGGCGCTGCTGTCCTGAAACACACGGAAGTTACTCCTCCTTGGAAAAGTTAAAAAAAAAAAGAAAGGATTTCGTTTAATTTCCCTACCCGCCCAGCCCGGCTCGCTCTTTCCTTCCCGCCGGCAGCGGGGCCCCGCAGCCCCCCTGACCAGCCCTGGTTGTGCCCGGGGGGCAGCGCGGGTGCCCCGGCTGGTGTCAGCGCTGATTCACCCGAACCGCGCTGGCACCGGGAGCTCCTCCTGCCCGGTCCCTCAGCGAACCGGCCTCTACTTACAGGGCCACGAGGCACAGGAAGGCGATGAGGAGCAGCCAGGTGACGGCGGAGAAGCTGGGCAGCAGCTGCATGGTGCCCGCTGTCCGCCCGCGGCCCGGCCCCGGCCTTTGCCCGCCACCACGCGAGGGACGGAGGCGTCGCTTCCCCGCCCGCTCGGTGCCTCAGGGCCGCGCCCCGGGCGGCTCTCGGGATCTCGGGATCAGGGTCCACCGGCACTGCGTTGTTGGTCCCCGCTGCCCTGGAAGCTGCTGAACAAAGGGCGGCAGCGCCCCGAGCTGCTCCCGCGGCCTCTGGAGGGAAAAGGCGCTGCTCGTGTGTCCCTTCTGTCCCGGCGCCGGGGCTGTCTGTGCAGACACACCTTCCCTCATGCCTCCTCCTCCACCTCCGTGTATCATGTCCTGTAGCTCCTATTTAGGGTCCAGGAGGGAAGGGCTGGAGGAGAGAAACCTACACAAAACACCTGCCCGGGCTGAAGGGGGCTCGTTGATCTCTGAAGCGTACAGTCCTGTGGTCGCACCTGTGCCGGGGGAGGTTGTGCCTGATGTCCGGCTGCTGGGATCGCTGACCCACCAGCCCCGCCAGGGCAGGGCCGTGGGGCGGGAGGTGCTGAGGGCCCAGAGACTGCGGGCACCGCTCCGACACTGCCCTGGATTCCCACGGCCCTGTGCCCCGGGCGTGCTCCCTGCGCTCAGGTGGCACAAGATGATGGCATTTGGCTTTAGGCAGCTCGGTTCCCCCCAGACACGGGCACGGGGCTGGCTGCTTTGTGCCAGGGAAATGGGAAGTGAATTATGGAAAGTGTATGGGGACGCAGTGGAGCCTCTGGCCGGTTTAGTTCCAGTGTATGCAAACACCCCGTGCTGGTGGGTGTGTGTGGGGATGGGTCAGGACGTGGTGTCCTTTGTCCCCATCACACTGGGAAAGGCCACAAATCTCTTCCTCTGTGCAGTCCCCTTCTCCGTTATTCCCTGAAGGCACCAGGAGACCCACACGGACAAGGTGAGAGGAGACCCAGCCAAAGACCCCTGTGCACATCACACTCACCTGCATCAGACATCTCTCCCCCACCTTTGGCATGCTCAGCCTTGAACAAACTGAAGTGCTTCTGCAATTACCTGCCAGTCAGATCTCACTTGGCTCTGCCAATGGGCCAGCAGTGGATTTTGCCCCTGCCCAAGCATTTATTTTGCTTCATAAAACACATGCACCATGTGCTGAGCTGCTGGTGGGTCCAGCAGTCACCTCCACAGTGTGTCCAGAGAGCTGAGCAGCAGCACTGCTGGTTTTGGTAGGTCAGTGTCTCAGACATCTCCAGGATTGCACAGCCTTGATGTGCTCAATGATTCAAATAATCACTGGCTGACACTAATCAATTAACCATTTTATGGAGGCACATCCCTGACTCCCGCTTCTCCAGGCTGCTCTGAAGAGCTGAGCTATAGCAGCGTGCTGTGACAGGAACTTTATTCTCCATTTTATGGGATCTGCCCCTTTTAAGACACCTTGAAGCAACTGTACTCTGGGAGTTATCCTTTCTCTTGCATCCAAAGGCTGGTTCTTCTCCTTGATGGGTCCCATACCAGAAGGACATAAAGAACAGCAATGAGAGGCAGGAGGAGAAACCAGGTGCTGGGGCAGTAACTCCCAGGCTGGGATCAGCTGCATTTCTTCCCTCGAACAAACCCTTTGATTTTCCAATAACTTGTAACAGCTGTTGCCATCTCTCTGTGGGAAGCGTGTTTGTGGTTCAGTATTTTCTCCTCTCTCAGACAGAAACTGAGGCAATGATAGACTCAGAGGAGAACAAGGATGTTAGCTAGCCCCCAAAATATGTAAATAAACAGTGCAGCATCTTTGCATACAAGGAATTCACTCGTTTGTCCAAATCAGGTTTGAGTGGGAGTACTGATTTAGAGGTATGGTTCACTGTGTGGCTGGTGAACCTCCGCAAACTCCTTCTTTTTCTGACTTCCGTTTCGTTTCTTTTTTGCAGGTCTCTCAAAGTGCTGTGTCTCTCCAGCTCCCCAGATCTGAGAAAATCATAAGTTGATAAAATGTCCACCTCCCAGTCAAAATTGCTGTGATGACTCAGAGCTGCAGGTGGGACCATCCTGAACACTCACTGTCAGATAATTTTATACAAATTGCATGTATTAAAGTGATGCTTTTATCCTTGCACAGCCCCTTAGACCAAATGTGGTGGTGGACTCTGTACTTAGTGAGACTATTTTTGTAATGTGAATATCACTGAAATGGCACCCAGGAGGGTTAAAGCGGAGGGAAAGGCTCTCCAGATCATTTTTCTGGCAACATTGAAAGGTGTTTAGCATTGTGGGCAAGCAAACTGCACAACAGTGCTGCAGGTGAGGGGCTCCTGCAGCATCCCAGCACCTTGACTAAAAGAATGGGAGAAAGTTGCCCAGGTCTGGGCTACACAACTCTTGGCTGTCCAAGGCTGGTGATCCAGCAAAAACATTTTGTGGTATGAAAGGGGGAGCGATGAGTACTCCCCACTGCACTCATGCAGCAGATGTGCTGAAACAAGTGAAAAATAGCAGTATCAGACTGTGAGTTGATACCAATGTTTCTAATTCACCTCTTTCACAAAAATGTAACTTTTCTACCCCTCCCATTTCAGGTAATAACTTATTAATAGGAGATGTCTCCAAGAGAGCTGCTAAACCTCATTGGTAGGAACCACATCAATGCCAGTGACCTTTTTGATGTGCTGGTCTACAGGCATGGTTATATATTAGAAGACACAGCTGGTTTACAGCCCTAGTGATGTTTCCAGGGTTAGAGACCTGTACCTATGAAGAGTGGTCCAAAAGCAGTGTCTTCCTCTGGGTCATGAGCAGATGTGGCCTTAGCCTCTCTGACATCACCCTTCTTACTGACACCAACACAGTGCCACTGCTTTCCCCATTAACAACAAACCCCAAGGACTCTCAAAAGGCTTGTGGGTGCCCTGGTGTTGTGCACAGTGCTATTAAAAGGCTATTTATTCTTATGTCCTGGGGAGAGGAGGAGTAACTGAGTGTGACCCTGCTTCCCCCATGGCAGGGTGTCCCCAGCACTGAAGCCATGGCCCTGCCCTCCCACACTCATCCTCTGGCCACCACATGATCCCTCTCACTGCGGTGCTCCTGGCATGTTTGCTCTTGCTGCACCACCCCAGCAACAATCCCAGTTCAATATTAACTCACACATTATCTACCACTCCTCTTTGCAGTGGCAGACTGCTGGGTTTTCATGTCCTGGGCACTCTTCCTGTGTTTATGTCAGTCACCCCAGAGCACAGCTCCCTTCTGCTGTGCCAACACCCTGCACTGCTCTGAGCCGGGAGGGAACAGGTGGCCAAGAGCGATGTGGGGATTCAAAAGCTGATGGTCACCATGGCTAACACAAACAGAAGGAGGTATGAACTGGGATATCTGGCTGTAGTCACTGGTAATATCAGAGCTGTAAAAGTGGGGTAATGCACCTTAGACCAGCTGGGAGAATGGCGACTGAACTGATGGAGCACAGAGGATGATATTAAACCTCCTGCAGAACTTCAGTTTCTAAAAGCTCCAAGAGCGACAGAGATAGGCAAATTTAAACTCGAGGGTCCTCCCTGAAGGAGAGGTGATTTTACTATTGTCTGCTTGGTGGGACTGAATGAGGCCAAGGGGAGAGAAATCCTGCACGAGTGCAGAGCACTGGTAGAAGGTCATCCCCAGGAGATGAATGCTCTGCTGCATCTCAGGCTGTCTTGTTAGCTGCTGTGTTAGACCCAAAGGTTTTCCTTCCCTCCACATACTATGGGAAAAGTCAGGTTGTAACCCACAGTCTTTCTAACAGACATAGCAAAATGTCAGCTCCATTAATAGCCAGGCTTTTTATTCACTGACTGTCCCATCTTTAACAATTCTCTTCTTATTTTCCTCTCATCCCACAAACGGGATCATGAGCTGTTCATTCCTGGCTCTTCCTTACAAACCTTGCTCTCAAATGAGCCTCTTGAAAGGACTAAATGGGAAAGCACCAGATGCGTGACATCCTCAAAGAGCTCCAGCAGCCAGGGAAGGACCCAGGGCTGGCACCAGCTTCTGCCTTCCCTCTCACCAAGCCAGAAACCACACAGAGCTTCACGCCTGGGTATTTCTGAGACCTCTGCAGAGCAAAAAGACCACATTGCTCTTTTCATCCTGCGATGCTGCTGAATGCTCCTGAAGCGTCAACAGCTGAAACCCATCTCCTTTTCACTCCTCTATAATTTCTGAGCAAGGATGGAAAATTATAAGCCACAGCCAGTGTTAGAGTATAAAACCAATTCTGGAAAGCACAGCGGGGGCAGTGCTGTGTGCACTCCCTGCTCACGCTTGGACAGCAGCTCCTCCAAGGACAACTTCTCCTTTGCCTGTCTCACACTGTACCAGAGCAGAACTTTTCTGTGTTTTCAGACCTCCCAGCTGGTAGCTCAGTCTCACTGCATGAAGCAGCCAGTGCTTTCCAGAAAGTGTCATTGCACTGTTTGCAATGACCTCAATTTCTGCCGAGCCACTTCCAAACCTGAAGTCAAGCCAGAAATAAACAAAAATCATGACATGACCCTGAAGCCATCAGCTCTAAACCTGTGTCATCCAGCCCTTTCTACCACCATCCTCTTACTTCCAAACCCGCTCTATCTCACAAGGACACACATTAGCAACAATCCAGTGTTCTGGAATATGTTTTGGAGCCAGGACCTCTTCTCCAGCCACATGTGGTGCTCAGAGCCACATTGCTGCCCAAGGGCAGAGTTTGGCCCAATGTTTCTGTCTTCAGTGCTTGGGTTCTGGATGTTTTTTCTGGACACGTTCTATGTATGGACTCAGGGCAGGGATGGAGCTGTTTGGCTCATGAGTCATTGGGCATTGTGGACTCGCTATCAGCAGCTGCTGGATGTGAGCCATCCCCAGCATGTTCAGGCACCGTCCTTGAGAATCCAAGCAGGTATGGCTGGAGGCTTATCACTCAATCTCCCAGGGAGCATTTCTCTATTGCAGCTAAAGCCAAGCATTTGGCTGGTTGGATTAACCCTTGCTGGCTTTGTGAAATGGCCTTCATTGAAAACAAGCATCTTTTTCTCACCTTTTAATTTCTTCTGTGGTGCGGAGACAGCTATGGGTCAATGAAGGTGTCCTCATCGATCACCCTGGCTGGTTTTTGCTGGATAGAGGATTGAAAGGCTGAATCCTCCTCTGCCAGTCCTCCCCACAGTGGGGGATAACACATCTCCTGATTTCCATCAGGTTATGTGAGGTTTAGTCCCAGAGGATACAGTCTCCCAGCAGATTAAGTCAGTCTCATAAATACATCTGAAAATTGGCCCTCATTTATCTCAAATTTTCCATAGTTCAGCTCCTCTGATGACTCTCTGTTCCTCCCCTGCCCCCCACCTCTGGGGTGTTCACACCAATCAGATGCGCTTGTACATACATAAAAAATAACTCAAGAGTGAAAAAGTTTGTATTTACAAGTTGAGCCTTGTACTGTTGGAATTAGATTCTAATTAGGTCAGTCATGTTCCCCTGGTAGGGTAAGAATGATAGTGCTGGAAAACAGACAATTTATAAAGACCCAAAAATAACTCATCCTGCTGTTTTGTAAGAAAAATGTGTTTTCTTTGCCCTATGCTGAGGACATTGCAGTCAAGGCCACTTGGGCACACTGACAGCAGCCACACAGACTTGGTCCCACAGGCAAAGCTGGCCTGTGCCTCCATTTTCTCCTACCAAAGGTGGGATATTTATCCCTCCCAATTTGGCAGGGCTGTGGTGAGGTCACCTGTGTTTGTCAGGCATTTTGTCATTCTTGGCATGAGGCCCCAGACTACATTACACAGGCTTTCCCCCCCAGCTTTCCTTTTAGCCTTATCTACACCTTTTTTAAAAGTGCACAAAGGGCACAAACTCAGATTAAGGAGGCTCAGAGTAAAGTACAAGTTCATGGCTTTGCCCCTGCTGCTTTTCTAGAGTGTGTCATCAGCATCAAGGGTGCACAGAACCCCTTGGAAGTTGCACAAAGCTGGGAATTACCTTTGAATGACACCATGGGTGTTGGTCCCTTCTTCCTCTGAACACATTTTTGTCACGCAACCATGGTTTGCAGCTTCCTTGTTTCTCCACAGGCAGGTGCTGATCCTTTGATTCGACAAGACTTCACAGGTTTCAATGCTGCTGACAGATTTGCCTTGTAAAACCTCGAAGAATGACTTGACACAGCCAGCCTCCTCTGATTTAGGATTATCCTAACTCGTTAACAAATGGTGATGAACATGCAATTGCCTACTTAATGAAGGTTTCTACCAGGCTGGGAAGTCAGCGGCCACACTGCCTTGGCTTGGAGTGACGTGCCCAGCATTGCCAAGTAAACAAGACAGCAAAGCTAAAGAACTCCTGGGGCACAGTGGAAGTGAACAAAACCCTAAGAAAAACATGTGTCCACATAAAGTTCCTTTTGATTTTGTGGGAAATGCAGGTTTGAAACGAAAATAATTAGTGAGGCAAGAGGAGGAGAGGAAAAATAATAAAAACAAGAGGCAGGCTTGCAAAAAAATACAGAAAAGAAAAGGAGCAAGGAGAAAAATAAATGACCCTGGAGCAAAAACACAGAGGGAAAAAGAAGGAACAAAAGAGACAAATAGCAGGAAAAGGATCAGTAATGAAAGCCCAGATTACTTGATTCAGTCAAGCCACTGCTTGTGCTATTCAGGGCAGGGCGGGAAGCCAATCTGTTTTCTCTGGTATTGTTTAGGCTACAAATACCGTGGCAGATTTCCCATCCACTCCCATGTTTATGCCCATGCTCCATTCCTAGCCACAAAAACGTGTGTGGGGGAAACAAGTCCCAAGAAGAGTAAGGGCTGGAAGCTGGAGGATGATACACTTTGGAGCCAAATGGCCTCAAAAAAGCACTTCTGCACCTTGTGGCAATTTTGCAGGATAATGTCTCATTCATGAAATGCTGTGGCGGGAGGATTTTCATCTTCAAAATGGGCACAGTGATACCTCTGGGTTATTATAAGCTCCCAGCTGCAAAGGGCTGCCTGTATTTATACAACACTACATTATTTATAATATCCTTTTCAGGAGCAGGAGAATATGAGTTCTTTCCTTCACAGTTTGACTATTTTCTTTTCCTTTTCCCACTTGGAAAACATTGATTTCTTGCCCTCATTTCTCCCACCAGAGCTGTAGCTGAGCTGGCTGTGTTTAGTTTGCTTCTCTAGGCCAGATGCTCTGTGGGTGAAAAGCACAACCAACCACCCTGGAATAACAGAGCTGCCCTGATTTCCCTGAGCTGGGATCTGGGACTGCCTCCCCAACATCTGCACGTTTGTGGGAACCGATTTAGGGCTGCTGCAACACTGCAGGGGAGGGGACAAAAGCATAAAAAATGTTGGTCTCATGAGTTTCTGTTTCCGAGTGGGCTTTGACTCTCCCGTACTAAGGATCTGAGGATGTTTATTGCTGCAAAATAATAAAATATTTAAGGCTGATCAAATTTTGTGTGGAAGCTATTTGAAGAGTGTCAGTTTAGCTGAGAAGCAGCAGGGATTGTAAGATTTTACAATCCAGAACAAACAGTGAGGAATTTCAGTCCGTGTCACATTCTCACTGTCCTGAGCTGTTAACTCATGAGCATGCTGGCAAGGCACCCAGAAACTTCTTCAGCAACAGAAGAGGCTGGAAAAAATCCTTTTTTCCCCTTTCACAGAATAAATGTACCAAGGACACAGATGTTTCCAAAAGGGTTCTTTTAATCAGAAGCAAGTTTGCAAAAGAAGAAGTAACTTTCTCATATAAAATAGTGGAGTGGTGAAGGTGAGGCTAACAAGAGGTGTGGAACAAAAATCCAGGGCAAATCTCCAAGGAGACACTGAATTCAAAGCAATGACCCGAGAACCAGAGTACACCGAAGGGAACTCAGACACAGCTGTGTGAGGTGCTCCTACCCCTAAGCTGACAGCAGATACCAAATCAGAGGATGGACTCCAGCCCAAGAAAGGCAAAGTGACCAGCTACAAACTCACCAGAATATGGGCTTCTTCATCGTTCTGCTACCTGAGAGCTCCCACTGCACTGTGGCAGGCCCCAGCACGGCCCAGGGGTGTAATGACATCAAAGGGGGAGCCCTTCCCACCTGCAGAATGCCACCATTCTGTGGTAGCAGAAATTCCCAAATCTAGAGAATTGGACACAAATGGGAAAACACCTTGATATAAAGATCTGTAACCCCATTCCTGTCTCTGTATCCAGTGATTAAAGCCCCAAGAAAGTGCACAGTGATCAAATAGCATTGAAATAATGAATTTCCTGTCAAGTCTTGAAGTCCCAAGGTCATTGAAAGTGGGCAAGAGGCAGCTTTGAGAAGGTAAAATTCTGAGTCAGAGCCTGAATCTGAAGTGCTAATGGTACTTCACTCCTTGTTCGAACATATCTCACCTGTCCCATGTGTCATGTGTGTGCTTATGCATTGTGGCTCTCTGCTATCAGGCATGGCAAACTCTACACCTGCACAAAGTGCAAGCCAGCTTTCTTTGTCTGGGAGGGCTGGGGGAGGACTACAGAAACACAAAGAACAGAAGGGACTGGAAGTGTCCAAGGCCAGGTTGGACAGGCTTGGAGCAATCTGGTTTAGTGGAAGGTATCCCTGCCCAGGGCAGGGGGTTCAAACAAGGTGATTTTTAAGATCTCTTCCAACCCAAACCATTCTGGGATTCTGTGACTTGTCAGGTGGAGCCATTTCAGGCCCATCGTGCTCAGTCTTGGGGTGAACGTGCTCCTAATTCAAGGGTGGCTTTCCCTAAGGACGTTTCAATGAGTTTTGTACAACCACATCATCACATGTGTGGCTTTGTTTGAACACCACACCAATAAACCTTTCTCCACCTCCGTAACCTCGGAGCTTCTAGGAACACCTTGATAATGCGTAGATTCCACACGGGCTGGCAACAGCCTATAAAAACAACCTAAGGAATGTGACTGAACTGGCAGGAACTCCGAGCTGAGTGAAGCCATCTGCAGTACAACCTGCACACATCCCAGCCAGTCTGTGATGGCTCTTCCTCTGCAAACATCACCCCTCACTGCGTGTGCCCTTATGGCAAAAACAGGAGGTCTTGGCATCATGGTCAGTCTTACACATCACAGGCTTCTGGACTTCAAGATTTCTAATGCCTCTGCCAAAGGTTATCTTTCTTATGTAGTGGTTTGCTTTCTTTTGAAGTTTCTGATAAATTCCTTTTCTAAAAGGATTTTCATCCAACAAGTTGCCCTGTATATCTGAAAGCAGTGAGTGGGAGGACACCAGTGTTCTGTATGTATAAAGATACCTCTCTCCTCCCTTTTTGGAAAGCAGATTAGATTATCTTTGGATGACCCAATGGATTTCTTGAGGGAAACAATGACAAGGATAATAAATGCATCCCCATGTCAAGACAGGCTTGGATATTTAGTCCAAACAATTCTTACAGCAGCTTCTGGCAGAGACCTCGGTATAAAGAGGAAAAATGAGATCTTGGCCCATCTGCAAAACATCACTTGCTTTAAAACTCAAAATGAAGAGGGGAAAAAAAATTCCTTTTGGGTTATAGATTGGGTTATAGTTTCTTTTTTGTGTGTTTTTCTTTCTTCTCTCCAGTCACACCAACTGCTCCCAAAAGTGGGACTGCTGGCCAGAGTGTGATTCCTTTAGTAAATGCTGATGAAAGCCTTTGTGCTCTCACCCCTCCCTGCCCTCCCCATGAAGGCATTCTACATGAGTGACTCCCAGGGTAGGGAATAAAAGATTGTCACTGATGAAAGCAAGGGAATGCCCTCTCCTGTCCCTTGTCACTGCTGGAGTTTGCACCTGCACAGCACTGGTGCTGCCCAAAGGTCAGGGCATTAAAAGGTAGGAATGGAAAATACTCCACCCAAGGGTGTGGGCCATGGTGCAGACACACCACAGCTCCTTTTGTGTGTGCACTTTTGCACGTGATTTATGACAGGGGCAGCCTGAGGTTTGGTGCTGGGAGCATCGCTGACAGCGGTGGCTGGTGTCACCTCAGCCCTGGCAGGGGGTGAACACTTGGGCAATTTTTTCCTGCAGGAGACTGGATATTGTTATGGCTATTGCATGAAAAACAAACTCCTATTAAACCATTCCCTGAAACGTCTCCCTTGGTCATTTCATGATGCTGCTTTTATTTTTCAGTAACAGCCACCAAGAGACCTGAGAAACAGAGGAAGGGAAATAAATAAATAAAATCAAAATATCCTAAGAAGGTGTTTTAAACATAAGCCTGCATTTGTCAAGACTATTCTAAACAAGAAGATGGAAATGGAAGTGGATTCGATGGGTGAAGTTACTGTAATATGACAACTAATGCTTAAAAGTTGTAATTCAAGGCTGTAATTCCTGAAGATTACAGCAATGAAACAGAGCTTTCCTCCTAACTGATGGAGTATTTCCTTCCAGATAAAACAATTTCCCTGATATGTGAAGTAAATAAAACCTACCTATTAACCATGTTTTACAAGTTGAGTGTGTTAGCAAGAAGGTGGAGGCATCACACATGGAGCTACACAGGATCCTGCACAGCAGAAAACACGTCCTGCACTCAGCTGAGGGTGGAGCAGGGCACTGCACCTCCACACTCTGCAACTGCCTATCAAAAATAAACCCATGTGTCAGAAAAGCCAACTCCTGAACACAACAGAACCAATAGTGACAACAGTGTGGACGAGAACAGAACAGAAATACCTTTGTTGGGATCAGCAAGTCCTAAAGGAATCACACCTAACCTGTTATTTCGGCAGCAGTCAGAAGAAAAGAGCCACACAGCCAACTCAGCAGGTCCACAGCAGGCTCAGGCTTTTTAGTAGCAGCTGGTTCTGAGAAAAAAAGGAACAGTCTTTTCTCCTCACTTTGTATGGATCGTGCTGCTCCCCGTGTTGTCCTTCAGTGGAGCAGTGGCCACAAAGTCCATTTCCTTTATTCCCCATGGTTTTCTTGGGTTTTTTTGCTCAATGTGGTATCAGATCAGCCCCAGGGAGTAACTGTACCTTACACCAACTGGGATCTGGCAATATGCAGGAGATACGGAGTTACTCACACTATGCTTTCCTTTGGGGCAAAGCCTTCGGTGTTCCATCTACTTCTTACTAATTTACATCCCTAAGTCCTCAGTGGTCCTTGAAGGGCTCCTCCTGTAGCACTACCTCTTACACCTGTTGGATAAGCGCCATTAAAATTCCGAGAGCAATTGCATTGCTATGTCAAATGTATAAAAACAATGTGCTTAAAATATGTAATCTGATGCAGGAAATGACAAAGGAAAAGGAAAACAAATCAGAAAGTCACGTAGATAATTTTGTCTAAGAAACAAAAAACTCAGACTGAAAACAAATTTTGGCAGTTCAGTAATTAAAGCAAAGTCCATATGGCTTAAGAGAACAGTCAAAGTGCACAGAAGGCAGTGGGTTTTTTGTTTGCTTTGCATTCCTCTTCACAGCACACTCCAAGTCATCCTCTTTGGAGCCCCTTCTCCATCCCACACACATCCTACCAGGTGCAGAGAGGGGGATGACTCACAGGGTTTTGGCTCAGCCGTGTTTTTGCGAGTCCCTCGCCATCTAATGAGCTGCGGATCATTATCCCAAACTCAAAAGCCCTTGCACGCACCCACTGGAGTTTTTGGTTTTGAACTTTTTCTTCCTGGAACCTTTGGAGAGGAACAGCAATCCAGTGCCAAAGCTATGCAGAGTCTGCATGCACCAAGAGCAGCAGTGCTCGGAGGCAATGCTGAAGTGTAAAAGCAGTTCTGAGATTGTTTGCCCTGTCCAAGAGGCACTGAAAGGTGACAGCAAGGCTGAGCTGGCCCTTGGACCTCAACTGTTTTGGTGAGGTGCCACCAGGATACTCCTAACCAGGCCCCCTGGGCAGGCTGGTTTCAACAACCTGCTTTGAAGACACCATGCCTGCCAGAGATGTCCCACATCCCTTGAGAGGACAGGGATAATTTTCCATAGTAGCGATGCCCACGTGTGCTTTGACACAGGACACTAGCAAGCACCAATTTTCCTGGCTTTTCCACCTGGAAGGAAATGCCAGATGCTGGCGTGGCAAGGACTCACCTACCACCAAATTCATCTTTCAAACTCATGTGATAAAAAGTCTGGTGACCCAGGACTGTTGCTACAACCAAGGGCTGGATTTGGATTCTTCCAATGCCTGGAAACTTCCTTGTGAGTAAACAACTTGCTGCTAAACATGACAGACTCAGAAAAAGGATAGAAAAGAAGAAAACAAAAAGTGAGCTGTACAAAAGGATGGAAAATAAACTAAAAATCTCCTATTTTCTTTCCAAAGGCCATAGTTTCAAGTGCACAAAGCAGGCTGTAAACGTGCACAAGGTAATTCATGACCCCAGTGCCTGCAAAACCTGGTTAGCTTTATTTGGAGACGCTTTTTTGCTTCTCCCAGATATGAAGCTGAAAAATCAATAAAAGGCACCTGTGGACACCAAAACTCACCCAGTCTATGTGGTGTGTCTTTGTACTAAAAAAATAAAATCAAACAAACTCTGCCACTGTGTACTTTTTTACAGACCAGTAAACAGAACTGCAGAGTCTGGGTGAGAAAGGATGCTCAACTTCTGTTGGCAGGGCATGGTAACTCTGATGATCAAAACCCTCATCAATTAGTAAACTCTCTAGGTTTTCACTGCAATTTTAACTGAAAAATTCCTCTGGCTTGCTGGGTTGTGTCCTTTGACTTTTAAAAAATGACTGATTCAAATGGTGCATGCAGTCCACAAGGAGGATTAGAGCCACACCAAAAATAAACTGACCTTGCATCTGAATTCTTCCCACTTGCTCCACCCACCACTGCCTACAGTGCTCTTTTGAGCCATCTCCTCTTCCAAAGGCCCTGGAGTTGGAATATTTACAGAATGCAGCAGGTCCCATTTGAAGAAGAAAGAAAAGCAGGTCAGTAATTCAATATAAATACACCAGTAGTGAGCTTAGAGCAGACACAGTGACACATCTGAGCCTATGTTGATCAGCCAGTGCTCCTAATGTGTGGAGCAGCAAGGAGAAGAGAGGAGGTGTCTGCTTTTCACCTAAAAATGTGTCCCTTTTCTATGTTTTTCTATTTGACCTTGATGATAGAGAAAAATTAAAAAGAAAAAAAAAAGGAAAAAAAAAAAGGAAAGAGTAGAGAAAAAGGAAGAAAAAGGAGCCTGGGAGGTTTTATGTTTTCTCTTCAAATCACATCACAAAGTCACTCATTGCAACTAGGGAATTCACCTGCTTGTTTGGGAGCAGTGGGACACGAGGAGGGGAGAGAAAGAAAGGGGAAGGAGAAGGGCATGGGAGCTGCTTCCTGAAGCAGAGTTACAAAAAGCGGTTAAAAAACCCCTACTATTCACAAGTGGTTAAAATCATCACTGTTCAGAATTCCTTTTTTTTCTTTTTTTTTTCTTAAACAAAGGTTCAGCTAGTTCAGCTCCGTGTTTTTATAGAGTTGATTGTCTTCAGAAAAAAAAACCACAAACCAAACACCAACCCAGCCTCAGGTGTGTTCCCATCCATTTCTACCCTGATAGAGAGGTCCCCCACGGTTCAGCACCCCGGCCACGCACACACGGTCACTGCGACTGTCCCGCCGTGTCCCCAGCCCTGCCTCAGACAAAGGAGGAGAATCCTGTCACTGGAGTCCGGGAGCCGGGCGCGGGCTGTCCCGTTGGGGTGTACACCCCTCCTGAGCTCTGTGTCGTGATGACAGTCTGGAAATAGGGTTCTGTCTCGCTGGCCGTGCACTCCTCGTATCTGTAGGATGCTGGGTGCTGCTTCACCCCCTTCTGCTGCCGCTTCCACGAGTTGTAGTAGGTGGGGTCGCTCATGTAGTGGTTCACGAAGGAGTGCTTGGGCAACTCGTCCTCGTAATCTGAGTCAGTGACCTGGGGCAGCAGGAAAGACATAATTAAATAATCGGTCATTAGCACAGATGGTTTTTTTGGCCTGTTCTGCTTGCACAGAAATGAGAGGCAAGTTTAGCATCAGCAGCTGACTAAAGCTGTAATGTTAAGGTAAGAGGGACAGCAGTCCAAGTGTGGGACAAACTGGACTGTGGAAAAGCTCTGTGCTCTGCTTTGGCCAGACTTCGCTGCTAGAGGGAGAGTCCCCTGATGATAAGTGACACAGAAATCCCTTCTAATTCCCTGCAGAATGGTGCAGGGGCAGCCAGGAGCTCCTGCTTGGGCACAAGATGCAGGGAAGTGTGGAGAGGTCCCAGCAAAACCAACAGCTTTCAATTAAAACCAGAAATATTGCAATTACAACTGGGCATCTCTTCTGATGCAAGGACAGCAGGAATGCCTTCCATGCAAAAACACTCCTGTTAGCCAGATGGGCTGAGGTTTGGGGTGCCCAGCCCAGGCTACCTGCCCAGGACTCTCGGTGTGGCTTGCAAGCCCTGTGAAGTATTGAAAATGAATTATATAACTGGAAGGGAGTTAAGTAAAATCAGACTTTTGTACAGGCAAACAACTCCATCTGCATGTTCCAGCTGATTATTGGGGGTACAAGGTACACAACCAGCAGCGACAGAAGATAAAGAATGCAAAATCTGGAAAAGAAGAGCTGCCAGGCAGGAGGGGCTGCTTTCTGGGGATGAGTCAGGCTCAGCTCTGCACTCAGAGCGGATCCTACCCCTCAAACATTTATGCACGGTGGCTGGATAGCTTCAAAGCTCCCATCAGTATTGAGCGGGAGCTCTACTGAGATGTAACCAGATAAGCTCTGTGTATCTGCCCCTCCTCTGAAGTGCTGCTGCTGGGATGCAGCTGGAGGAAGCACAGAGGGCTCATACATCTCTGCCGAGCCTTGGCCATGGAATCTCAGCACACATTTTCCTTCTGTTCCCGCTAATGTTCCCACCTGTAATGGGCCCATCCCATCCAGCATGCAAACATTTACCCAGGCGTTTCCAGATCTCACTCCTTCCTTCAACATCTCTGCTTGGACCATGCAAAAGCTTTTTTTCCTTTCCCTCCTCTCCTCAAGAATCTGCATAGCCAATTCTAATGGCAATTAAATATCAAAGTAGCAGCTGCCTAAGACACACAAGTAAGACACATAAGTGCAGCTTGTCACTGTTCGTTGCTGCAATTAGTTTCAAAAGGTTGGTGTGGTTCTGATCTATGACACCACCCAGCAAACACATATCCTGCTTGATCCTGCCTGCCACAAAACTTGTCTCTCCTCCTCTAAAGCTCCTTTTTAATGGTCTCTGAAGAACAATCCTCGAATGCCTTGCGAACCGTCATTTGAAAAGGGCACAGGATCCATCATCTCGCTTCTTTGCTTAGGTAGCTGCTTCAATACTGTTCTGTGCCCATTTCCAGCACAGAGAGTGATGGACAGAGCTGTGAAATATTTCCCAGGGCTTTCCAAAAGTGAGCAAAGCACTCTTTGCAGCTTTGCAAAACTTCCCTTCCATTGTTACCCAGGCTTTGGCTCTTTAGGAATTTTGTACTGTTTGATTTTTAAGAATGAAAAGCTTCAGGTGCCTTGAAAAGTAATTACTAATACAACAAAGCCCTACCAGCGCTTAATAATTATTCCAGAAGGAACACAGCAAGCCTATCTCCTAGAAAAACACTCCTTTGCGCCAGCTGCCAGGCTTGGGAAGCCAACACCCGACTCCCTCCAAAGACCTTCCCGAACAGGTGTTTTTTGCAGCATTCCTGGAATATCACCAGATTTGGACCACTTCACAGCCAGTGGGTGCAGAGAGCAGCTCCAGAGTCCTGGCACCGCTGCCAGGAACATCCTGCCAGCACTGGCCTGTCTGTTTTTGCAAGGGGCTCCACCAGGAGAGCCATGGATGGCTGCAGGTGTGGCAGGGCCTGGCAGCAAGAGCTCAGCGAGGCTGCTCCTCAGCTGCAGTCACAGCCAGCTTCACCAAAAGACCCCCAAAGCCTGGTTCCCTCTGCACTCAGCAGGAAACAAGTTATCTCACTGCATCCATCTCCAAACATTATGCTGCATGCCCACAGTGTAATTTTAAGGTAAATGCCTGGCAAGCTGAGGGAAGGCATGGGCATCCAGAAGAAAAGTCTCTGCATCCTGAGCAGACCGGTGGTTATGGATCACTCAGCAGAAGCAGCACCTAGAGGTGTGAACTCTTCCAGCTGCCATGGATGTGCTCCCTCCATCAAAGACACGAGGCACTGCCCTTCCATGTCCTTCCCCAATCCACCATCACTTTTACTGACTCGGACAAGCTCAGCCACTCTGCAAGGAAACAAACCCTGCTGAAGAGGGACCACAGCTGAGCTGAGGTGGCATGAGCATGAGGAGAAAAAACCCCACAAACTTCTAATGGCTCTTTACAAGTCTTCCTGATGTCCCCATAGACACTGAGGATCATAAAGCCAACTAAAAGGCTGGAAGCCCTGAGGAGAAATGCAAAGAAGCTGTATCCAGAAGAATGTGACATGACTTTATAGGTGTAATAGTACTGATGCAGCCATTTGACTCCTGTCCATCACCAGCACAAAAACCACTCACTCACAAAACTAATGTAATTTCTGTTCCTAAGCCAAGTTCGTTCAAGATTGCCAGAAATCAACATAATAAAGAGGAGGAATCCCAGGAACACTTTTAGATGGGCTGCTGCTGTTTGAAATATGGTGACACTTAGACCTGCAATGATCTGAAAGAGGGAATTTAAAACAATACCACCTGCTGATAATTTGTCCACTAGTTAATCCATTATACCAACTGAAAGGGACCACTAATTTGGGGTAAATAAGGCCAGTGTCTTTCTGAAGGAACTGTCATGAAACATACATAGCTGCAGTAACTTCAGCCTTTCACCATCATTAGGACTGATGCTGGAAAGGATAACCTGCTTGTTAGTGTTTACACAACTTGTTTTTTCCGTGTTTCTTTCAGAACAAGCAGGAACTGACTATTTTGTCCATGTTTCTGAAGTATCTCCTAAGGTCTGCTCCCAGCAAGGCTCCAATAACCACACTTATCAGCAAGGAATTCTCTAAGCTGGCATTCCACAGCCCTGATGAAAATCAAGGAGAAGATAAACCTGTTTAGCATGACAATACAGACAGCTTATACTAGAGGATTACTTTTTAGTGGTTTTTAAACTATTGAGTAAATAGAAATGCTGCAAGGCTTTTTGCTTTGTTTTCAGTTTTCTCCTTTCCCAGTGTCTGTGGCTGTGTTACCTTGGAAACCTCTATAGGCTGGAGCGTGATTGGGTGTGTGGTGACATTACAGACTGTCAACCAAAGGTGCATGGATGCCTATGAAACAACAAATACAGAAAATGAGAGGCTATTTAGGTATATTTTTGATAGCACAAAATGCACAAGTGCTGCTCAGAGGCAAGTCAGCCACCAGGCTGGCTTAGTCAATGGGAAATTTGATAATAAATTTGATAATAGTTCCAGTTATTATTTTTTTAAAATTACTACAAAAGAAACAGCCTTATAAGATTACTTCTAAAGACGTAGATGGCAGCAGTTATTTTTGGCTGGCGTGAAATGAACGTGCTGTAAAAGAGACAAGGTAACCCAGTACACAAAACATTTCTCTGACCCACTCTTATTTTATGTGTCACCTGCAGCTGGTTTCCACATAGTGCCCAACTTGTCAAAATCACTGAAGAGCTTTACTGGAAACAAGTTAAACCCTGTTCCCTCTGAAGTGTTAAGTGGAAATGAATATCTTTCTAGAGAGCTGAGAAAGCCAAAGCCAGTCAGACTGCAGAGAGCAGTGGGAAGATCAGAGCTTCGCCAGCATCCAGCACTGGCTGATAACGTGTGCAACCTGTGAGAGTATTTTCTCCTGGAAAGAGTTTTTGGGAGACCACAAGGACATGTGCGAACACACAAACATGCACCAGTCTCCCCTCTCCTCCTGCTCTTCCTTAGCTGGATGACACTGCAGATATATCACCAAATTTCTCTACATGGTGAACTCCAGATTTTTTCAGATTATCTGTCCAGTGCCTTGTCCATTTGACTCATTAACTAAAAGCCTATTATTATTAATCATTTAGAAATTACACTCATAGCAGTCTCCTGTTCCATACCTGCCAATTAAACTTCTTTAACCTCATTAACAGTACTGGTGCTTGGCTTTCATGACATGGAGTAAGTTCACCACTTGATTTATGAATATTAAGAGTCCTACTTGATTTCCTCTTTGTTTCTCCGTGGCTCTCCTCTCCAGGAGGGAGCTGGGAGGCATGCTCCCAGGCAGCTGTGTTTTAAGTGCAGTCTGTCAGCCCAGGAATTCTTCATGTTCAGTAAACCCCAGGAGACTTGAAGCCAGTGAGCTTCCTTCTTTTCCATTTAAAATCTTGACACCTCAGGCAACAGGCGTAAGACTAAGCAGTAACACGGTGACAAGTGGATTGAAGGCAAAGGCAGAGTTTTTGGCCCTGCCTGCCCTGCTGTGCATCACATTAAGTGGAATTTGAGATCCACACGCAGAGGTATGAGAGGAAAACAGGACCCTTTGCTGTAGAGGACCAAACCTGGGTAGAACTCTTACATGAAAAGTTATCTTTAACTCTTCATATAATAGCAAACATTTCGGCCTAGTAAGACAGGTGGAAAATCTGAAACTCTCATAAAACAGAGCTTGTCTATTAAGATCTCCTTTGAGAACAGAAACAAAAAGAAAATAAAAGACAAACAGGAAGAGCTAATAGGTACAGAACACTTGAAAACAGAGTGGTCAATCATCTATACCCACCTCTGCCCCAAACCCACCCTCACCTCCTGTCTGCACCTGCCAACATAAACAGCATTTTCAGGCTGATCAAAAGGCAGCATCTCCAACTGCTACCTCTACTGGGAGCATATTAACATTTCATTACTAAAAGCACTCCCCACCACAAAAAAAAACCAAACAAGCATCAAAGACATTATACAGACGGGCTGCATATCCAAGCCCCAAGGAAAAACAGGAGGCATATTTTGTGCACATACTCACATGCACACCCACATTCACAAAAACACCAGAATCTCAACTGAGACCCTCAGGCTCGACAGCAATACACAGTAAATAAACAATATCAGTAACAGCCTTAGAAAAAACCCACCAAAATCACTTCCTTCTCTGCTCTACAAACAGAGCATATAGGAGGCATAATGACACCCTGCAAGGAGACTTTTGCACATTACCAGGAAATACCACACGGGACATTGAAATTAATGTCAAAAGGTGCCAGTGCTAAATTCACGATCATGCTCAGCAAACTGTTTTAATGACAGGTTTAATGCTGGGTTGTTACAGTGACATGACCAAAGCACTGTGGGTTTAATCTGGAGGGTAATGCTGGAGCATTGCAGAGACAGCAGCTTGAGCTGCACCAAGGAAAGCTGCCTGCACGACGGGTCGGCCACAGGGCAGCACAAAGCAGCAGGCTGTCGGTGGTAATTAGCAGGAGGTGAGAGCTAGGTAGCCAGGAAAAGCAGCTGTAGCTGCAGGTGCAGAAAAGCTACAGATGAAAACTGTCATCTTCTTTCGCTGCTTGCTGCTCGTGATTTATTCTTGCTGGAAGGGTCAGGTTTGGCGTGGTTTGGCCCACTGCTCGCTTCTTGCGCTGTCAGTTCAGATTTGTCAGGATCTCAGCTGACAACATCTGATTTTTGAGACAGATTTACCTTTCTGGATCTCCTTTGAAGACTGTCTATTCACCCCTGGCCACTGCTGGACTTTCAGAGACAGCAAGCGCTTTCTTCTTTCGTACAGGGAATGTGAGACACAAGATGGAGCCCTGCCAGATGGATAAGGCTGGCACACACCCACCCTCCTTGGAGAGCATCTAAAGGCAAGGCTGGGGTGTTCAGAGAGCTGAATGCTGGGCCCTCACAGCCATGGCCGTGTGCTCCCTGGCAAGTTACTCCTTCCCCACCTACTCCCTCTGTAAGCGAGGCAGTGGCTGTCACCACTCAGAGCACTCCTCTGAATCGTGGGGTTTGCTGGAGCTGTGAAACTTCAAACCACATCCCACATTCCACACAGCACGACAATCCAAAGCACATCTCACCTTTAACCTTGCCCAGACAGTGGCTGGCTATTTTGCAGCACATACGTGTTTCCCAAAAATGCTCCAAGTTTGCAGTCCACAGGCAGAAGAGGGTGTGCAGACCCTTCAGAGAGGGCAGCACACACTGATTGCACTGTCTGACTGATTGCACTTATCTTTCTACCTGACGCTGGAAAACTGAATATCTGCCAATGCCAGGTCTGGAATCTGCCCTGGCTGGGTCCTGCTTGTCATTCTTTCCTTTGATATTTTAATTTTAAGATATGATGCAAACAGCACGGTGAATTGAACCTTTTAAAAGACAGACAAACAGTGACCACACAGCGTGATGCAGGTATGGGACTGGGACTTCAAAGACTTGCCAGAATTCAGCATGGAAATGAATATCTGCAGTGTTTGTGCAATAGCTGGTGAGGCAGAGAGAAATCCTTACCTCTGACTCTGACACTTCCAGGGGCTTCTCGTTGAGGCCCAAGCCCTCGGTCAGCACAGCTCCGTTGTACTTGTTGCAAATATCCTCATCAGAATAGTGCAGCCCCCCGGGGCTTGGGCGAGGAGGAGACCTAGGAAATGCACAGGGAGAGTGTTTGGGATGTTGTAATTTCCCTGGAATTAATGAAATCATGCTTAGAAGCCAGAATCACAGCTTAAGGCAGAGATTTGGGCAATGAAGTCCTCCCTAGATTCTTCAGTCTCTCCCCTTTGGCTATTTAAGAGTGCTTGAAGCTAGAAAAAAGCCATTCCAAAAGCACAGCATTCCCAGCTTTTTACCTGGTTCCATTTTTCTTTGAGAAGGTGCTCTTGATGTTCAAGTGTCTGCTGTTGAGCTCCAGAGCAGTGAAGCCTCCGTTATCCAGGGTGACCGACTCTTCCACGTTGGAGATGGTTTTACCTGGAGCCAGGAAATGAAAGGTTCAGCTGAAACAAAAGCATTTTCCCCCCAAATAGAACTGCAGGGGCTAGCTTGTCCTTCTTTCTGTTTTATGACATCATTAATTATTTGAAATTCTCTTTACCTTTCTTACTGGCAAGTGAGAACAGAGTGAAGGAAAGGGGTGTGGAGGGGCAGAGAAAGCCAGAAGAGGGGAAAAGGAGTCATGGATGGATGGATTTCATTCAGAGGCAAGTATCTAAAATAGCACAGATAAATTGTGCTCCAAAAGTGCTTATTTTTGGTTTTTGACTATAAATAGATACCAGATAGCTAATTTATGTGGCCACTGAAGATGCCCTAAATCAGAAGCTGTGAATCCCATTCCATGCTGATTGGAGCAAAGCAAGAGAAAGTAAAAGTAGAAAAAGTAGAAAAATAGGAAAAGGAGAGAGAACAAAAAGGGAGGAAAAAAAGCAAGAGGAAGGGCAAGTGGATAGCAAATGGGAAAAAGGTGTCACATCTGTAATGAGGATCAGGTATGGATGTGAGAAATCACTGGACAATGTAAGGCAGGAACAAGGATGGGATGGGAAGAAGGAGGAAAATACAGCACATTATATTATTTCTTGTGATCAAATATAGCAAGAGCTTGTTCTCTCCCGTGCTCATCCTTTGTAATCCTGAAGGTGTGAGCTGAGCCCGTGTCCCTGGCAGAAGGAAGGGCTGGCTGCCACTTTGCAGCAGACAGGTGCTTTATCCTCAGCTTCAATTTCAGTGCTGCATTAAGGCTCTGTGAACACGGATATCTGACAGCACGGGTCAGACCTGACTTTTCATGTCTGTCCCCCAAACACAGAGTAAAACTAAGAAGATGAGAGATTTCCTATGAGCTGTGCATACAAATATGTAATAGTATTAACTTAGTAAAATGCCATGGTATTCATACATCTTATATCTCATGGGACTGAAATCTGATTTTCTAACACTTGTTAGAAGTGAATTACAAAGAAAGAGAAGATCTTCACTTTGGGACTGAATTACTAAATACTGCCTGGAAGACTTCATTACATTAATCCCTGAGAAGGGGTAGTGAGAAGACCCATCCACCTGATCCTGCTCATTAATGTGCCTTTTCTGGCACCTCCTGGCATCAGAGCAATTTCTTGCTGCAGGTGGAGGACGCTATCAGAGAAATACACATGTGAACAACCCTCCCAGGACTTTATCATGTAGGGAGAAGAAAAGGTAAAACCAATATTCAGAGCTCAAGAACAAGGCTTTCTGAAAGGGGACTGTTTGACATTCCTAGTTACAGAGCAGGTAGCTCCTGTTTCCTTTCAAGAAAGGAGACTGGTAAAAATCATAACTAAAGGAAATTCAAAGCTTGATGCTCATTATGTGTTAAAGACTAACAGGTCCAGATAACCAAGTCACCTCCTGGCTGCTTGACCCCCAGCCCAGCCACTGCAGCTTGGCTTATGGAAGGAATGGGAGATGCAGGGCACTCAATATATAGGAACTGTGATAGAGTCCTCACACACACAGATTTTGGAATATCCACATTGGTACAGTCATGGAAAAATAGAATCTTTCTCTTTCTTCCCATCTATCAGGGAATTATGACAAAGTTAAACAAAGTCTCGGTTAATTCCTTATTTATTCCTTATCTGCCAAATGTCTGACCCAGACTCCTTGGCTTTTACTGCAGTCCCTGGACTTCCAGATGCTGTCCTGTCCGAGCCTATGGCTGGTCAGTGTCCAAACCCTGATCCAGTGTGGCTATGGGCAAAAGCCAGTTCTACCAAACCAGACAGCAGAAAGATCCAATTCTTCTGCCAAACAAAATAGCTCTAAAGGCAGCCCCTGCTGAGGAAATCAGGAGTTCAAAGGGAAGATACTTCTGATTCCCACAGCTCTTGAGGTTTCTTCACCGAGATGATGCCTTACCTCCATTGCAGTTCTTGTATTTCTTGCTCTGGCCATGCAGTACCAATGCAAACACCACCAGGAGGATGAGGATGAGGCTTGAGAGAGCCATCACCAGCAGAAACCACCACTCCTCATAGAAAGGGGCTTCTGTTTGTGCTGAAAGAGCAAAAAAACAAATAACAGTTCCTCTTCATGCCCCTTTAAAATTGTCTCCTGTTCCCCACAGTGACTCGATAACGGTGCTCAGGAGAGAGGGGCGTTCAGACTCTCGAGGGGCTTGCTGACACTTCTAAGATGGCAGAGAACAGGAGCACATCACAGCTCCAACGCAGAATCCAGGATGGTTTGGGTTGGAAGGGACCTAAAAGCTCATCCAGTCCCAGCCTCTGACCATGGGCAGGGAAACCTTCCACCATCCCAGGCTGCTCCAAGCCCCATCCAACCTGGCCTTGGACACTTCCAGGGATCCAGGGGCAGCCACAGCTTCTTTGGGCAACCAATTTCATCTCTACAAGCACCTTTCACACCCCTGCAGCAGCTCCAGAGCCCCTCAGCTAAGGAGAAGTTATCACCAAGAGAACACAGGCAGCTTTCTTCCCACAGCTCTGCACACCGACATTTCTTGAACATGGCAGGCTAGCACTCCCTGGGGCAAGGGAACCACTAATACATGTGCCATGACCCATGATGATTCCACTTTTTGGGAGGCTTGCCTTGCCAAAATGCTGTTCAGTGGCTCTTTGAAAAATACAGCTAGTGCCAGGGAACAAAGTACACTTGGTTCAGTGTCTTTCAGTACCTCCATTAACTCCAGCTTCCAACATTCACTGCTACTCTATATCACTTCTCCGTCCGCTGAGCCAAGCCTGACGTGCAGCACATGGGTATCAATTCAATTGCCTGGATTTTGTGCAATCTCAGGTTATTTCACCCCATTTGACCTCAAGTGGAAACACAAAATGATACCAACTTCCCCTTTCCGGAGTTACCTTGCCAGTCTTGGTTTAAAGTAAATAAGTATTGTTGTTTTCTTGCAGTGATATTCTCTTCATCCTCCCTTGAGCTCCCTCAGCTTTGGGAAAAAGTGCAGCTGCTGAGCATGAGCCAGGACTTGATGCAATTTCCCTGTAGTGCATAAGGTGGAACTCCACCTGGCAGGAATGGGTGATACCAGGAGACCAACTCAAGACCTCCCTATCACCAAATCCTCTTTCCCTCTTTCCCTGACTGTCCTGAGCCTCGGTCTGAATAAAACTCTGTTGTAAGTCTGACGATATGAGCTCAAATTTTTTCTGGATCACTGGGTATTCTGCAGCAGGGAAAAGCAGCCATGCTCTTTCTTTGCTAGGAGGCCAGTCCAGGCCAATAAAATCCTAAAGGCAAACTGCACAAGCCATGCTGGGCTGAGCAGATTCAGGGCAATTTATACCTTCCTGTGCCAGATGAAGTGGCCAGCCTAAAATGCTTTATACCTTTATGAGTGCGAATCTCAACGGAAGCCTCTTACTTTCATGCAGCAATTTGAGAGGAACACTGAAGCATCAAAAGGAGGTGAATTAAATAGTTCTGTTCAAGTGGAGAACTTACAAACAAGCAGTTTATTTATAGAAAGCATCACAAGGAGATGCATGCCCTGCTTCAGAGGAATAATGTCTTCCAGCAAAGGAAAGACTGACAGGAGTGCTGGTCCTTCACACTGTGTTACAGCCTCTGTGAAACCACAGATAGGAAAAACACTGACTCCTGGTGTTTGAAGTGGGTTGTCCACGCCCTTGTCCTGAAGAAGAAAAGCAAGGGTAGCACTCTCAGTGAAATCCATGGAGGCTCTCACAGGGTAAGTGGTTAATTGTGTCAGGACAAGCGCGGCAGCCGCGATGGCGAGAGCAGCGTTTGCTACTCCTGCCCGCTGGGTAGCTGCTGAATGGTGTTCCTGCCTTTCACTGGAGCAGCAAAGAGATAAAAGCCACTCCAGATACTGGAGCACTGCCAGGTTCTCAGGACTCTCCAGAATTTTGAATCGCAAAGCTGCTTTATCAGGTTCTTTTATTCCTCTTGTCTTTGCTGACACAGCAAGGATGAAACTTATGGCTCAAAAGTAACCTGGAGTAGAGATGGGGGAAGAGGAGACCCAGCAAAGTCTTCCCAAGGGCAAGGGCTCTCACCTCACCACAAGCCAAGGGACTCCAGCTGCCCAGCCCTGGCAAGCCAAGGGCAATTTGCTTTTCAAGGTATTCAAGTCCCTCTGGAAAACCAGTGGGCTGGGCTGTTCACAGGGATTTGGGAAACACGTTTAGGTCATGGCCCTGTTTACTGGGAATAAGCACAAAAGAAGAGGGAGAGTGGGAAGAGCCCCAAAACATCACCAATGAGTCCTTCTGGGGGAGGGGGACTGGAGGCATCACACTGGACTGGGACTGCCAGGGCTGGGGATTATTAAGGAATAATGTCATGAAACTACATTTCTGTATTTGTGAGAGCTAAATACAAAATAACACAGAAAATGTTTATCAGAGAGTCCTGAGGAAAAAAAAGAAGGAAGCAGGGCAAACAAAACAACAGACTAGGAATGGAGAAAAAGCAAACAAATCATAGACTCTGTAAATTAGTCTTAGGACAAGAGATCTGACACATAAACACTCTGAGTACATTCTTTGTCAAGCTTAAAAATGGCACACCCACATTTTTTCTCTTGACAATCAAGCATACTGTAATTACAAACCTTGATTCACCACTATATTACTCCAGTTTTATTCTAAAACAAGTGAAAACAAGCCATCCTTGATTAATTGTCGCATCTAGAGAGTCTGGTTTGTTTCTTTTTCCCCTCTCCTCCCCCATCCTTAGGAAATCCCATTGAAAAAGATATTTTAAAAAAAAATAAAAATCCATGATTACCTGATACTGCCACAGAAGGAACACTTGGCTCTCCATAGCCGAACTCATTGACGGCCACCACCCGAAATTCATAGGTGACACCTTGTCTGAGTTTGTCCAGGCCCACTGTGTAGGAGGTGGCGCTGCGAGGGATGTCCTTCACAAACATGTCCCAGAGTCCTTCATCTAGGGAAGCAGCAACGAGAGAAATGGCATGAGCTGCGTAGCCTGGCCCTTCCACCTGCTCAGCGAGAGAGATTGTCATTAATTGTGTGCTGGAGCCACGGGCAGGGACACACTCACCTGGAGGCTGCCCCGTGATACACACAAATGTCAGAATGCCCTGCAAGCCCCATCTGTGAACACATTTATTCAGGATGGGATCTTATCACAGCCCAGATGGAAGAGGTCTCTAAAACCAGCAGCAGCACCCACAGTGACCTGGCCAGAGCAGCTGCCACTCCCTCCTGAATGGGAAAGGTCACCCATCAGCACATCTGTCACTTGACAGATCAGCTAAGCTCAAAGCAACATTAATGAGTCCTAACCACAACGGTTTTCCCTGCTTTTTACACTGCAAAACTGGCTTTGCTGTTGAAGTGCTCAAGTGAGGCTTGGACTAATATAAGTCCTGGGAGGCACTGCAGCCTTGTGTGAACCAGTGCCAGGGGGTCTGGTGTCCCTGGAGTGCTGTTTGCTCCATGACTGCAGTAGTGTTATGTCCTTTGCATGGCACAGAGCTGGTGCTGCACTCTGTGTTCTGCAGTTTTAAACTGAAATGAGTTTTGTTTATTATTATAAAGCTGTTGAAGTTGTTAGAAGCACAATGCCATTCTGATGGGAGCGTTTCAGTAGGGTAATCTTGGCTCTCAACGGCCACAATGACATTAATCCTGATGCATATCCTGACCAGGCACCATTCCCATCCCTGATCCATACCCAGAACACCACATTCACTTGACTGCAATGGAATGAACTTTCGACAAGATGGATGCTGGTACTAGGAGGAACAAAACCAACCATAATTAAAAATACCACTCAAAAATTCTGAGGGCAGGAATCAAGCATTAATCTGACCAATTTGCTTCCCAGTAATAATAGGTGCCCAGCACTTTCTCTGAGAAAATGGAGTCTCTGTGTATTTGTGGGGCCAAACCCTCAGCTCTCCTACCCAGCTCTCACAGACCTGACCTCACAAGCATCCCACTGGGCTTCTACTTTTAGCTATCAAAGCTGTTCCAGCAGTATCTATTTTTCTCTGCATGTCCCACAGCAATGGGAATAGGATGATAACCTCTCCACAGACATGACTTCAGCATGGGAGCTGCCTGCTTTGAAAGACAGTCCCGTGCACTGCGAGACTCGAGCGGCAGCAGGACTTCTGTAGCTCGAGGTGTTATCAAGGTAATAATAGAGCAGGAGCCAGCAGAGTTACCCTCAGTGACTTGTTCTGCTGCTGCAGTGTGAGGCAGGAGCCTGCTCTCATTTGCTTTGCCTTTACCCGAGTGTAAACTAATTGGAGTCACCGCAGCGATTGCAGAACTGTGCTGGTGTAACAGAGCGAAATCTGGCCCTCAGCCTGCTCCTGTGCAACAGGGAATAGCGGCAAAGATGGATTGATTAACGCTGCAGGTGCATTTCCATGTGAATATTTGAACTTTGGCATCAGTAAATATTGGCTCAGTGACTTGCACCATGTCTGGTGACACACACAATGAGTAAGAGCCCCCAAACTACAGCTTTTCTGGTCGGGAGGATTGGCAGTCTCAGCGGATGCAAAAAGCGGGCTGGAATGTTATTGTTCCAGCTGCATTTGAGAAACACCAAAGAACAATAAAAATAGGTAATTTTCCTGCCATGCTTAAAATTCAGACCAATACATTATTCACCAGCATGATCAGACTATAATGAAGTTATCATAATGTACCATTGTTATGTATTAGCTGGGTATTACAATGGCTATAAAACAAGAGATAAAATATTGACTTCCCTTTTACAGGGCAATAGAAGCCGAGATTATTTCTACCACATAAAGTTACAATGTAATAAAAAGGGAGTTTGGGATTTAGTTTCTCTGAAGAGGGTAGAGTGAGGGATGCATTTTCAAAGTTGGATTGTTGCAGCCACCGATACTCAGAAGATGCATCTCACGATTATAAAATATTGCCATATTTGCTAGAATTGCCTAAGCTTTCATAAACACATTTGTAAACAGCAATAAGAGAATTTGAGCCCATTGTGAATTGTCTGAAAAGCAATTTGTTTGCATTGAAAGCCACTTAAATAGGGGAAGAAAAAGCAACAATAAAAGTGAATGTTCAGCACTCATTACAACAAACACAACTGTTCAGACACACACTTCCTCACTCATTTTCTCAACCCTGTCAGGGTGCACAGTGCAGAAAACCCAACAGACCAAGAAGTGTAAATTTAACCACTCTGTGAAGCTTGCAGTGAGCTGGGAAAACCAGCCCTGAGAGGTCAACATTGCATTTCCTCCTCTCTGCTCTTTGGCGATGGTGTGGGGCAGCAAAGGATGCTGGTGGATGTTTCTTCTGAGGTATTTCTGTCTCACGGGGACTCAGAGATGCTCTGGCTGGTGACCATGTAGTCACTGGCCCACCTCTCTTCCATTTACTGAGAGAATCTTTGTCAAAATTTTTGGTTTTTGCCCTGGGGTAGGACTGCCAGTGCTGAGTTAATGGTTGGACTCAATGATCTTGGAGGTCTTTTCCAACCATAATGATCCTAAAACGGGACCCAGCTTGTTATCCTTGGGGTCCCAGAGAGGTGCTGATGCAGCCCCAGTGGTCAGAATTCTGCCCAATGACAGCCTGGAAAGAGTGATGTCCTACATCTTCCCCACGGCTGACCCCTATGCACAGGACAGCCTGTGGCTTCCCAAGCCCTGGCCAACAAGATTTTCAATTCCAGTGCCTCAATTAATTTATCTTATATCCATCTGGAACATTCAGACCCTTCTTTGTAGACAGCAATCACAATCAGGTATATCTGAACTAAAAAAATCACTTTATTCCAGTGGTGAACTTTGAGATTAAATATTGAACACACACTTGTGAATTCCTTCACTGCATCTCTTCCCCCACCCTCAAGACTAGGTGTGCTCTAAATGTTAGAAGTTCAGCTGAAAGAGAATTCATTAGAAGGTCACCTGTGATAGCAAAGACTGGCCTTTAAGTTCAGTAGAAAATCGTTAGTGCGCTGTACGCAGCATTTTCCACTCAGTTTAGGGAGAAAAGATGCACATGCCGTGGCTGGGACATCAGCTGGGGATTAACTCTCAGAAATCACTGGGAGAAGCAAAGTTTGCAACACCCAAGAGGTGCAGGGCTCAGAGGGACATCTCGAGGGAAGCTGCCCTTGCTTTTTCTTCAGTAACATCCATCCCCATCTTCATTCCCCACTGCCTTCCACTGGGCACTCAGCCTCTTAAATATATGATGGAAAAGCCAGCGCTCCTCAAAAAAGAGAAATTTTTCTTTGCTCCTTGTTTCTGTCAAGGCTTCCCCAGCCCTCGCCCCATCCTTACTGCTGCTGATGGGAGGTTTGCTCTTCACCTCCCAGCCTCAATGCCTTTGTCTCATCTGAGCTCGAGGTTCAGGCACAGGGGGAGGATCTGAGCGACAGGGGAAGGTGAAGCCACCTCTGCCCTGATGCCGTGTCCAGCCCGTGTTGGAGAGGAGCTGCTCAGCTGACCATGGCCCCCGTGGGCCAGCCCAGCGTCACAGGCCATTAATCAGGGTCTCCACGCTAAATAAAGCTGTCACTCAGCGATGGAGGCTCCCAGCTCTGCTCATTCCAGCCACTGACAACCCAGGACATGGAGAGCTGTCAGTTATTTGGGTTTTAAACGCCAGCCGTCCCCTCTCAGAGCAGGAGAGCCGGCCATAAAGCTCCCTGCTAATTACACATTAGAAGGTTTATGAGGGGAGAAGCTGCTGAGAGTTAAGGCCCGGCTGAACGCTGCTGGTGTTCCACCTACCGAGGACACAATTAAAACGTGGCTGTGCTCATCAGAAGCAAAGGGCTGGATTATCATGCAAAGAAGTGGAAGGACAAGAATGGGAAGTGAAGGCTGACAAACTGTCAGCCCCGGTGTGTCGCTCGCCAGCAGAAGCGAAAAGGCCCCATGGCAGATGCCGGGGATGCAGCTGCACCCTTCACTTTGAATTTACTGACTTCTGCTGGTTTGTGTCCATGTTTGACACTGCGCTCCCTCATTTGGTTAAAAATAAATAGAAAAGGAAGAAAACAGAAAAACACTACTCAAGGCACCAGAAAGGAAACTGAAGTGAGAGCTGCCCTCAGGGCGTGGGAAGCAAAACCCAGCATTTATGAGGTAGACAATTCCCACCCCAAGTAGATGGGTTCTTTCCCAAAATGTCTGTTGCTTTCATGGAACTCATCATCTTGAAAGATGGAGAGGGACTTTTTGCAAGGGCATGGAGTGACAGGACAAAGAGGAATGGCTTCAAACTGCCAGAGGGCAGGGTTGGATGGGATATTGGGAAGAAACTCATCCCTGTGAGGGTGAGGAGGCCCTGGCACAGGTTGTCCAGAGAAGGTGTGGCTGCCCCTGGATCCCTGGAAGTGTCCAAGGCCAGGTTGGACAGGGCTTGGAGCAACCTGGGATAGTGGAAGGTGTCCCTGCCCATAGCAGGGCACTGGAACTGGGTGATCTTTAAGGTCCCTTTCAATCCAGACCATTTCATTAAGATGCAACTCTCTTCCAGCTGCCTTACATCAACCCCTGCTTGGGAAAAGCACACAAAGTCCAAAATCGTGGTGGGGAAAGGAAGCAGAAAAGGAAATAAATCTCTCTCCACTTGTCCTGGGTCAAGGAGGCTCTTTCTGAGGAAGAAGAGGAAAGACAGAAACCAGGAAGATGTGGCTCTTCGGGATGTGGTTTAGTGGTGGACGTGGCAGCGTTAGGTTCATGGTTGGACTTGATGACCTGAGGGGTCTTTCCCAACCTAAGTGATCCTGTGAAGCAGACTGACCCCACAGCTGCACGGCTGCTTTGCACAGGCCATCCATGGATGGGGGTCTCAGGGGGCAGCTCCATACCCAGGTGCCCTCCTGGAGTGTGGATCCCCAGGGTGTCACACAAACACCTTTGCAGATGGGGTACCTGGGAAGGCAGCTCTGTGTGAGACTGCTGGGAATGTACAGGCCCTGCCCACCACTAAAGCACAGTGAGAGGAACCTTTGGATGTGACCTGGAGCTGGGAAAAGGGGTGAAGCAGCTTCTCCATTCCTCCCAGCAGCACTGGAACCTTAACGCCGCTGTGCCATTTGTCTTTTGCTCTGTGTGTAAAAGCTGAGGGCACGATCTCTTCCCCATTCCTCAGCCAGCCCAGCTGATGTCTGGGGAGCACTTACAGCGCCAGAGACAGAGCCTGCTTAATTGCATTTCTTGTAATGCACAAGGAGCTAAACTGGAATCCATTTCTCCAAGGACAGAGAAGCTGAAGGAAAAGAAGAACTCTTCTGTTTCTCTAATGTCCTCCCCTAGCACAGATCACTCTGGAAAAAATATTGGTTCGCCTGCTTCATCCCTGTGTGTGAGTGTACTCAAAATGCAGAGGAGGTAGTGAGCCTGGTCACCTTCCATAAACCCAGCAGAGAAACAGAGAAATCAAATGAGCAGTCTCAGCTGCCTGCTGCCACCAGTGCTAAACCCAGCAGGGCAGCGGAGCCCTGGGAGACACAGCAGGGCTCCGAAAAATTCGAAGGGAAGTGACAAAAAGGAGTAGGGTTTGCCATTTCTGACAGAAAGCCATCCTCCTACTCTGATGGAAGAGTCTTGGCAGGAGCTACAGCAGGGAAAATGAGATGATACAGCATTTAACGTTTGGGGTAATGAGGCCTATAATAGATGACACTTGAGATGTGAAACACTAAGGTAGTGGTATTGCATTTAAATATTGGCAACAAGCTAAAGCTTTTCATCTGTCTGCTCAACTCCCCTTTTTTGACCTCAGAAGGATAAATATCTTTTCCTTTCATGATTTTATGTGAAGAGAACAAGTCAACCGCTCTTCTCTTGGAAGAACAACTCCTTAAAAACAAAGGTTGCTCCAATCCACACTACTACCTATATAAATCAACATGCAAAAGCAAATTCTTAGAATGATATTAAAACAGGAGCTGCTCTGAATGACCAGCCCTGACAGGAGGAATTAGTTCCCTGCTTTTGTTAAGTTTGTAATTCAGATTTCAGACTCTTTCGTGCAGAGATGAGGAAGAAAAGCAGCACAGAGAGGAAGCTGACGCTTGGGTGGAATAAGCAAATCTTCCAATTAGTCTGTCTCCTCTCCTGGATCACATTTCACGCTTCCTACAGCAGCAACCAGAATGTAGGATGAGAATCCAGCATACAAAATGCCTAGTTCATTTGCTACAGCAGCATGAATAGGATTAAAATAATCTGAAGAGGAATTAAATGCCTCAACAGTCAGGTTGCAAGAGCAGGAGAATAAGACCTCTTGTGTGTGTTTCCAGGATCAGTGGAGTGGGGCCAGCAGAAGTGACCCAGGGTTAATGCAGCTCAGCCCTGCCTTGGAGGGACTATTTTCTTCCTACTCAAAAAGAGTGGGGCCCAAATCCTACATCCTTAGCCATGAGCTGTGAAATGTTTGTTCACATCCAACGGGGAGTTGAGTGGATGAGTTTGCATAGCCACCACTAGCACAAACTGGATTTTCAAGCTTGCAGACAATCTGTACATGGGCTGCAGGTTTCCCCCTAAAATACTCTGACTCAAAATACTCCAAAAACCTGTCTGGGGGAAGTGTAAGCTGGTAAGTGATGTAAAACGAATAGGTTTGGTTTGACTTGCTACCTAATGATGCTGTTCAAATAAGAAAGCATTTTCTGCCTCTGAAGAAATAAGGACAGAATTCAAAAAGATGATATAAGCGAAATAGAAGCACAGCACTCTCATGCCTCTAATTAAAAGCAAACTTGATCTCTCTGGGAAACCCCAGTGCTTTGAGAAGGTACATATTTCCCTTGCTTTTATTTTGAAAACAATTGTCAAGTTAAATGACAGAAATAAGAAAGAGATTTTAGGATCAGAGCAGAGCCTCACTACAGAGCAAATTCTATCAGCTGCAGGTATGGAAATCTGCATCTTCAGTGATGACCTCCATAATTTTGTTACTCATCTGGTTAAATGTAATTAAAAGCATTGGTTTTAAATGCAACCTTACATTCAAGACACAAGCAAGCAACAGGATCCTCTATATAATCAAATAGATAAGCATTCATTTAATCAATATATAATCAAGCAGTGTGCAAGCACCTAGAAGTGAAAAAGAAAGAACCAGCAGCCAAGATGGTTATGTCAAGTATAAATCATGTCTAATTTCCTTCTGTGACAGAGTAGCAGACCCTGTCAATAGAGGAGAAAGAGCAGACATCATCTATCCTGACTTCAGCAAAGCTTTTGACTCGGTGACATTCAAACACGGCCCACGTGAAACAAGGAGCTGGTGGATGTATCACCAGCTGGAAAACTGTACCCAGAGAATGGTTATCAACATTCCCTGTCAGAGTGGAGGGCAGTTATCAAGTGAGATTACACAGAGGCCTGGCAGCATTCACTGCCTTTCCTTCATTTCCTGGGATTTAGTTCCCAGGAAATGTGTGCTTTTTGAATTTTTAAGGGGTACCAAGCTGAGATCAGGCTGGAGCACACACTGACTTTTAAAATTACATTGTCCAAGTGCGGAAACATTCTGGAAAAAAGCAGAGAACAGCTGCACCAAGATGCAAATCCCAGAAGCAAAGGAGCTCTGGGAAAGCACCAAAAAAAACTGTGGTGATGGGGGATTCCTTCCCCCCGCCTCAACGCCCTCCCTGCAGAACAAATGGGGGAAGAAATGTGTATGTGCTGCTGAAGCCCTGGCCCTATTATTAACATTAAAACAGTAATTAGCTGCTGTGCTCTGCTGCAGAAGGAGACAGATTTCTATCTGTGGTCCTCAAAATACAGCTTGCAAATACTTATTAGTCCTTGCGCACGAAAGATGCTGTAAGCATTTAAATGAGTTTTAATTATTAACTATATTAGTTCATCTGTTGGATGATTTTCCAGTGATGTAGCACAGTGAAAGCCAGAGTAGTTGGGGTAATTTTCTGTGACTACTAAAGAGGAGAAAATATGCTAAACCACATAATAAACCAGTAACAGCTTAACACTGGCTGGAAACATGTTCTCTCACAAAATCCCATCACCTTACTGGGATGACAAAAAACCTCTCCGCTTCAGCATGGACTGAAGGAAGGGAACTGATGACATCAAGCTCCTTGTGGTCCCCAGGGCTTACCTGAGGGTCGTGCCTCTATAATGTAGCCAGTTGTGGGTTTTTCTCCTGAATCTCCCTCTGTCCATTGTAGTGTCAGCCCAGATGCAGATTTTGTCACCAGAATTTCCTGAGGGGAGCCGGGAGACCCTGAAAGGTAAGAAGAAAGTAGCAAATGAAGGTGGCATTAAACTGCAGCATGAATTGCTTCTACTGAGAGAGGGGAAAAAATTATCTTGCACTGTTGGTCAACAAATATGCAACATAAACCAGCTCTGTGGGCCACTGACCTGATTTTTGCTCTAGCTCCAGTACCGGCAGTTACATCATCTATGGGGTTTACAGGTCATAGGACCACAGAATATCCTGAGTTGGAAGAGACCCACTAGGATCACCGAAGTTCAACTCCTGGCCCTACACAGGACAGCCTCAAGAATAAGGTACTGGTATTAAGAAGGCAAGAGGAAAAAGCATTCTCATTTTACCCATCGCCACTGCTGTTTCTGATTTCAGAGGTGAAGTTCAACCATGTGTTTCATGGAGAGAGTCATGGGGCCAGCCACTGCCCACTGGCTTGGGAAGATGCCATGGCCACGTTAGAGAGGATTCCTGGTCTATACTTGTCTGTGGTGTGGTGTGAGACTTAGACTGTGGAGTGGGAAGAAACCAAAAATCAGAACTTCGACCACTGCACTGATGCTCTGTGACTTATTTGACAGGTTGGCATCATTGGAGGGCATTTACCTTGTTAGATTATCTGTTTATCAAAACCACTGATCAAATAAGGAAATCAGCTCTTTGGATACAGGCACTGAACCACACGAGGAATGCTGCCCTGCAGCTGCTCTTGACACAGCAGGAAATCCACAGATCTCTCCCTCTGCATAAATCAATGTGTCAGGAGAGAACAATTGTAAATTCTTTCTGGTTTTGCATCCAGGAATCTCTGCTGGTTTCGGCAGCTACTCCAGCTCTGACTCCCACTGCAGAGCAGTACACTCAGAATTATGCACTGTGCTGTCACCTGCAGCTCTGAAATCCCTGGCTTCCCTGTTTGCATCATGATTTATTTAGTGTTTTGTTTATTCACATCAGATTCTAGATTTCAAGGAAAAAAGGAAACGCGTTTTTCATGGGCAGTTGTGAAACACACTGAATCACGTCCTGTGACTCAGCTTTTCTTTGGCTTGGAAATCCACGTGAAGCCTTGAGTGCACCATTCCCTGCTGGCACCCTGTGTTTGTAGAACTGATTTGTGACTTGCTTTTATAGTTCCCCTCACCTTCTGCTGGCCCAGCTGTGATGTTGGCTTGCAGTTCAGGTCCATAGGCGATGGTTCGGGCTTGTACTCGGAATAAATAGGTCATGCCCTTGGTGAGATCCCGGACCTTCAGCCAGCGCTGCCAGTTCCCTTTAATATCCACAGTCACCACCTTGCTCACCCCTGGAACAGCCATGCAGGTGAAAAAATGAGAGAGGGTTGCAATGCAAAAATAGAAATCAAGTGCAGCTTGTTACCATCTAGATGGTAAGTAAAATTATCTAACAGTTTGCAAAGAAAGTATTTCCTACAATTAGCAGGAGTTTAAGTAGTGATAATAGGCAATTTTCAGCACTGATAAGTATAATTAGAGTTTAAGCTTGATAAGTGGGTACTGACAAGGAAAAAACCTTACAACACAACTGGGAAATTACCAAGAGACTCCATGTAACTTCACTAATTATTCTGGGAAGAAAGGAGGAGGTAAACGAAGAGGACTGCACATTCCAGATTGCTTCCTAAGCAAGCATTTCTCCGTTGCTGCTTCCCCAAATAACCTGCAACATTGTCTGGAGGAGGAACAAGGGCCAGGTTTGTTCCATTCATCTCGTCCTGCCATGTCCACCATCCCCACATGGATGCAGAGTGAAGGATGTGCATCTCACTGGGACCTTGGAGCTACAAATGCCACGGCAACAGGGGATGTGATCAAACCACTGTGAGCTTTAATAAGGCGGGAGTTGGGACTTGTGGCTCACTCTTTTCACTCTCCAAGAATTTTTCCTAGAGGGATGAGTTAAAATCAGAGTTGTTTCCTTCATCAAGGTTCATAGCTACTTTCACCTTTAGGCTCTCAATGCTGCATAAAGGACTGAGGGGCGATGAGTGGTTTGAAAACAAAAAATCTGGTTTTCACTGAAATTTTCTAAACGTAAGTCAATGAGAGGAATTTGATTTATGAAATATTTTACAGAATAAAAAGCTCAAATCTAGAGAATTGTTTTGGCTTTTTTCTGGTTCTGTAGATGTACATGACACATTTCAAGCCAAGAAGATAGGAAGTAGGAAGTTTTTCCCACTAGAAATGGCTGCTTGCTAGTTTATCATTCAAAAAAATGCAGAAGGAAGATGTTTCCAATCCAGATGCTTATTTTATGCAAATCAAGATGATGCATTCAGTTTTAATCATTTAAATAAAGAGTAATGTCCAAGCGATTTCTGTTCTAACTTTTCTCCCAGATACAATTTATAACTCAGGGAATCTCTCCTTGGCTAACAAGAAAGCAGTAAAAGTGCTCCCTCCTTCCACAGGTGAACTATTTCATTTCTCTGAGACAAATCAGGAGGCATTTGTCATTTTCAAGTTATGTTCCAAAAAGGAAAAAAGGAAAAAAAAAAAAAAAGAGCTGTTCAAAAAGGCTCCGGGGCAATTTTGTTGTCTATTATTGTGTAAAACATAACAGTGTAAAGAGCTTAAACAATAAAAGGTCAAGCAGGGATAAGACTGTGCTAAAGAACAGATCGCTGCCGGAAAGCTTGGAAAATGGGCAGGTGAGTGGTGGCTTGTGAGTGGGAAGGCAGAAGGTGCCACCATGGGAGAACGCTCAGCCAAAAATCAAGGATGGGTAGAAAGCCAAAATATGAAGGAGAAAAGCTCCAAAAGAGGGTCCAGTCCATCCAGGTTGTTGCACTGCAGTGCTGACATGGAGGAATGTGGGTTCTATCTCCATATGGGCCATTTACTACAGAGTCCCTCTATGATCCATGTGGGTCCCTCCCAACTTCGAATATTTGTGAATCTGTGAGAATGACGGCATCAAGGAAGGGATTCTTTTCCATGGCAGGAGAATAAATATGTTTGCTGAAAGAAAAATGTTGGCACAAGAGCAAATGATGGATAAAGACTGGAAAATAAATTCAGGGAAAAATTTCACATTTGATGAAGAGCCCTCCATAACCTTCCTGCTCACATCAGAAATCTTCCAGAGGGGAAGTAGAGACAAGCTGGAGTCAGAGGCACCAGCAGAGGTGGGGAAGAGAAGAAAAGACAACAAAGGTTCTGAAGGATGTTAAATCAAATGCATGCAGAGAAAAACACGACCTGACACTTACATATTTTCAGGGGAAAAAAAACGTATTCTTAAATATTGTGTAGGAATGAAGAAAAGGGAGGAAACGCCCGATCAGCCTGAACCTCCTGCATACCCTGTGCACATTTCTTGGTCAGAATTAGAAATGTTTCCTGTAAGCTCTTTGTGCTCAGACCTGCCAGCCGTAAAGGCTGACAGTGCTTTTATTCTGGTGTTTTCAGTCCTGAGTTTAACTTTCTCTGTGCATCAGACATGGATATTCCGACAATATAGGTCATTATTCCTTACCGAAGAAGCAAATACAAGTGATTGATATCCTTATTTCTTTGGAAAAGAGTTTAAAATGGATTGGCAATGGCTGAAATTACTCTCCCTGCTGTCACACTGCCAAAGCTGGACATCCTATTGAACTATTGGCAATCTACCAGGAGTATAAAAATATTAATAAGGCCATCCACAAACTATGTCATCTTTTCTAATTCACCTTTGGAAGGAATTTACATTTGTTTTCAGAGAAACTGCCAAATCCTTCTCTGTTGCTGTTCTGGCAAATTCATGAAACATTCGTGGCCAGCACATTGTTGTGGCCTCACTGAAATCTAGTGCTGGGTTAAAAATGCTGCCTGAAAACTCCGTGTGAAGAGACACGACCACGTCCCCATCCTGTTATCCTCCCTGTCACAGCAGAGGTGCTACCAGTGATGACCAGCACATTTGATGCCTGGGCAATCTCTGAGATAACAGAAGTGACACATGATGTGATAAGCGACACAAATGTGCCTGACAACTATTCTGGGATGGAGCCTACTCAGCAGTTTCAAAGGCAACGTGTGGATACAATCAGGCATTCCCAGGCTGAGCTTCCTCTTCGCCCAGACCAGGTAATGACGGCTGTAAAATGACTTTTCCGATCAAACAGACTATAGTTTGTGCAAGAAAATGAGAGAAGACAAGACAAAAGCTATATTCCACAATATTATGGCTTGCTGAAGTGTTTTGGCAAAAGTGGAATTGTTTTACTTACCCTTTGCCACCTGGCTTCTCTTGGAAAACGGCAGAGAGCAAGTAGGAAATTGGGCAGAGATGAAAGGTCCTACAGTCCTATTTTGTCATTTCCCCATGAATATGTATGATTAGAGGTCTTTCTTACCCTGGACAGGAGCCAGAGGCTCGTAGACGACTCGATAACCCTGCAGGACTCCATTTGCTGCTGTCGGCTCGCCCCAAGACACATTGAGAGTAGTGCAAGTGATTTCAGAGAAGGCCAGGAAGCTGGGAGCACTGGGTGCTGAAAGGATTGCACACAGATTGAATTGCAGCAGCAGCAGTCAATCTGATATACATATATATTATAAAACATTGCTTTATTACCCAGCCTAAATCTAAAGGAAACAAGCCGAGAATGGGATTTGTCAGCTGTATCCAAATGTCCTGCAATCAGTCAGAAATGCAGCCTTGACCTAAAAATACAGCCAGTCAGCTGCAAAACTGAACCTCCACAGCAAACAAGGAGGTAGGGCATGGAAGGGAAGGGCCCTCAGAAGGATGCTATGGGAGCCACCTCCCCTTCACAGCCACCACCAAGGGCACTGCCTTCACCCTGGGCCAGAGCGCTCCCACCACGGCACGTCCAGCACAGGGACTGCTCAGCCTGACTGGAGGGCTGCTGATCCAGCTTTGAAAAAAAAATAGGGAGGAATTCTAAAAGGCATGCTAATGGTCTCACAGGACTGTCAGGGCAACTTCCAAGCACTGGAGATGAGCTCCTTCCAATTTCCAGGTGTGGTAGCAGAAACCAGAAACAGACCCACAGAATGTTTCCTTCTGGACCAATTTAGTTTAGGGACTGGTCCTTCTGCCCCTCCATTCTCATTTCGGCTGTACCGCTCCTTTTCCACACATTCCACTTATCTGATGCTTTTTTTTTTCCCTTTCAAGACCTCTATAACGTAAATCCAAACAGCAGTGCCCTCTTGCCTGCCCCATTTCCCCTGGCCTGTGCCCAGGCCAGCAGGCCAAGGTCCCGTACCCGCCTGGTGTGTCCTGCCCTGGGCAGGGCTGCTCCTGGGGCCGTCCCCAGCGGCGTTGAAGGCGGAGATGCAGACCAGGTACCGTGTGTGGCTTGTCAGGTTCTTGAGCCGCACCGTTGTCTCCGGAAGGAAAAGGACCTTCACCTTCTCCGTGTCGTTTAGGGCGTCGCTCTCCCAGTAATAAATCTGTGGGGACAGTGAGACAGAATCCCAGGATTATTAAGGTTGCAAAAGCCCTCTAAGACCATGAGTCCAACCATCAGCCCAGTGCCACTACCTTGTGTTCCCAAGCGCCACATCCACTTGCCTTCGGAACACTCAAAGCTTGGTGATTCCACCACTTCCCTGGGCAGCCTGTTCCTGTGCCCTGACCACACTTTCAGGGAAGAAATTTTTCCTAATATCGAATCTAATTTCCTCTCATCCTGTCACATGTTTTAATATAGCCTACACCTAGAAAATATTTGGGCACTGCAGCTACGGAACAACCAGAAAGACCGTGCGGTCTTGCTCTGGACTCCTCCGTTAGTTGGGATGCTCAGGTTTCTCAGCACGTGCCAAATCTTCTCCTTTGGCAAATTCCCCTGAGTACAATGGCCAGGCAGCTGAGTACATCACTCAAAAATAGAGCACAGGCTGAAGAATATGGCCTAATGACAGCAGGTAGGAGCTGCCAGAGTTCAGCAAGGAGAGGTCAGTGTAAACTGTCCCTGCAATGTGAGCTGCCTGTCAGCACTGGCGTCCTGATACACCCCGATGGTCCATAACCCCCCTCTGTACACACACAGCAGTTACACCACTGGTGTTCACAGCACGGCCAGGCAAATGCCCTCCTGAAGAGGGGAATAAAGATTTTCCCTAAAGCTCCTTCAGGTGCTTTTCCCCTTTCTTCCATTACATAATTTTTACCCTGATGCCATAAAATTAGGCTTCAGAGGAGTTGCTTCCAAGAGGAAAAGTGGTGCCAGCCCTACTTATTGGACAGGCCTGGCAGTGAGAGCATTACAACAGGCCAAAGCAAGCCAGAGAGTTGAGAGAACAAGCCAAGGCAAGACTCCACCTTGGCTCTCCAAGCCAAGCTGCTGAAGCCATCTATATATGTACAAAAGAGAAAGGACAGGGATTGATATATAAGGATGCTTGTTCCTGCCAAGAAGGGATGCCAGATTATTCACATTGGCTTGGCTTTCCTTCACTTATGGATCTAAATTCATGGAGAGAGGCAGAGCCAGACACTGAACACAAGCCAAGCTCCAGTGTTTGTAGACTTGCCCATTTCCACTCTCTGAGGGTCCATTCTCATGCTGGAGATGCTGAGCAGCGTGTCTCTGCAACGTGCTCATCTCCTGCAAACCAAATGCAATTAATACTCTGATTTAATTTTGTGAAAGTTAAGGAAATGAAGGAGTGCTTCCAAAATCTGACCTGGCTCAGGCTTCTAGCTGGGAGAAAGTTCTGTTCTTCCTAAAGGCTTGTAACATTTGATGGATAGAAAGCTCAGTTAATTTTCTTCAATACATTTCTTGCCCCCAGCTCTTGTGTATCTGTGTTGCTTTTTGGAGCAGATATGTCGCCTGCATAAGTGGAGCTGCATCCTTATCTGTATGCCCTGCTTCCCCATGCTCTCCCTCTCCATAAATAACGACATGCACTCCCTTTTCTCTCCTCCCCCCTCCCAATCTCATTCTCCTTCTTTTGGCTTTGGGACCTGCTGCTGTTCCCTACTGCAGCCTGAGCACTGTTTTAATTTGCCTTATGCAGCGGAGGGCGACTGCATTTTGTGGAGCTCTCTCACAAGTAAATAGCAATGCCAAGCAAGATAAATGAAAACAGTAGGAATGGGAGGATTGCCTTGTAGCCTTGGATGTTCCCGTTCTGGCTGTCGGCAGGAGGGGGGTCCCAGGTGAGCTCCAGCTGGCTTGCGGAAAGGGAGTTGACTTGGATGTTCTGCGGGGCCAGTGCTGGTGCTAGAGAGGAAGGAGGGCAGAAGAATTAACAGTGACAGGCAGAATTAATTCATAACCAGGTTTTTCATTTGCAGAAGGACCCAGGACAGACTCTGTTTATGCCACAAGTCAGCACAGGAGCCAGCCCCGGGGTTTCTGCGTCATCGGGATGTCTCGGCACAAGAGGAGTGAGGAGCAGCTGAGCCTCGGGACACGGTTGTGCTCTGCTCCACGCAGGCTGGCTTAGACACTGAATCAGCTCAATCCTGCCAGAAGCTTTGGAAGAGAAAGGAGAATTTTGCCTTGGTTCCCTGGTAGTTTGGGGCTCACCTTTGGCAGTGGCTGGCGCTCCTGATCGACTGTTCCTGGTGAGCAAGGCAGCCCCTGCCACCATCAGCCCAGTTCCCACTCAGCAGCAAGACTTTGGGCCAAAATACTGCCTAAGATTACCTTCAAACCCACTCAGCTGCTAATAAATTCACTAATATTTTATATATGACAAAATGATTTTTAGTTGGCTACTATGACTTTTTGTTAGCTCCACTTTGATTATCCCTCCACATGCACACACCGTCCCTCTTTGGCTGCTGATGGCATTTCTTCTTTGCATTGTGCTGTGCTAGAAAACCAATCTTTGAGCACACCTGGGTCACTCCATCCCTCCCTTTGTCAGGATCCAACTTGGTGCTGGTGGATTTTCCTCCCCAGCGGCTACTGAGGATGCTCTGTTCTCCTGACCTGCTGTCTGTGCCTCCAGCAGGTTTTAACAAAACCACTCATGTTCTGCTCACAGAAAAGGTGCCGAAGCGTGTCCTGTTCAAACTCCAGAAGTAGGGAGAGAAAGGCAGGGCAAAAGCTACACTTCTCCTTTCTCTGTGTTCATCGTGCCACAGCCTTCGGCCAGACCCCCCTGAGAAAGTTGTCTCTTTTCTCTCTGCCCCTTTCTGGGCCATAAATAGAAGCGATAAAATATTCACCGCTTGTACTGGATAGCCCCGGTTAGCCGTTCCTCTGGAGACTTCTTTCTTAGAGAGAATGACCTTCATAAGTCACACTTTTCTACCAATACTCCCTCCCCCCAGAGTTATAAAATAAAAAAGTAATTAACACCCACTCAGCCTGACACCAACTATTTATTTTGTTCTAACTGTGTGGTTTCCATATTATCACTGCCCACCCTGCCGTTAATGGAAATGTTAATAACCAGCGCCAGGTTGTTGTGACAGATGCTTGGGCTCATTATCAGAAATTCTTATTTACCGCTCCATTAAACGACAGAACCGCACAAAAAAACAATTCAATCAAAACTAACTGGAGGAATTTTAACAGCCACATTAATAATCCAAAACATAAATAAAGTTAATGTCTTTTGCATGTTTGCCATCGGCAACTCTATTGCAAAATTATTGCTATACAATTAAAACGTGAAAGGTAAAATTGAAAATAGCCTTTATCCCAGGGCTCGGTTAAAACCGTTTGTTTATTGTGGGTTTTTTTTTTCCTTTTTGGCTGGATGGTGAATGCATGAGGTGACAGTGACCATCAGTAAAGCCCAGCTTGGTCACAGGGGCGCACTTGTCTAATTATTGCCCTGCCTTCTGCACTCGTCGCTTGGCTGGATGCCCTCAGTGCAAGGGAACGCTGTTAGGGACCAAAAACCTCAAGATTCTGAGACTTTCACAGCACAAACCATCGCGTGAGGCCAAGCTGATCACAGAGAGCAAAGCTGAAAACACATCCCGGAGATTTGCCAGGATGACAGGCTCAGGGAAACAGGAATATGTACAATCACAGAAGAAAATGGGTCGCTTTAGCAGTGTATTTTCTCTCTAAGGAATGACACCACTGTCTGTCCTGAGCTGACAGCTTCAAAGTGCTCTCAACACCCAGGTCTGAAGCAGCACCTACAAGAGCATTTTTCTTTGGATGCCACGTGCCAGCCTGATACAAATGCTGCTTCTGAGACGTGACCATCAGAGGAGACGGTGTGTGCAACCTGCTGCCAGAAAAACACTGCTTTTCCTGAGCCCCTTCCTGGGGCACGTCTAAGAAACAACGTGGTTAAAACCTGCCAGTGATAACTCTGCACTGACACACTTGCTGCTGGAGCTGCACTTTTGCTGGCGCGGAGGCGGAAAACTTGATGGAACAAAGTAAAAAAAAATAGTATGGAAAAAGACATTTCTCTTCACTACCCCAGAGCCTCCATGAGATGCAAATTGTTTGGTTTTGTGCCCTGTGAGTCTGTCCCTCTGTTCAACTTTCAAAGGCTGATGTGTCCCTCCTCCTCTAAGCACAGATTTCTTGTTGACAGTGAGGGACAGCAGAAGAAAAGTGCTGCTGACGCTTGATGTGGCTGTGCCGGCAGCACGTTCCATTAAGGGGGAAGTGAAACACTTCAAAAAGAAGGAAACACATCCCTGAAGACCTTACCTGTTTGCAACCCCAAACCATTCCCTGAATATATGGACAGCCTATGCCAATAAAAGCAAGTGCATTTTAAAGGTGAATTCAAAAGGCTTTTTACCTTCTAGGAATGCACTTCAAGATTACTGAGCTTAGAATTTTTCATGGCTGTTGAAAGCTCAAATACATAAAAAGCAAGGTTAAAGCTGCATACCTCACACTGCTTTAGGTGTTAGTGACATTATCAACTATAGCAGGAGAGACACAGACCCCTGAGGGTCCAAACACAGCTCTTGGCAGGTGGAAAGCATTTCACTTACCCTGGAAAAAACATCTGTGTACTCATGAAGGAGAATTCTGTGCACGTATCCTGCCTTGGAATCTCATGCAAATATTTGTAAACATTTCTTTTCTTATCTGATTTCAATTTACCTTTGAGGTTGTCTCCTTGAAACTCCCAGCCAAATCGTAAGAAGAAAGACTGAGCAGGTTGTGTAGTAATTAGTAACAAATAGTAACAAATATGGGCTGGGCTGCTGTTGGCAGGATAACGTAAAGACAACAAATCTATCTAGAAACGTGGTGAGAGTGTCAAAATGAGCCCATAAATAAAGTTACACATCTAAATCCACATTTAAACATATCACTGCCCTCATTTCCCAGCCGTACTGAGCAGCCTCTGCTCACACTGCAGGCAATTTGAGCTTGCTAATGCTTCTAACCTTTAAAGAGAAGGTGCTTAAAATCCCCAGTGGCCTCCCTGCTCCAGAGCTCCGTGCTCTGCAGAAGGTTCACCCCAGCTCCTCTTGCTTGGGATATTTGTTCCCTGGGCTGTGTGGCACCCAGAGCTTTCCATCAATATGGAACTGCTATTCCTTTTCCCAGTGACAGCCGCCACGATGCTCTGTGGCACAGGTAGGCTACAAATCCTTGTGATTCATTGGGCAAACTGGATAACTGGTTTTGTGAAGCATTCCTTGCTGCTCTTACATCTGCTCCAGTTTCTGGGGAGCAGATTTTTCCTCTGCTGGTTTTCTAATTGTTTCTGCAGTGGCAGTATTATGGCAGAACATTCACACACAAGTTTGGGACAAGATTCCCTGATATTCACACGCCATTTAAATAAACATGCAGGCCAAAAATGAGGAGAAAAATGCAGTGAAAGAGACTGAAGATTTCCTGTGCATCAGCTTGATCCCAAACAATCCCAAGCAAATTTCTGTTTTGTAAAGACCTCTGATCCTTTTCTATCTAGCAAGTCTTTCCCCCCAGTTCTTCAAAGCATGACTGGGAGAACATGCCCGCCTTTATTCCCTAGTAATCAATATGTTTGCATTTTGGAGTTAGCACCTAGAGGCCAGAATCTCATTGCACAATGTGCTGCATAAACACGGAACAAAGACACAGCTCCAGGCCCCGAAATCCTCTAATCTGCCTCCACATTACATTGGAGGGGGTGGTTGCAGCACGTTCTGAATATCAGCTCTAATTTTACCTATCTAGTTATTAACAACAAGGGAGAAGGCACGGAAATATCCAGTTCAGCGTGTGCTGGTGGTGAAATCATGCACACCAGAGCCTCCAAAGTTTACACATTGATTCCTGGCACACACAGTCATGGAAAATAGGGCTGGAAAGGGTTTGAAGAAGGCTCAGACATCATTCTCCTGTGTCACATCAGGATGATGTTCATGTAATCTCAATCACTGACTTATTTCCAGATTGTGCTGTCATTCCCACACAAACTCTCCCAGCATCTCTCTATTTTAATAACTATTAAAATAGGGGTTTGTGTAATATCCGTATTTTTAAAGTAAAACCAAACAAAATAGGGATACCTCTAATATAACAATAACTCATAAAATAACTTTCATATTATTCTTTTTGATGTCTAACCTAAGCCATCCTTGCTGTATTGAAGTTATATCCCTGCAGTGACATGAAGATTGCTTCTTCTTCAGCTGCAGCCACTGCCCTCGAGTTTACAGTGTAGATAAGCAACAGTTTAGTGGATTATAAAGCCAAACACAACACAACAAACAGAAGGTCACCAGATAAAACAGTGAGACTGATGTGCAGAACAAGCAAAGCAGAACACAAGGGGTTTTCCTGCAGTATGGGCTTAGAGAAGGAAGGTGAGGACGGTACCTCCCAGGAATGACCAAAAAGTGGATCTGCAGATATCTGCAGTCACTCCTTGCATGGAGGAAAAGTGGCGTGAGAGAAAAATGTTCAATGTTTATTGGCCATTTTCTTACAGAGCCTGCGAAAGAGCGGTGGGAGGATCGGAGCTTGCCCTTGCAGCAGAGCCTCTGTGCCGTCAGGAATGCTGCGTGAGTGATGCTGATTAGCTCAATAACAATTAGTCAATTGTGCTTCAAAACCGGCTCCTGCGAAGCTGCTTTCCACTGTGACAGAGCGGCACGAGCTATATTTAGAATGTAAAACACGCTTCCCACTAATTTCTGGCTGTTTTAGGCTGGGTTACGTCTCATGATGGAAATCGGTGCTTTTTCCAAGGGCTGCACTGTCTGTGCTTACTCAGATGTGTTTCAGAGGCACTCAGACATTGGAGGCCACATTCCAGGGCTGTGGGTCTCAACCCCTCCAGCACACTCCATTCGCTGTGCTGGGCCCGAGTGCTCCTACCCTCTCACCCGGCAATTTGGCACCAACGCTCGCCTGCCAGGCATGAACTTTGCCAGGCTGTGACACCCTGAGACACAAAATGAGTCCCAGCAAAGGAGCGATCTGGCCTCCCCATCGCTGAGAAGTTCAGCCTCCGACTGGGTGGGGGAGGAGGCTGGAAAAGCCAGGTTTTAGTTGGAAATACCCTTTTTTGAGGGATGTTGATGTATGTGTTGATTTACATGGTTGCATAGATCAGCGTAAGAGAAAGTGAAACATCTCCATGTACCAACAGAAGTCAACACAAGAAGAACTTGAAAAAACATCTCTCTCACCTTCATAAACACTGATGAAGAGAGAGCAAAAATGCAAAAATAGAAAGACATAGAGAGACAAAAAAAGAGAAGGACAAACCTATTTTAGTGGAGAAGAAAGGGTGAAGAGGAGAAAGAGAACAGCTGTCAGGATGAGGACTTTGGGAGTCTGGAACACCTGCAATTGTTTCACTCTGTGCCATCTTATCTGGGTGGGCAAACACTTGGCTCTCTCTGTACACCACATTTAGCACAGTAGCTGTGTTTTGCCACATCAAATTTTTAAAGGTATTAAACTCATGAAGAGACATAAATTAAAGCAGCTGCAAACAATCCCCAAATGTAACATCCCCAGCTTTTCTGCTTAGCACTGGGAAGCTTCCCAACATTGCCACAGGTATCTTCAGCACCTGCAGAGATACAAGAGGGAGGTGGGGAGGAAGAAGGGAGAGATGACATTTCTGCAGACTGAATTCCTGAAAACTGAAATGAAACAAGGACTAGAAATGGAGTATCTTTTCCACGGAGACAGATCCAGGGGGTTACCTGCCAGTGCCATTTTTGAACTGGGGAGCCATTCTCATCCTGTTCCTCACCATCTCTTCCAGCGGTGGTGAAAACACTGCTGCTGTGATCCCTAATATTTTAAAATGGAGTTTGGATTTCCCATGTGAGTGAGCCATGTGCAATCTGGGAATTTCACGGGATAGACATGATCTGGGTGATGTGGAGGTTACTATGACTGCAACCATGGCAAACCTCATAGAGCAGTGCTGTGAAAGAGCCTGCAGACAAAAACTACACACTTTTCTTTTGCTGAAGCCCACAGTTCTACTTAGGAAATACAACCCTAAAATAGGCTATCACATTGCATACTGAGATTATCCATCAAGGGAGTGAGAGAGCCCAGCCCAAAAGTAAAGCCCTCACAGAACTTTCAGACTGCCTCTGGAAAGGGCATACAGGTGGTTAAAACAAGAAGTGGGGATGGGGGGGGATAATAAAATAAGCTTTTTCCTCTGTTTCTTTCACGTCAGCAAGGATATGATCACACACAGGCAGGCAGCCCATCAGTCAGCAGAGATGGGCCACGAGCAGGAGCAGCAAGAGCCTGACAGCATTAGGGATGCACAAACAAACACACAGGCACAAACCTGCAAGCTAAAATCCCCTCTCTCTTACATCCACACAAATCAGGGACAGCTCCCCAAGCCCCTCTCCCTTACATCCATGCTCATTGGGGTTATCTCTGTTGAAGAGCAGAGCCGGGTGTGTAAGGAGAGCAGTGTCAGCTCTGATGAGGGCAGGATTCACCCCAGGAGGTGCTGAAGGTTGTTCCAGGGATGGTGAAGAGCTGCTGCCTGTTGGATACACTGGTCTGATCCTCTCTCATGTGCACTGGGAGCAGTGGGAGCAGTATGGGATGGGAAAGCACTGCCTTCCACTTTCTTACAAGTCTACCCACTAGAGAGGCAGAAATACCGACTTCAGATTGTCTCCCCAGACTCTCCATGACCCAAAATTTCTCCTCCTCTATTTATAGTCATGTTCCAATTATTATAACTTGTTAATGCCACATTTGAATATCATAATACCACAAGTTCATGGCAGCTGACAAAAGCACCCACTTCACATCCACTAACAGCAATGGCAGCACCTACTAAAGTCTAATCAGCACCAGCAACTTCTTCTGCTCCACTGCAGCCAAGAGAGCGTATCAAATAATCTCCACTGGGTTTGCCATATACCAAATGTCAAAAGCTATATCAGAAAAAAGTCAAAGGGCACAGGTGAGATCTGCCCCTGGAATAACCTTTTACTGTGGCTTTAATGCCAGTTTGGGTAGCCGACCCCCACGAGGGATTAATTTAGGATTTACAGATTGCAGTGGTCAGGGAACCCCAGGGAGCCTGCAGAAGACTGTGTTCTTGTGCTCCTGGGGAGCGAGAGATTAAATTCAAATTTTCTTGACTCTCAGTGAGAGTTTTCTCTTTTCTTTCTTTATTTTTCATCCCTGAGATCATCACTGCAGATTTACACCCCCATATCAGCTCAGCGTCTGGACTGCTGCAGCCAAAATATTTTAGGATATTGCTAATTCATACTTTCATAAGAAAAAAAATAGCAACTTTTTTGTTTTCAGTCTACAACAGGCAACCTGAAAAGCCTCCAGTTCTGTGACTGACAACAGATACAGCAAACAGATGTCAGAGAGGAAAACCAACTGTGTTTCTCCACAGCTGGCTTCACAGCAAAGCTGTACAGAGGAGGCAAAGCCACGGGAGTCGAGACCCATATGAAAATACTTACAGCACAAATTTTGCTCACATATCCCAGGATGACTGCAAACAAGCAGAGCAGGACTGCACAATTAGGCGAAATAGAAATTTGGCTGCAAATATAACCCTTTAGTCAAAAGCACTCCGACTCCAGCCTGTGTCTGCAGAACAGGAGTTTTCAGCCAGGGGCTTCCCCACTTCTTTACCAGGGCAATTTCTGGTTCATTTGACTTTACTACTGATTGCTCATGTTTTTTGAAAAGAAGGTCAATTCTTCTGTTTTTAATGGAGTAGCTGTGCTGTTAGCTCAGCAAACCTTTGCAAACACCATCAGGCTTCTCCTCCCTCCGCCCAGGGATGTCCCCGCTCCCGGCTCTGCACAGGCCATGGAACACTGCAGCACAACAGCTCGTTTGTCCTTCCCCTCCCACCAACTGCAGCACAAAGCCACGAGCCCTCATGATAAATTTGGGCACGGGAGCCTGCCCGTCTCGGGCTCCAGTCAGCACCAAAAAATCAGCATCAAATGGCTGGGGTTGTGAGAGGGAAGTTCATCACGGGAGCGAAGCGCGGCAGTCACAGCCCAACACCTCCGAGCGCAGCGACAGCCAGGGACGAGCAGAGCCGTGCATCAAAAACCGCGGCTATTTTTGCTTGGACAGAAACATCTTTCCTACATTGAGACGTGATAAAAAGAGGCAATTAGACCCGAGCTAAGCAGGAGCTGCCGCACTGCATAAAGCATTGTGCTGTACCAAAGGCTGCTGATGACCAATATTAACAACTTAATGAGCTGGTAATGAGGCGCGCGTTCGGCTTTTACTTGCAGCATGAAAACATTGCAAATCATTTCAGGGAGCTTCTGGACTGTCAATGGAGAATTAAAGATGTCAAATAAGCCCATCAAACCTATGTCTCAATCCGGACACTGCTTTCCAGTGCATTCGCTTAAAATTCCTTCTCCTGTATGGTAGAATAACTTGCTTTGACAGCTCTACGACTCCCAGACTTTGCTTCCTTCTGCTTTGACATTAGATTTCAGTCTCCAGAGAGCTGCAGGGATGTCTTTTTGACATGCTGACATTAAGGACACTTCTTCCACAGACTCACACGGGCATGGTTACTTTCTGTCTCGCCATTGTAAGAGCAGCTACTGAGCCAAACTACCAAATCTGGAAGTCTAATTAGCAAACCTTCGCATCATCTGTAAACAGATTAAGAATGTAAAATGACCCTTAAAAAATAGCCAGTTTGAGTAGGAAAGGGAGCCAAGGCTTGCAGAGAAAATTCATTTCCATAACTCCCCAGCGTTGTAGCAATACCAGTAACACACAAGCAGTGACTAATGCTCTGATGTGGGCACACTTTAGTTTGTTATTTTTTACTGTCCTGTCACAGCCCTGCAGGATTAGATCCCACAGCCGAGAGCTATCAACACTCCTGTTACCTCCAGTGGTGCTGCACTGATGGGAACAACAAATCCAAACTGAACTTGCTGCAGACAAGCCCTTAGTGGAACCCCCATATACACAGAGAAGTTTAAAATCCACCAAGAAATGCTGATGGGATGTGCCCAGGGGCCAATCCTACTCTCAGAAATGGGATGTTGTTGGGATACAGGTGTATTGGCTTCCAAGAGAAACTGGAAAGAGGTTATTTTCCCAATCCAAACAGGACTTGTCTCACCACTTTTTTTTCCTTCCATGTTCCTACAGTTTGCCTTTCTTGCTCTGCTCTGATTTAACTCTGTATTTTAGCACACTGTTGGAGAACATGGCTTGCGTCTTTAACTCCAAGCTCAGAGCAGACCTTCTCCTTCCTTAGAGAGAAAGACACTGGGGACAGGATGGGAACCCAGTGTTTCTCCTGGAGCAAGGCATTCTCAGAATGCCAGGGTAAATCTCATCCAGAACTGAGCATGACATTGGAAAAGCTCTGCAGGCTCTTTAAATTTAAAGGATAGGGGAAAAGGACAATCAGTTTCAAACACCCTGCCATCCCCCAAAAATAGCCTTTTGCTGGTGTCCAGAGGTGCCAGCAATTAAAAGGCAAAAATCCTATTATTTCAAAGGCTCTGTGCTTTTAAAGTGCTAAGGAAGTTCAACCCCTTTGTTTAAAGTTCGAGCAAGTGCAACCAATAATTTCTTTACCATTCTATTTCCCAACAGCTTCCCTCCATCCCCTTTTGTTTATCGAGGGAAGATACTGTCCCTAGGCTGACAGGTTTTAGACTCCTGCAATGTGAAATGGCCATGATAATCCTTCTCTTCCCCCCTTCAGTGGCATCTGGGATGGAGCTGCCCACCCAGCTCTTGCAGCTGCGCCAGCAGCAACGCGCTCCGTATCTGCCCGGGCACAGGCAGCCCACGTGTCCCGCTCAGATAGGAGCGAACAGCCACGGGCCGCGGCAGGATGGAGGCTGCCAGCTCTGATGCGCTGCACTGCTGTCATTCCTCTCCCAGGCTGTCACCAAGGAGGCACAGGGGACTCCACACAGCATCTCCTCTGCCGTGTTTGGGGTAGGGGAGGAGATAAGGCTGCTGTGCTGTAAGAGAAGGGGGCCCAAGGCAGTGCTGAGGGACCCCTTCTCCAGAAAGCGAGCTCCTGTGGGGAGGTGAGACCATGTGGGGGGTCTGGAGTGAACATGGAAAAGTGAGAGGCCTGAAGAAAGAGATTAAAACACCCAAGGGCAAAGCAGCCTTGTCCTGCCAACATCCCCTGCCTTCAGCACAAGAGACAAAGGGACATTGCCAGGTAGGAAGGGACAAGAGCTCTGTGCTGGAAGCAGTTTCTAAAGGGGAGCCAAGTACATGGAATCAAGTCTTTGCTTTCTTACAAGCCTTGTCTTTATCATGGCCTACTCTCTCAGTGCAGCCTTTTCTGTCCCAAATCTATTTCACTGTTTTTGGTCTTGGAACTTTCTAGGTGGTTTCTGTTTCTGGCCTGCAAAATGTGGGAGATGGCCAGGCAGCTCCAAGTGCTTCCCCTGACATTAATGGCAGAGCAGATCTTCCCTCTCTGTGTCAGCTACAGGTGAATAAAAGAAATTTTTTGAAGTCCAGGAACTCCTGTGGAGCTGCAGGCAGGTGGGCAGATGAAAATAATTGCAGATAACAGAAAGAAATTTGCTTTGGTGTGTGCTAGCTTTGCACCAAGAGGTGGGTTAAGACAGAGGTAAGAAGCAGTCGTCACTCTGTCCCACTCTGTTCTTGTTCTTTTCCAAGCTACAGTTTCACTTGGAAGAAAATGAGAGAACCAGGTAACCTTCTCTGAAAGATGATGGTACAACCAAAGTGGCATTTCAATGAAGGACTTCCAAAGAAAGGGATTTGTCTCCCAGCTCTTTCTACTCCTTGCCTTTCCCATTACGGAACCAGCTTGCAGAGATCATCATTAAAAAGAACAACAACAACCCAGCCTCATCAGTTCTTGTGAGTTCTGAAGGTCACCAATGTCACCATCAGTTATAATGACACACATCACTCCCCTCTTCACACAAATGGATTTACAACCTGTTTAAAGGCTGATGTCTCTCGTAGCACTCCACCCCTTCTGCCACCTCCTCTCTGCACACACTCACTCTACTCCAGCAACAGCTGCTGGAAGAAATGATGAATTCCATTACTTTTCATCCAAAACAGATTTGCAGTATATGGGAGAAGCACTGAAGGCTGCAGGCTCGTTAGCACAGGATTTGTATTGCCACATTTTACTTTATTCACCTTCCCAAATTAGGTGAAGTGTGTCTGGCCCAAACCTGTGATTTCTCTTTAATTAAAATGCAGGTAGTGGCATCTCCTGAACTCCAGAGCCCCCCATGCAATCAGGTGGTGACAGCAACCTGGTAGAATAATGCTCGTGATATAGTGGCTGCTCTAACAGAGTCTTAATTTCAGTGGAGCAGAACAGCACCTCTGGTAGCAGCTGCGTTTGGGGCTGGGATGAATATCAGTACCCAGCCTCTCGCTGAACACTCACTGCCTCCCCAATCAAAGCCAGCATCCCTGACAGCTGAACTGTTAAATGAATTAACAAGGCGAAAAGGGGGCTTGCCAGCGGGGCTGCGACTCCCTTCCTAATTTCTGCAAGTGGTGGCTTTCAATTTTTCTGTCATTTGTCAGGAGATGCACATGGTTCTCTAATGAGCAGGGCAGAGCTGCAGCCAGCTCTAAAAAGGCAGCGTTAGAGGATCTTCTGGGCCGTGGAGGAGAAGGATGCAGATGCTTGAGGCAGGTGGGGGAAGGACACGGGCTCTGCTCAGACTGAACAGGCAGCACATCCTTCCCAGCTGCGCTGAGCTCAAGGACTCCCAGCCCGCTCTCCCAGCTCGGAGAAGAACTGCTCTCCACACCAGTGAGTTTTGCCAATATCCAGGCAGAACCCAAAATGGAGCCTTTGATCTTACGGACTACACCAACAAAGAAAAGCATTTACTCCACCAAAAAAACCCCAAAAGATCCAAACCACTTCAAGCTTTCCTGTTCACCAGGCAAGTTGTGATAGAGGCCTTTTACCCATGTCTGGCCCATTGCCTACCAGCAGGCTGTTCTCTCCCAAAATTCCTACCTGCCTATCAGTCAGATGTAGGGAAGACCTGCTCAGGCTGCCCAAGGGGGCAGCTGGTGGGGGAACAGAAAGTCCCCATTTGGATATATTTTTGCTCATTTAATTGGCAAAACTTGCAGAAGGCTGGTTTTAATGGCTTCCCCCCCAGGTTTTTCAGGTGGTTCCATTACCTCCTGGAATATTTATTGTAAATATCCAGGCATGATCATAGGGAAATTTTCAAGTCTAACAGGAGATAACACAAGAGGGAAGGAAGGAACCACAGACACTCCTCCTGCATTGCTCAGTGGAAGCTGAACAGCTCAATAACCGTCAGCCATACGAACACCCAACAGAAATGGGAATTCTGACTGAGCTGGCCTAAGCCCAGCACATTTCCCCAAAGGCACAAAGGCTGTATATCCCTTTTTATGACCCAGAGAGGAATGTTCTCCCCCCTCCCAGAATTACTGCAATGCTTAGGGCAGAACGAGGCCCCATTTAACAGCACTGAGACATGAGTTACCCGAGAGTTTCACACCAGGGACTGGTCACCTTCACTCACTTTGTGCCCAGTGCTGTGCCTGTGCCAGCACTTGTTTATTGGGAAGCTTTTCTCTGTTTTTAACCTGGATGCCCCATTGCTGGAGCTGAGCAGACCCATTTTTTTCCAGCTTGCTGCTTAACTGCCTTTACCGTGGGTAAAGAACATCAAGCAAACAATAACAACAAAAAACTTGTATTTCCACAGCACACTTTAACTCAAAGGTGTCACAAATCAATTTAAAACTTAAATTGCAATACCATCTCCAATCACTTTACTCACAGTATAAATCACAGCCAGTTCTGGAGGTGGAAGAGGCAGTTATATAACAAAGTGTAATAACTTCACACAACAACAGTGAAAATCGGCAGGAAGATCCTACATTCATCATTTCTGCTGTGTGAAGCTGGATTGTCCCTTTCCAGAGGTAAATCCAGGAACTCTAAAATAACAGCCAAGTCACACACTACAACTTCAGACACACCCGTCCTGCCTGGGAAAGGTCTCTTGGATATTACAAAACCATGGAATGGTTTGAGTTGGGAGGGATCTTAAAGCTCATCTAATTCCAGCCACCCTTCCTTCAGACACTCAGGGGTCGTGTAATTATCTCAGTTTCCTCTCAAGTTTGTCTCCTCCCAGTGCCCTGTTCCCTGAGTTATGATAAGGAAGATCTGGACCGTGGGATTAAAAGATACGATATAACAGCATTTCCTTGTTTTCCCCAGGCTGATTTCCCATGCTGTGTACATGTGTATAAGTGCATGTGCTGGCTCCATTTGCAGCAGGAAGATATTTAGCTCCGAAACAAAAATGTATTTTGAAGACAGATACAGTTGGCTCCACCTGGGACTTTCTTTGCTGCTGTTGCAGAAGTGAGTTGGAGCAGTGGCAAGCTAGAAAAAAATGTAAATACTGCCAGCTGTCTCTCCAGGACCACACTGCTCTGATTAATTTATGATGTTTTCAAAGAAAGATGGTGAATGTTGCACCATATTTGAAATGAAAAGGTTAAGCAGAGTTTAAAAAAATGTGCACCAGAGTTTTTTGTTTTAAAAAAAGTGCTTTGCTTGGTTTTAAGCAGTAGAATATTTACCGACTAATAATAAAATGAATTAGTGCCGGCTTTGATAGCTCCTCCATCCCACAGCCCTGAGACAGAGGAACAAAGTGCAATCAGCTCCGTTCTGGGTTGAGCAATGGGAGGGATGAACTTCAAACGCTGCTGCTGCAGAAATTGAGACCATAACTAACGAGGATTCCGGCGCCAGCCTCTCTCCAGCTGGGATCACCATGAACACGGCCCCGCTGGCAGGGCTGGAGGAAGGCTCAGCTAATCCAGTCCTGCCCTTCCCAGCTGGAGTTCCTGAGGGGACAGACTGGCTGGGGGTTCCCTGGGCTCTGACAAACCACCTGTCTCACAAGGCGTTCACAGAAGCGTCTGCTCAGCCGCTCCGATTTCCACCTCCCGCCTTCCAGTGGGGGGAATTTAAAACGATCAGAACGGACTCGTGCACCAGATCCAGAGTGAGCAAAGGCTTGAGCAGCGCCACTGACCCTCAGCTTCTGCAGCACTGGACACAGGGACAGTCTGCACGTTCCTGGGAGCACCCAACACCTGCCTCCAAAGCCAGCATTAAACCAGACACGGTGTCTTCTTGCTTCAAGAGCATAAAAATACAGCCAGGTGTGGTGCCAGGCCATGTCTCGACACAGAGAGTTGTAAAAGAAAAGAACTAGCTTTCTAAGTCTCCCTTGTTTTGTAGTTTTGTTTCTTTTCCCTTGTGGCTTTCCTGTGCTCCACTTTTCACTTCTTTAACTCAAGTCAATTTTTCCCTCAAGCTAATTTGGTATGAACAGTCATCCTCCTGCAACTCCAAAAATATTTTCTCTTCTTTCTTTCAAATGCTCTTTCTTCCCTTGTTCCTGCAGACCAACTGGTTTTCCAATGGCAAGAAACTGTCAGTGCCTATTCCTGGAGAGTGGGCTACAAAAAACCTGTCAGCAATGACACCTCAGGAATTTTTCAAGTAATCCCTTTCCCAGACAATTACTGAACATTATCTGGAGAACACTAAAACATGCTGGTTATTCAAAATAAAGAGATGAATTAATTTTTCTTGCACCTACCTGCTTCACCCACAAACACTTCCACTGGTGTGCTGGTAGGGCTCTCACCAATGATATTATATGCTGTCATTAGTACTTCATATCTCTTGTATTTCTTCAACTCTGAAAAAATAAAATACTATATATTAATGTTATATATAATAATTTATACTAATTACAGATGTCTTTTAGACTCCAACACCTCTTTTATCTCCAGACTTGTCTCTCAGGAAACACAGCAATACAACAGTACAACAGTGTAATGTCTACTTCTATCCTTCCTTAATTCACATATCGGAGCATTATTTGCATCATTTGGAAAGATATTTGTGATGAAACGGTAGGATTTTCCAGTGTTTCCTCGCTCTAGGAAGAGGAATAATGATTCCTCTTGAAATATACCCATTCCTTATGGATAACTAACTCGAGGAACATCTCTAGGTCATTCTTAAGTACAGCAAATGGCAGGATTTGTCTGAATGTCACCATAAGGTCTCATTTTGACCTGCACTGGCAGGACAGAACCTGCCTAGCCTTTGCCCAATCCCTGGAATGCACATTTGGAGGGGCACTGGCAACTGCACTGCTCTAGAACGGCCCTGCTGCAGCAGGTGCAGAGGGAGACCTGCAGTGGGGAATGTGGAGTCCCATGCCAGGTACTCCATGGGCACCTTCTCCTCCAACGTGACCATCACTCACAATGAGAAAGGAGAATCTGAAGGCTGGACTCCATTTGGCTACCAGGCAACGAAATTCTTTGCTGACGTAGAGAAACTGCTCTGACAGATGAGGCGGGAGAGTGAGAGAAGCGTGAAAAAATCTAGAAAAGCCAATTGTTTGTGGGTAATTAACAGATGCAACGAGGGTGGAGCAGAACCACACCAACGTCATTAGGGGAAGCAGCGCCTGAGCAGTTTCAGATTTTGCATTTTCAGGATGAAAGAATCAATCCTAACAGATATATTTATCATCTACAATACTTAACAGGGAAATTAGAGTAAGAGAGCAATCAATAATATAAATTGCCCTATTTAAATGAGCATTGAATTAAGACACGCATGGCCAGAGGTCCAAATTTCTCCCTTTACCAATAATTTTCCCCGCTATCTGTGAATCAGAGTCCCCTTCACTCAGTGGCTGACAGTATGCCATTGGTTTGGTAAGGTTCAGAAAGCCTAATTAGGCAAGTTTGTCTAATTTCAGTGTCACAGAAGTGTTTAGAAGCGCTGTGCTCCAGTATCCGACTGCGAGTTCAGCATCATTCCCCAGTCTCGTGGGAATTACATCTGTTACATCCCTAATTTTTTTATGGGATGCCACTAAACTCGGATGGATTGCAAAACATGGAGCAAGCAAATCAAAAATAACAATGCTGAGTTCACAAACAAACAAACAATAGTAAGATATACACGTATAGGACTGGGCAGCTCGCACAGTGAAACTTTATTTTCTGCCATGAGAAGTCACAAGGGAGATTTTAGTGTTAACTGGATGTGGAGGAAAATGGAACATGAGAGCTCATGCATGCAACTTTCAGTGGGGATAGGGCTTCATTTTTTTTTTTTTTTTAGCCCATCACAATCTGTGACTCAAAAGCCTTGGGCAAAACCTATCTAGTGAAGCATCATCACCACAAAGCAACTTGCCTTTTAACTCTGTCGAATGTTATTTTATTCATTTCCAATTGAAAACACCTCTGGAGATGCACATAAATTCATTGGGCCCTTTCTAAATTGGCCTTGTACTCCATGGAATGCCCGAACATCGCAATGCTCGAATCATAGGACTAATGATGTGATACAGCTAAACTGAGATGGAGTGCAAAATATGTAGCAAGTGAATCAAAATTCATTTAGCATCAGCAATACCGGGTTGTTACAGTCAATAATGTTTTACCTTCCCAGCAGCCACATTTTTACAACAGCTACCTACTTGCATCATTGATGTCTCTGGGTGTAGGGGAAGCAAAGACTTAAAGAAAAAGCAACTGGAGAAAGCAGAATCATTAATCTGTGTTGATTTCTGCTGGATCCACAGAGGAGAGCCACAGGAGTTTGCCCATGGTGTATTTTGAACCATTACAAAGAGTCTCATCTGAAGGCAATGTGCACTTACGTGTTAATTCATACGTCGTTAATGCAGAGCTGCTGTTCACTGTCTTGAAGCTGCTTTGGGCTATTCAGGGTAAGCAAAGCAGAAAGCTTGTTACAGTGCAAGGAAATAGTTATTGCAAATGATGTACAGCAGAGACAGAGGCAAATGAGGCAGCACACCCATACACAGTTTAAGCTTTAGGACTATACCTTGAAGGGCAATAAAATCACATCACTCTCTCATAACACATCAGAAGCATCTCGCTCACATGGGGCTGTTCTATTTCCTCCTCAAACAGAGGAACTCACAAATACACAGCACAAAAATGTTCTGACTTTTAGATTAAATAGAACAAATGAGTAGAAATGAAATGATTTCTAGGGGTGAAAGCTCTCAGTAGTGCATTACATCCTGATTTCTCAAGACAGAGAATTCAAAACCTGAAGAGCTGCAGAGTAGAAACCTGGAACGTGGGCCACAGAATGAACACTTACATTAGGGCAGGACCTGTTTCTTTAAGTGTGAATTTGATTTCCCACAGTTTTACTTAAAGAATTCAATATTCCTGCTGTGAGTGAATTGTAATAATATGCTAAGCTGTGCAAAACTGTGGGTCAGTGAGGAACAGAGGTGTTCTAAGGTGAGAATTATGAGGAGAAAGAGGGAAATTTATCTTAAAACACACTTGTCTCCACCCCTTTCTCTCTCTGTCTCTTGACTCCCTGGAGAGGTACAGCTCATTTTTTCTCCTCTACAGCGATTAGGAACGTTGCTGCAGGGCCAGACAAGAAGAGGGGAAAGAGGAAACGGGTTGGTTTCACAGGCTCCCCGGCTTGTGAGAGCATCCAAAGTCATTATTTCATAATAATGTACACAGTCAGTCATTCCATTTTTGTCTGGGAAAAACCCTTCTGCATTCCTACATCCACGAGAGCTTTACATCTCTTCTCTGTCCTGGTTCAAGCTGCACAGTCTGAGAAGTGTCCTTAGCTCTGACCACGTGAGTGAGGTCAGAGTTAGGTGCTTATGTTACATTTAAAGCATCCACTTATCCCACACCCTCATTAAAATTCACTCTTGCTTTTGTAGAAATCACTTCTATGGGTTCAGGAAAGCATGGCAGATGAGGCAAGATATTAAAATAGTCTCACTGAACCCTGTTCTGCTGCTCTTGAAGTATTATCTTATTCTGAATATTCCAGTGACATCAAACAGGACAAAAGCTGGTCCCTCCATGAGCACATCTCACTGCTGGACCTTATTTCTCAAGCTACTGTGCTCACACGTCTGCCTCCCATCACCTTATTCTGCCTATTCTTCCCTCTGATTTCCTTTCTAGCCTTTATCTAAAAAGCCTTTTCATTTTTTCTATTATTCTTCTGCCTCTCCACCTTCTTTCCATGTGAGCCATAAATCCCAGGGACTAACATGGAAAGCAGGCACCTAAAAATTCTTGCTCATCTTCGTTATTTTCTTCTAAAATATGGACAAGCACTTTGAAATTATAAAAATTCTATTTAAAAATTCTCCTCAGCTGTTTCCTCAAACTGTAAAAAGAAAAACAAAATGTCAATTATAAAAACTATTGAAAAAATAGCGAGAAAGTAAAAAGTTGCCAGCTGAGGAAAATGAAGTGTCTCTCATTTGAAGGCAGAACAAAGCATACCAGGGTAATTATGAACTGGAGGCAGTGGAAAGCAGGAAATCAGAGGATACGTGGGGGACAGACCATCAATTCCAGCATGCTGGCAGAGATCAGCACGGACCATTACAAGGCTGATCACACTGAAGTTACTTGCATTTTTCAGCATCTTCAGGCTGATTGTGTAAAACCTGAATTATTCCCAGCATTCTTAAACTTACATTTTATTTCCACAGGGCAAGAGGGGGTGTAGTGCCTGGTGTAATGACAGATTACCAGTGTGGGGTGTTTTAGGGTCCAAAGCACAGGCTTACGTGTGAGCTCTGCTCTCAGAGCCGAGGGGTTCTGGATGTTTTTGGATTCTGTTCCAGGCCCGGCGTCGTAATCCAGCTCCCGGTAGTAGATCCGGTATCCCAACAAGAGCCCGTTCAGACTCTCCACTTTGGGTGGCTGAAAAACATCCATGAGAAGAACAGGTTTGTTAAGATGTGCGTGGCAACAAACGTCCATCACCAGGGGCAGTGGCTGACAAGGGCCCTGTGCTCTGGGTAAAACAGACATTAATAATGTACGGGGTTGAAGGCTGTGTAGTTTGAAAAGCACAAGTTAAAGGCAACTTTGAGGATTTTGCTCAGCTGTGGCCATTGCAAAAGGCTCTTGACTGAAAAATCCACACCTAAGAGCCAAGCTCCTTTCCTTCTTGGCCCACAGGAGCCTGGGTGTGACGAAAAGCATAAATAAGCACTCCCTGGAAATGCAGCTTGCCTGCCACCAACACTGGAACAGCCAAACAGCATTTCACTGCGTCCAAAAGGAAATAAATTATTTTGTCACAGACAGAATTTCTTCAGTGGCTCTTTTCCTTGGGGACTGGTCACAGGACAGTCTTCATTTGGCATTATTTTACTGAAAGACTGATGAGAAAATAAAAAGGAATTGGTGTGTTCTGGCTTTGATTAGGGACACAAAACCAGGTCTAATAAAGGCATTTAGAGAGGAGTCAGTGTGACGGGCTCTGGTGTGTGCACAGAGGAAAACCCAGGGCTCCTCCACAACAGCTTGGAGCAGTTTGGCCCATACAGCCATGGCACAGCTCAAATATGAGTTTTTTTCCTTCTGCATAGTGCTGGGAGATGCTCAAAGACAACATCTCAGCAAGGCTTCTCCAGCAGCCCCTCACATCCTCCTTCAGACACAGACACAGATACAGACACAGATACACAGCTGGCACACTGAAAAGGAGATCTGTGTCTGGGTGGCTTGCTTAAGCAGAGACAAGCAAAGGGATTCTTCACGTTTGGGAAAAAAAATTCCCTTCTTGAGTCTAATGCAGGCTAAGAACTGCAGAGAAGAAAAGATGCCCTAAGCCATTTATCTTCTAAAGAGTCTTTTACCAAAATTTAAGGGGCTGAAAGTATAAATGAAAAAGGATTTTAATGATGATCTTGCCTTTAATCCAGAAAGATCCCTACCAGCTTTGAGAACTTTACTAAGGAAAAGCATTGTGTAAAAATTAACTGCTGGTGTGAAACACTGTCACAATAGAAGGTAATGCCCCATGCAATTTTAATGAAGAAAGTAAGGACATCTTGATAGAAAAGGAGGAAGATCTTTGGTAATAACCTGGAATTCTGCTTCCAGAAATGACATGAATTTTCCATTACTCCATTACAATGGTAAGAGGAGGGAAAGGACTGCTGAGTCTCAGTAGCAAGGACTTTGCTTTGGGTGTGGGCTGAAGGAATTAAATAGAAAGCCTGCAGTTTGTGGAAACCAAAAAAGAAAATCATGTGAACCAGAGTATAGGGAAGATAAACAGCCACCAGGAAAAGGAGCAGAACCTGCTCGAGCCAGAAGCCTTCTTTTGTAGATGTCCTGCACAGGGCCTGCTGAAAGCAACCCAAACTGTCCCAAGATTTCCCTGCTCTGCCTGGTTGGAGATCTCCTGTTCATCACTGTGCTCCATCCTCTGGAAAAGCTCTGAGCACCTTTTGCTGTTATTTGGCACCTGCATGAGAGAATGATTCTGTGGATGCAGGACTGAGGGACCTCACGGATCACCAGGGCTGGGACCTCCCCACTGCAGAACCCCACCTGCTGAAAGTCCTTTCACAGACACAACAACCAGGAATAGAGCTGATTCCTCAGCTTCCCAGTATTCCTGTTGGGAAGCTGTTCCCAGCCTCACCACTCGGGCGGCTAGAAACCTTCATTTAATTTCTAATTTAAATAATTCATAGCCAGTTTCTAACCATTTGTTCCTGTGCTAACATTGCCTTTTGGGTTAAATTGTTCTTCTCCCTGTGGGGTGTTTACTCCTGTGATGTATTTTAGAAAGGGCAATCATATTCCCTCTACGACTGCATTTTACAAGGCAAATAAATCAAGCTCTCGTACCACAGCCTTTCCCAGTCTCAGGCTGAGAGCCCCTTGTCCAAGGGACTAAGAAAACAGACCAAATAAACTGCCAGGCTTCTCCTGGGCTGCCCCATGATGTTACTGCTCATGGACCAGCTGAAACGGCCTCCTGTGCAAGAAGATGAGATGGGGTTACTGGAAATTACCACTATCTCTCTCCTGATCTTTTCTTTTCCCCACTTGCTGTTTTCTGTATTACACTGAAGTTGCTTTAGCCCTCATGGTGCCCCTGCAGAGAAGGGCTCCACAGCACAGCAGTGTCCTCACCTCCCTCTGACTTTTCCTACTTTAATTACTAATACATTTTTTTAAATTAAAGGGAAAAAAAAAGAAAAAAGAAAAGAAGAAGAGAAAAAAGAAGTTGAAGTACAATGTCCTGTAAATCCTCAAAGGAAAATCCAGCTGAAGCTGAGAAGGAGACTGTGGCTCCCTGCTCTGCCATGTAACTGCCTAACAGGTAAAGCTTAATTTCTCATCGTGGCCCAACACTGATCTTGTGACAGCAAACATTGTTTTCTTATGCTATCATGTGATTCTCCATTTTTTCCTTCCTTGAGATTTAGGACAGGAAAGCTCAGAAAATAAATAGCTTGCAAACTGTCTCTCTTTTTGCCATGGAAATGATGATTCTTTCCTGAAAAGGGTACTCTGCTAAAAGGTCAGGTCTTCCCCTTCCTATCTGTCTTCTGCGGACAAAACTCTGCTTTTGATGTAATGGATTATTTAGGATTTTGTAGGAAGGCCTGAGGGATCTGCTGAAACAGGTAAAATGGTTATGAATGGCAGCCCATAATGTTGTACAGAAGTAAGAGAAACATTTTTTGTGCTGTTTAAAGATAAATAAATAAATAAAGACTGAAATGTAAGTCTGAATAATTGTTATCTCTAAGGTAGAAGCAGAACAGTACATGATCCTGATGTTAAATGTAACATCCTCCAGAACATTTGAAATAACCTTGCATTATTGATACAACAGACCTCACTGGAAATTACTTATTTTCTTCCTCCTTTAAATTTAAAAATAATGGACTGATTGGACCAAGCAGCTGAAAGCCCAGATAGTGCATCGAGAGTTTGTTTTGTGAATTATTAACACAGCTCAAAGTTAAAAATTTAGCTTTGCTTGGAAATCCACTCTCCCATTTAGCTTGACTGCTGTTTTCAGTTTACATTATTTCTTAGACACTGCTGTGAAACTTCCTCTTAATTGGAGGCTATTGTGGGACTTGAAGATTTTTGTTTATTTGAAAAATATAGTACGGTTGAATTACCAGGACCTATTAATATACATGTGGTAATGACATATAATCGCCCACAACTCCCTTGAGATGGCTCTGGCACAACAACCCCATTTCACTTTCATGAAATGAAAAGCATCCAATTACCTAAACCACCACCTATTTCACATTAACTACACACCAATAATCAGTCAGCTGGGGGAACATTTATTTCTGTGGTCCATCCTGCCTCACACCCTCTTTGTCCTCTCTTTCTGTGCTTTTTTCCCCTTCGCTGGGGGCTCTCATTGTAGGTGGGGAGGTAGATTTGCTTCTCTCCATAATTCCTTTGGTAAAACTGCACAACATGTCTGCTATTTGCTCAACATGCTGTAAGCAATGCTGCTGCTCAGGATTATTCTGCGTGAACTGGGGCCAGGCACCCAGCAGCACAGCCAGGCAGATTTTCAAGTGCTGCTGCACAGCAATAAACAGACCCTCATACATATATTTTTCTTCCAAAAATGCAAGGAGTCCCATCTGTACTGCAAATGCATATGCACATTTTTCATTATAATGCAATCTGTCCAAAATCATCCTTATTATGTGTGGGGGACATTGTCTCGGGAGCAGGGTGAGCAGAGGCTTTCCAGGATAGGCTATGGATAATGTGCAGTACCCCACTGGGTTCCCTCTATTAATGCTCACTCTGCAAAAAGAAGCCTCAGGCACTGGGTCACAAAATGTTCCTGCATCTCCCAGGAGGCCAGGATTGAGAGATAAAGGGAGGCAGAGGAAATGCCAATATAAAATGCAGACTTTGACACAAATACTTCCCCATCCAACTCAGAGAAATTGCGGAGAGCTCAAACTTCCTTTCTTTTCTCTGAAGAAATCTCAATGTTTTGCTCTCAAAGAGCCAAGAGGGCATGTGGAGCTCCTCAGAGGTATGAATGGGATCTCAGGCACTGATCTCAGGCTTCTGATCATTTCAGCAGCAGGAGGAGGCCAAGCACGATGTGAACCAGAGTGAGCTTTTGATTACCTGATCTTACCAACACCACACTCCATGGAATGTTTTCTGTGTAAAGATGAGCATCTATGGAAATCAACAAAAGGGCAGGAGAATCTGAGAAGTAACAATCCTGGACATGGCTACAGGCACTCCTTTACCTCCCAGTGGGGCACAAAGTAAAAGCAACTGTCAGAAATCTCCATTCATCACTAAAATTTATGCTAGATCAGGCAAATAAGGAAGCAGCTGCAGTCCTTCAATGTTACTTCAATAGTTCCAGCTCAAGAAAATGTCCCTGGCAATGTACCCTTAAAGTCAACAAGTCAAAGCATCCAAAAAATTATTCACAGAAACATCAGAATTTTTCATTTTACCTACCTGCCACTGCACAAGGACAGAGGAAGTCGTGTGGGGAGTTACTAACACAGAACTGGGTGGTTCATCTGGAACTAAACAAGAGAAAAAGAAAACAAAAGCAGTTACAGCATGAGGGTGAAAAAGGGGCAGCTTTTTTTTCATTCATCAGATTCTTTTTCTTCATTGCTGAAGGAAATCTTCCATCCCAGCTGCTACAGGGTGGGTCTCAAAAGCAGGATGGTGGATGTTGGAACCCAGGGAGAAGCCAGACACTTCTCTTACACCCCTTGCTCTACCTGTGGCCTTGGCAGCTTGAGCAGGAATAAGGAAAGCTGAGGGCACAAACCTGGATGAAGCTGCAGCAGCCAGCTGCTCACAGACCACCAGGCACCCATTTGCAAGGAAGCTAAACCAGCCGTGTGTGGGATCCAAGGGGTGAGAAAATTGCTCCCAGATTTGTCAGGAGTTTTTTTGCCACAGCTGGGGCAAGCCCACCTTGAATTTAGGAGTCTGGGTCACAGAGTCACACATTATTTTAGTCAGGACAGCTTGATTTTCCACAGGTTAACCCCTTCCCGTGCCCATGGCCTGTGGCACACGCAGACACTCCACAGCAGCTCAAAGACATGAAGCAAAAGCTTATCAGGAGCTCGCAGCCCTCCGCAGTGCAATGCTCAAGTGGCAGCACTGGGGTTGCTCAGCAGAATAAATGCTCGGTTTGTTGAGGAGGTGAGAAGCTTTCACAGCTTTTTCCCTGTTGTATTGCGAGGAGGCCAAGCACAACTCTGGATCCACCTTAACGAAATTCAAAGAGAACTTAAAGTGCAATTTAAAATTCCAAGACAGTGAGTCAGTGCTGCCGCATTAGCACCAGTCACAGCCTGCACCGACCCCGCTGCTGTGCAGGAAGGTGGGGACTCAAGATGCCTTCAAGGGGCTGCTTGGTGCACCAGACAGGCAAAACATGGGTTCTTGTTTAACTTCCCACACTCCTGAGCTCTGTCCTCTGCTCTTCTGATTTCAAGATCACATTTCTTTGCAAAATGGCTTCCTGTTTTTATATCTCAGTGTCATTTCTAACTAGTCACTCCTTGCTCGGTAGGAAATCCTGGATAATTCCCAGCACCACATATATATAACCATAGAATCATTTAGGTTGGAAAAGACCTCTAAGACCATCAAGTCAGCACTTCCAAGCCCACCACTGAACCATGTCCCCAAGTGCCACATGTACATGGCTTTTAAATCCCTCCAGGGATGGGGACTTGACCACTGGGTAGTGCGTGCCAGTGCTTGACAACCCTTTCAGTGAAGGAATTTTCCCTAATATTTAATCTAAACTTCCCCTCATGCAACCAGGCCCTTTCCTTATCTCCTATCACTTGTTTCTTGAGAGAAGAGATCGACTGCCCCCTCACAACACCCATATATATATATATATATATATATATATATACACATGTATATATCTGTATCTCTATCTATATATCTCTCTATGTATATATCCATGTATTTATCCCAGTATTAGCCAGTCTCCCAGGGTAAAAGCACATACTGATGCTTTTCCTACTTTTCAAAGTTCCTTTCTCCATTCAAGACATCAGAGCTACTTCTGCATTCAGGCATTGACTTTATACAATCAAGGAATTAGAAGCTGATCTCCAAGGCTAAAAATAAAAGCCTTGTCAATGTCATTCACAGTTTATTAGTCCTGATCTGCAGGATTAAATGCTCATGTTTCCAGGAGCTTCATACTCTTTCTTACTTATACCTCAGCAATTTTGCCATACTGCGGACTGATGTGGATTGTGAGGGGAAAACAATTGAAGAAACTTCTTCAAATGTATGCAGGGTTCTACATTTATTTTTAATGCTCTCTTGTAAATTATTCAATTTCTGCAAAGATAATGGTTAGTGCAGAGTTTGGAAGCCAATCAAATGAAGTTTAAATCCATTTTGAGACTCCTGAAAGTATGATTCATTATCAGAGGGCACAGCAGGACACTTAGGGCTGCCTGTTAATTCAGCCATATCTCATTGCTACCTGTGTCAACTTCCTGTGAACAAAACTGCTTTGGCTGTTGGTTCTCACTCTGGTCTCTATGGAGAACACTCTGCAGTGGGTCCAGGAGCCCTGGGGAGCCCCCACCCCATGGTGATGCCCCCAGTGTGCCTGTCCTCCTCCTCCCTTACCATCCTGCAGAGTCGTGACCGCCTCTGTCTCGGCACTGAAGTCGCTGTCCCCGATGTCGTTGGTGGCCTTCACTCGCAGTTTGTAAGAGGTGAACGGGTTCAAGCTGTGGAATGGGGAAAACAAGGCTGAGGGATGAAATGTCCCCCCTCATCACAACTTGCCTCTCAGAGAACCTGCCCATTGCCAGCCAAAGGCACTGAGCAGTTTGTCTCCACTCCCCATGGCCTTTGCTCTGCAGCCTCCCCCAGCTTCCCCACGACATGGGGGCATTCCCACCCCTGCTGCCACCAGCACCTTCCCAGATGCCTCCTGGCCTGAGTCCCCAGAAACACTCCTGGGTTCATCGCTGAACTGAGCACCACAAAACAGACACAAGGCTGCAGCTCATGGAGCGCCCCGTGACTGGGCGAATTCTGCGTGCTGTGCAAAGCCTGGCTGTCAAGGTGCTTTGCTGAAATATCCTCCAGAGCCATCTGGGTCAGCCCATCCTCCAAGCACAGACGGGGAGGACAGGTGGGGAGGAGGCAGGAGACGTGCCCAGGGTCAGCCGGTGCACAACAGGCGCTGGAATTCAGAGTGCCAGCCTCCTGACTAATCCCCTACACCAGACTACTTGATCAGGGCTTTTCGCTCCTGCTGAATTCCAAATTAATGCTATTACCGGGATTATTTAATAAAGACGGCAACAACAGGTTCCCTGCAGCTCTTTTATCTATGTGGTGCTTTAAGATATGCAAAGAGTGATTTCCAGCTGACATAACCTTGCAAAGATGCTTCTGTCTCGGCTTGGCAGGGGAGGTGAAGGGGAGGCTGCCTTTGGAGTCACAGGCAGAGGCTTGAAATGCAGAGCTGTAACTTACAGGGGATTTCACTAATTAATTGGTAGTGTCTAACCATCCACTGGCAGATGTAACACCGACTACAAACCCAAGTTACTTGTAAGGAATGATTAAACATCAAGTTTAATGCATTCTGATGGGCAGCACTCTCACATCCATGACTATTCTGGACTTCCCCAGGAAAGTGCTTTTAGCAAGGGGGAGAAGGAATCTCTTTCAGCAGTGCCACCCTCTCAGGACAGAATTACTTACCTCCAGCAACTTCACTAATGTGAAACATCTTTTTTGATCTTTTGTTTTCAGTCATGCCAATGTCAAGTCTAAGTGACATGGATGGTTTCCCTGTTTTTACAGGTTTTGACTGGAAAAATACTGGCACATAACCAGTGACCTGCCATATAACACAGCCACTGATGCTTTTAATAACAGACCCAAAAAATCGGCATCTGAATGCTTGAAATACCTGATTCTCCTAAAGCTCACAGCCCTTTAGAAATAATCTGATTTGTACTAGCTTGTCAACAGAGGAAATGGACAGCAAAACAAGTACCTGCTCGTAGACATTAAATTACTTTTGCTGATGTTACAAGGACTTTAATTACACCAGTATTGCTGGGGATATAATGAAGCCTGAATAACAAAGTTTAAACATTCTGATGCTATCTATAAACTTCAGTATGGAAAATATAGATAAAAATGGTTCTCATTTCATCTGGAAAAGCTTATATAGAGATAATTGCAATGCAGCATTCAGAGTGGGTTTTAACATCAGTCACTACTGAAAGGATTTTTAACTAGTTGTATTTTACAGAGCACTCCGTAGCTACATATGATTTAGCCTGAGTAGTGTTATCTGTGGTGCTGAGCTTCCAGGAAAGGCTTCAAAAAGATGCACTGCAGTCCAACTTTAATTAGATTTATTGCATGACCTTCAGCAAATCTCTCAACTGCTGTTCATAACACCACCTCTAAAATGGGAGCAGAGGCCTCACTTAACCTCTCTCCCCCAAAAAGACTGTGAAGCTGAGTGATGCTTGTTTTGGTTTCCTAACTAGTGGGAAAGTCTGGGGATTTTTCTGGCAGCCTGGGATCACAGGGTACCTTTCGACAATGCAGGATGTTGCCTCGTGGCTGATGGAGGAGGAGTAGGTTTGCCACTCTCCGTTTGGCAGCTCCCGCACTTGGACTGTGAAATATCGGATTGGTGACGATCCATCGCTTCCAGGGACCCACTTCAGCACCAGACTCCGGGAGGACACATCGCCCTGGGGGGTCATCACCTGCCTGGGAGGTGCTGGTCGTTCTGCAATCAAACCATAATTGAACTGCTTTGAGAGGAAATTCCAACCAACACAAAATGTGACAGCCACAGGGCATTGAACTTTTGGATTTGCCCCATGAAGTATACAACCATCCCATTCCTTAACCTTCTACTGCAAGGAGGAGCAGTTAAACTGATTCTTATCTCCCTGCATCAAAGGTCACCACAGGATATAAACCTTCCTCACAGTGGACCTCAAACGTGGGGGGGTCTTGACCTGGCAGGTTAAAGAAGGATCATCAGGACTGGCAGCCAAGCAAAGCAAGGCAATCTTTAATGAAACTCAGCTGTGCTTCTGGCTGTGATCGCTCTTTTGACAGAATCTGTGTATAAATTAGCTCCCTTTTAAACCTGTTCTTACTCCTTGGTACCAGGAACTCTGCTCTCTCTGTGCTGTGCAGGGTCCTCTTCCCTCAGCTGAGGCACAAGGAAGGGATGAGCTGGAACAGGCAGAGTCCAAGCACACACAGATGATGCTGAATTCCTGCGCCAGGCAAGGAACCAGGAACCACCAGCAGCTCCTGGTGCTGCTCCTTGCAAACCCCAGCCTGGAACCAGCACAGAGCTGGGGCTGGAGCACCTGGTGCAGGTCCCTTCCAGAGCCCCCCAAACTCTTCCCTTTGTAGCCACTTAACCTTGAACCTGCAAAGTCAAACCAGCCAGTGCTGAGGGAGATCTCTCTGGAGTAATTACCCTCCCAGCTCTGGGATGAGCAGGGAATGGCAATGCAGGTGTAAGCATGCCAGCCCCCAACTGTTTCATTACAGATCTCCTTTCCCGTCACCGCGGCTCCGCACTCCATCGATTTCAATAGAGAAACTCTATAGAGTGAGGAATAATTGTTTAATTGTTTATCATGAAGATTATTGATTCTGATTAAAATGTGTGGCATGTAATAAAGCAGAAATTGATTGGAGACACCGCAGTGACTTGCTTTTGAGAAGCAATTCAATTCAACTTCATCAGCACTTGTTTCCATAAACACACCTCTGCCTGCCTGATTCCTCGCGGCTCCGTGCGGCCAGCGCTTCATTTCCCTGCCACCCCCTAAAACCATTTCCTGCGTGTTTTGGCATTTCTCTGCAGCCTGCTCTCGCTGACATCAGTGCCCAAAGACTTGTAAGCTATTAGCTGGAGGAAGCCCTGGGTGCCAGCAGCCTGCGAGCGGAGGCACAACGCGAAAGGTCAGTGCCTTACACTGACAGGCGGAGACAGGGACGCGGGGTTATTCCATGCCAGGAAGGGAGAGTCATGCAGGGATTTTATACATTCTGCTGATAAGCTCTGCAGTTTTGGGCAGGTCAGATCTTGCAGTCAGTCTCCCATGATTGGGTTTCCTTTTGCTGTTAATGGGAGATCTTAAAATCTCCTGTGTTGCAGGATATACTCCCTGACTGTTTGTACAAAACCATTAGTATAAAGAGTTTATTTATGGAAGTTTAGCCACAAGCAAATGCTAAGGTGACTGTCTGTGCAGGAATGTAAGGCTTGACTCTACCAGGCCACATGACCCTATGGACTACTTTTAATTTCTTGCTACATTTAAATTTTTTGCCTCAGTTCTGCCCTGATCACTGGTGTTGACTATTCTGAAGTGTAGACTCAGAGCACTACAGCAGAACCTCTGGAGAATACAGCCATAACATAACTTTGGATCTATAAATCACAGACATCATTGCAAAATGTAAAGATTTATACTGGGATTAACCAAGGAACTTACAAGGGCAAGAGTGACCAATTTTTCTAAATTTCAAGGGAATTTTTGTGTGTACCTTAGTATCAAGGACTATGAGGATATTAAATGCATCTTTATTAATGGGAATTAAATATCTTTTCATTCTAGAGTATTTATTGTCATATATACAAGTTTCAGGCTAATTTCTTGTTAGCAGAACAGCTGCACTGGATAAATTTCTTTATCATCCCCTTTTATCATTCTTGCTGATGTGAGAATGCACGTTGCAGTGCCTACACTTTACATGGGATCACTTCAGTACACTCATGGTTCCAAAGCACGTAGAGACCCAGCAGAGCTGTCCATCAAAAAGAGAAAGGGCTCATGGTACCCTGTGATTTGGCCACTCAAGATAACCCTGAAGCATTGACAGCAACAAGGGGTCATTGTTCCCACAGCAGAGCTGGGAGTTCTGCTATTGTGCATCCCTGTGCACTGTCTGGGGAATCTGAGCTCATTTTATTGAGCAGGACAGGCTCTGAGCTTTGAGAATTCACATTTTTTGGCATGGTGGGTATTTTTTTTGAAGCTTCCACATGTTGGGCTTTGAACCTCCCCTTTGACAGCAATCAGACAGGGGCGGGAGAAACCTTGAGCTGATAAATCTCTTTGATGGACAATTTCTTTGACAGAGGCACTTTCAGTTTCCTAACACATCTCCAGAGGTTCCTCCTCTGTGGACTGCACTGTTATGCACTGGGAAGGCTGCACATGACCTGCAGAGCTTTGCCAGAGGGAATTAAACCCAACCAAAGGGACCAGGGGTAGTTGAAATGCACCTCACAGGTTCTTGCTGTTGGGAGCTGAACATCAGACCAACTTCCTCTCTTCTTAGAAGTGTTAGAAGAAAATAATAAGGAAGACATTGTGGGTAAATACAACGGGAAATCCTTACTCTTGCATTAAATGGTGTGCAAGGTGTAGAAAGGACGTCAAACAAAAGACTGCTTATCACATTTTAAGAACTGCTTATCACATTTTAAGAATTAAAAGTAAATATCATTGGTTGCATTAGAGTGCAAAACTTGGGCAGGAACCAAGAGCAGGCCCACAAGCACGCGCAGAAGTTCTATCAACAGCTGAAAGATGTCTGGGAAGGTCTGGCCTGGTGACTTGCTGGAGTGTGCTCCTCTCTGAACTGTGACTTTTATGAATCTCAGAAGTTGTACGGTTCTAATTCCTGAGGGAGAATTTTTCCTAAAAAAATATCAATATCCAGACAGCACCATGGGTCAGAGCAGCACATGGCACAAAACCCAGTGGTGCTGGTAGAGTTACCCTGGCTTGTTTTGATTTTGTCAGCTCAAGAGACCGGATACATCCTTTACAGTGGAACATGGCCTATGGTGCAAGACCAGGGGAAAACCCACACTTGTTCTCCACCAACACATTCACCAATCTATTGTCTTTAAACTCTGAATTTAAGAAAAAAACAACTTCATGCACAAGTAGAAAATGCAAATTTTCTACCTGCAGCTCTACAGATCAGACCTAAAACTGGAGGAATGAGCAGTTACTTGAGCCAAGGCATTAAAAACAAGCAGTGATGCAGAGCAGATCCTGTAATACCTTACATGCCTTTCACATTTTGGTACATTTGGTATCAAAGCATCTGGTTTCATTTACACACACATTTAAAAGCCACATTCAAGTCGACTCCTTTCAGAACAGAATTTGTCTGGAGAGTCAGGATGCAAACAACCATTTTATGGCTGCTGCAAGAAGCAGAAAAAGTCTGGACAATCCAGATGCAAAGGCTCTGCTCGAGCCTGTGGCAGTGAAAGGCCAGAGTAATTACAAACACATTAGGTCAGGGCTGAGGCACAATGGAAAAGCCGTGGAGAAATTCTGCAACACCACTGGCTCTCATTTTGCGTTCCCTAATCAATATAATTCATCCATCACTTACTTTCTTAAGATTGCAATCTTTCTAGAAAACGAGAGAGCTGAAAAAAACCCCCATCTGACTGCAAAAGGAGGCTGCATATGGCCAATATAGCAGCTGATGGAAAAATCAATTCCAACAGCCCGGCAGGTTAGAAGAACTGTGTCTCATAAAAGTCTGCCTTGCTTTCTCAAATCATGATGTTGCTATGGATTGGGGCAGGTTTATGGGGTGAGGAGGAGGAGGTGTAGCCTGCTATTAAAATCCCCCTAAGTGCAGCGCAGGCTTCAGGGCAGGCACAGAAATTCCCTCAACCCACAGCTTGCAAGCATTACCTCGTTTTTCAGTGGTGATCACCGTGGCTTCCAGAGGCTCTCCCCAGCCCTGCCTGGTCTTGGCAGATGTCCTGAAGATGTAGGCTGACTCTGGGCTCAGGTCTGTGGCCGTGAACTGCCGCACTGTGGAGCCAACCTCCACCGTGGTGAACTTGTTGGGGCTGCTGCTGGCCAGGCGATAGGCGACCTGGTACCCTGCAAGAGAGGGGAAAGGGCTCAGCTGCTGCTCTAGCAGGGACAAAAGCACACCAGCACTATTGGTTTATCCGAATTACATGCTTATCTGAGGTCGGGAGCAAGTCATTGACTGCCTTTGGTGTTACAAAGCTCTGCTCTGTGGAAATGCCGCACACCTTACAAGGGAAATCACACACAAGGGTCTGCTGGATACAACTGCCATGAAACCGAGTTCGCTTTCCATCCTTTATACCAACAACGTGCGAAACCAGTTCAATCTTTCCTGGGCACACTGGTACCTTTTTGGAAAGCAAAGGAACAGAGCTGGGGCAATGTGACACCTGATGGAGGTGGTTCAAGACAATGCTCCAGTTCCAGCTTTCCAGCCCACGCTCACAGGTTCTTTGTTCTGCCCTCTCCCAGTTTCAGCGCTGGCTCACACTCAAGGCTCTTCAGCTGCAGCTCCAGCAGCTGGACTGCCCAAACCGTGCAGCCTTCACATCACTCCAGTCAAGGCTTGCTCCTCCTTTCTGCACTTGCTTTTCCCTCAGCAGTGAGTGCCAGAACTGCCAATAAAGCCACCCTTCTGCTGTCATTCAGCATTGCTGCCCTTGCCCAGAGCCCGAGGAAGGAGCCTGCAAGCTCTGTGCTCCTGCTTCACCCATGCGGGTCTCAATAATCAATTTTGCTGATGCCTGTAAGTGATAACCCCCCTTCCACCCTGCCTGACAATGAGGAGCTCACAGTTTAGCCTGGGTTATTAATGATTCCACTGTGCAAGGAGGGCTTCCAGGGTTCTTACGCACCACTAGCGACAACTGTCCCCCAAAGAGGGTCTGCCAAATGTTCAAATCCATTCTGTAAACCCAGCAATTGAATCAGGTTCTCACTTCTGGAGCTCAATGGTAACTTCCAGTCCAGCAGCTGACTTCCAAAATCAATTAATAGCAGAAGTGATGTGGGGTTTTATTGCCCGAGCTGAATGTATGATTAAACGCTCCATGGAGTTACACAGGGCAGAGGGCAGCCAACAAATCCAAATCAAACCAGCTGAAAACAAAACAGTCACGGCACAGTTCTGCCAACCCTCTGCTCATCCTTGGAATGACAAAAGGGGTCTGCAGCACCTGAGCCATCTCTTTCTCATGGAATTAATATCCCAGCTAGAGTCTGAACTCGCACCACATCTTGGCTGTAACAAGACCAAGGGGAGCCAAACCTGGCACGGTTCATTCGGGAAGGTCAGTGCATGAAATCTGAGGGGCTGATCCTACCCATGGCTATTAGAGAAAACCCAATGACATTTATTTCCCACTGTGAATATGCCACAATTGCCACATGCCCGCTCACAGAAAAGGCCCAGAGTTCCTACATTCCCTGGAATCAACGTCACTCACATGTGGCGCACTCTGTCACAAACAGTGGAATTTAATTGGGATACAGATGGTATTAATTTTGTTGTGCTGACTCTCACAGTGCCACTGATGATGCACCAGGCTTTCCTTGTCCTTTGTTCTCTGACAGCTGCTCGGGGATGTGGGGCAACAGCCACAGCAGCTTCACACGGAGCAATCTGCACCGACACCTCGAGGAGTGACCTGGCTTTTCCGAGCACCTGTGGCTTCAGCCCCATCTCCTGCAGGCTGTGGTTGGTTTATTCCTACAGCAATTTTCACAGCTGCGTGGATAGCTTTAGACTTCTTCAAAGGCTGGGAACAACGCCCTGTGAGGAGTTCCAGAGGATTTAGGCTTGTCTAGTCTGCAGGCTGAGGGGAAAACTCACCGTTCCCTGCAGCTGCCTGAGGAGGGGACGTGGGGAGGGAGGTGCTGATCTACCAGGGTGGGAAAACACTGGCACAGAGAGGTGGTGGCTGCCCCGTCCTTGGAAACATTCACAGTCAGGTTGGACAGGGCTCTGAACAATGTTTTTAAATTGAGAATGTCTGTATTGAAGAGCCATTTGGATGAAGCCCTTAAAAATGCTGTAACTTGGTTAGCGCTGAGCAGTTCAGGCAGATGGACTTAATGATTGTTGTAAGTCCCTTCCAACTGGAATAGTCTCTTCTGTTCTATTCTACTCTAATCAATAAAAAGTGGTCTGATTTTTCAGTGCTCCTGAGTGTGCTTAGATCCCAGCAAAGTCTTGGGGTCTCACATTTTCAACATTTCCTTTTTTTCACCAGCAAATTATCTCCTTTTATCCATGGGACTAGTTATTCCATTACTGGCCCAATATATTTCAACAAAGTATTTCTGTACCTTTAATGCTGCAATATTTTGATCCTTTTTAAAAGTCCACAGAAAGACAGAGAGCAATGGGGAGAAGGAACTGATATATATGATCTTTTTGTTTATACTGATGTAAAGAATGTGGGAGTGAAAACCCCAGTGCAGGATCTTAACAAGGAGGAAAAATAGCCAAAGAAAAGCACTGGGGAAATTTTTATAGAAGCAGGAAAGATGAAGGAAAAAGCAACTAAGATGGTTAAAGAAGCTTGATAAAGGGACATAAGACGTAAAGAATAAGACCTGGAGGGAAACAGAGAATATTAAAAGAATAGAAAAGTTGATTTATCTAGTTATTAAAAGATAAGTATGATATCTGGGACATATCCTTGTCGAGCAATTTCCTCTCTTTTCTAAACCTTTTGAAAATATGAAGTGTAGTTAAAATGTAAAGGGGGAATAGAAAGATAACTATTTACTGCTGAATGGTGACACTCATGCTGGAAAGCAATTACAAACACGCTCAGATTAGGCAAAGCAACACATACACATCTAGGCCATTACAATATCTTACACAAGAGTGGGTCCGTGGCTAGTGAAAAAACTAATTTAGCCATGAGAAAGAAGAAATCAGTTGCCACAGCCTGTCGCTGCGCCAGGCTCTGCAAACTCCCATTCCATGCATCCTTGTGAAAAACAGCTCCAGCTCTCACTGTCCTCTCCTACGTCTGCCACATTAGCTCAAAGTCTGAGGAAATACCTGTTTTCCTGGACACCTCAGACAGAGTTTACACAACCAGAGCCATCACCTAAATGGATTTCCTAAGAAATTCAGCATTTCCTTAGGTCTGATTCCAAGGCAAATATCTGACCTTTACACCTGAATTGAACTCGCTGTTATTGCTACCTACAACGCACCTGAGAGACACCCAGTACTTCATTCTGATCCCTTACATCTCCTGTCAGACAGTTTGGGACAAGGACGATACAGACTTGCATAAGAAGCATTGCTTTTACTTTTTTCTGAGTGGCACAGAAGATTCAGTACTTAAACTACAGCTTGGATAATAACTAGGGCTAATGCAAGATCAAAAAGATAAAATTATTAAGTTGATGAATTTCAGCAACAAGGGATAGGAGAAGAAAGGAAATGTTAAGTGAAATCAAACGAGGAAAATCAATAGAGGTAAATGGAAAGTGTTCAAAGAGAAATTAATGTATGCTCGAGGGCTGTAACAGGCAATTGCTGCAGTGGAGGAATGAGCAGCTTCCTTTCCTTACTAGATTATGACAATAAGATGTTGCAGATATCTTAGGTTAAAAAAAAAATTTAAAAAAAATCTAAAGTTGTGAATGAAAGCATAACCTTTAAAAGGTGATCAGAGCAAGCTTTTTGGGGAAAGGATTATCTCACACAATGTGAAGTATCTGGATGGTCAATAAAAAAATTCATTCATTTATTTATTCTTTTCTTAATTTTTTCCCCATATAGCATTAGATCCCAAATCTCTTCTGTTATTGGGAGTGCTGCCACTCATCAGGCCAAAATAGCATAAAAGCCCTCCTGAAAGAACAAGCCCTCAGGAATTTTATTCATTCATTGAAACCCGGCTTATTTTTCATTTTAGCATCTTTTCGAGCATTTTTTGCACAAGTGCAAGCAGTTCCATGAGTTGCACACTCTCCAAACTCAATAAATGGCAGCAGCCTGAGCTGCCTGTTAAACGTTTGGTCACCGCAACACAACCGCTGGAATCCCCAAAGCAAAGAGGCAGCGGGAGGGTGACAACACCCCATGAATATCAAAAAAGCTCCCAAGCTCATCACGATACAAAGCCCTTCAGAAGTGACAGCACCCGTTGGTGCAGGCCACGGTGCGGCAGAGATACAAACATTTATTAATTTGTCACAGAACTTGGGGAGAGCCAAGCGATACCGCGAGGTTACGCTCGGCGCGGCAGAGCAACAATCCAGTTTGTTGATTTTCCTGCTTATCTGTTTTAGGGCCAGCGGGTGTGCAAATGCAGCCTGGGATCAAAATAGGAATTTGCAAACATGGATTACATCCAATTTTGTTTCTAATTCTCGGTGGAGCTCTTACACTTATTTTTTTGCAATAAGCTCCAGGTAAATGCTAAATACGAGGATGCCGTGAGGAATACTAACCAGAGCCTGGGAGGATGTGGGTTAAGCTCTCATTTTCAGGGGGAGCTCATAGCTTGAAGTGCACATATGCACATTAATGCTTCATTTATCTTTAATAGTAGTTGAAGGAACTATGTGGGTGCTGGCTGAGCTGAGTGCAGAGAGAAGACAGAGTAAAGCCTCAGATGGTTAGTGTAACATTCCCAGAAGGAAAAAGGGAAATATCTTGCAGTCTTGCACGGTAAAATATTTAAACAAACAAACAAGTGGTTTTCCCTCTTGGTGCCTGCCAGTATTTCATCCTGCTAATCTCTCTCTGAAATGCTAGAACATGTTTTTATATAGATTACAAAAATGTTAGCTGCAAAGGTGCGTGTATACTCAGAGGACAAGGCAGGCAGAGCAGGAACATTAGTTCAAAGGCTCTGAATATAAGTTGCTCTTGCAAAGCAAGTGGTTTTTCTTTCGAGCCCCATGAGTGAATAGAAGGGCAGCACACAAAATTATGTTCACTTATTTTTCCCAGTGACTCCACTTTGGTGCACTTGACCAGGGGGTTACAGTGGTGTTTTAGAGGTTTATTATAGTAATGAGATTAAAAAAGTGTACAGGGGGGAAAAAAAAAAACCAAAACCCCCAAAATTTGCAACCTTTCCTTAGAACGCTACACACTGTTGTTTTATCTATTTTTGAAGCACAGCTCACTTCTTAGGAAAGATCAGAGAAGTACCCAGCATGATCAATTTTCCCTTTTTCTCTCTTCAGCAGCTAACTACTTCCTCCAGGAACCTCACTGTTTCTACCATTGAAAAAATAAAAGAGTGAGAACTGTTGAATAAAGACAATGGACTTCAAAGAGGTGGTTGGGGGGGACTGGCAGGTAATATCCCCCTGGGAAGGAATTCTAAGGGAAAAAGGAATCCAGGTTAGCTGACCATTTTAAGAGACAAAAATAATATGGCACAACTATCCCAATGCAGACAAAGGATGTTAAGAGGCCAATATGTTTGCATTCAGAGCTCACTAATGACCTGAAAATCAAAAGTGAGTTGGACAAAAAGCTGAAACATGACACAGGTCTAAGGGAGTGTATAAATAGACAGCACAGGTGCAAAGGGATAAAATCAGAACAGCCAAAGAGCAAAGTGAGTTATCACCTGAAGGGCAGCAAAGGCAATGAGAAAGATTTCATAAATCCATTAGAAATCTGAGAGAGAGGAGGAGGACAGGTCAACGAGCAGGAAGAAAAAATGAGCACAGGACAGGTGAGGCAGAGGGGAAGGAAGGCTGATACCTCCATTGCTGCATTTTCACACTCAACAAGAAGTTGGTGCTGACAAGATCCTCCAGACAAATTAAAACTGACAACAATGCAAGTAGGGATGCAGGCTGGAATAGAGAACAGGTTAACGAATATTTAGTTAAGCTGGATGTAATCAAGTCAGAAAGGCCTGATGAAATTTGCCCTGCAGAGATGGAGCCATCTCTGAATAATTAGCCATTCTCTTCAAGGACTTGTGGACGACAGGTGACATCCCAGAACATCACAAAAGGGCAAACAGAGTACACTATCTTGTAAAATGAGGCAGGACTGACTAAAGGAATTATGGACAAATCAAACTAAAGTTCAATACACAAAAAGATCCTGGAAAAAAATATGAGTCAATATACAAGCATCCATGAGGATAATAACGTGCCAGGGAGCAGCCAATATCTGTTTGATTGGAGCAAATAATAAATATCAAATAATCTGTTTTCCATTTTGACAGTGTAATTGGCCAGGTGGGAAGAGTAGACATGACCCACATTGACTTTGAGTCAGGCTTTAATATGGTTGCACACAGTCCCACCAAAAGCAAATAGAATAACAGAATCTAAGAAAAATACCACACATTTTGAGATGAACGCTTGAAAAAAATGAAGTCAAAATGTTGTTATCAATGATTTACTAACAACCTGGGAGGACATACTAAGTAAGTTCTCATGAGACCTCATGAATGAGTCTGGTCCTGTTTGATACTTTTATTAATGACCTGACTGATGGAATTGCCAATCTGCTTGCAAACTCCAAAAATGAAACCAAGCTGTGCACACTTTAGAGGACACAAGTGTCATTTACAGAGATCTGGGTAATGAAGGGAGATGGTCTGGAATAGAGAGAGGAAATTCAATGAAGGCATCTGCGAATTACCACACTTAAAGAGAAAAAGCTTAATGTACTTGTAAAAGGAGGACTGGCTGACCTGGAAGTGCAGTGTGGGGAAGGGCAGGAATGAACAGTGGGACATAAACCTAGCTAGATACACCACCAGCATAGACAAGGACTGTAGGAAGTATACTGGGATGTCTCATTGGGCATGGACTGTGAAGGAGACTGGAAACAACAGTTTACATGCTAAACGTGCCAAAGACTCGTCAGGGGACACCCCCTTCCCTTTCCTTCCACCCCTGCATTTGTGTGATTTTAGCACCACCACAATGGCAATGAGCAAGAACCAGCTGCGGAGCGGATGCACTGCACAAAGCACTCTGCAAAGAGAAAACAGAGCTCCTGCTCCACTGAGCTTGCAGCAACTTCAGCAAATGAGTGCAGCAACGTGAGAGGTTGGAACACAGTTGGGGGAGCAAAATGTCTTTTGTGCTTTCTCATCATTCCTATCAAATGATTTTTTTTCTCCTTAACCACATCCTGTGACTCAAACCTCAATCTCTGCTGAGAGCAAGATCTAGGACACACAGTTCCTTAAAAAGAAGCAACAAATCAAACCCACAAGACAACCTGGAAGCCAAGCTTCCTTGAGCTGCAGAGAAACCCTGCATGGATCCATCTCTGGCAGCTCACCGCTGCCAAGCTTCACACAGACTCCTCCTCGTGCTCAGAAAATCCTGCAGTGTCTGCCTTCAGATGTCATTTGATGATTTTCCTGTGTCTTCAGATGTCAGGATCACTTTGGTAAACTACACACCTGAGCAAACCCCTTGAGTTCTTGACTCAAGATTTAAGTGCAATGCAGGACTAGTTCTGTATTTAAAGTGATGCCACCTCTGCAGGAGCATTTGAAGCAGGAATCCTCCAGCCAGAAGGGAAGGCTTTAGGAAATATTGCTAAAAGCCTACATGTAAGACTGCATGATGGCAGTGAAATTAGAAGCAGAAAGGCCTGGCAGCCTGAGTACTAGACAAAAACAAAAGCTTTTGCTTCTGTTCTCAGAATTGAGACACAAATCTTTACTCACCAGGCAGAACTACCGTAAAATGTGTTCAGCATCAGCAGAGAACACAAAATTGCTTGGTAACTATGAGCTACGTTAATTTTAGAGGCAGGAATGGACTGTAAAAGCCTTCACATTTTAGGTACAATAGTGGCTGGTGCATGTATTGCGAAAGCAACCCAAGAATTATGAGAGCAGGAAGGTGAGGTGGTTTTCCACAAATTCCTGTCATGCCTTGCTGCCTCTCTTTCCCTTGAGGAAAGGCCAAATGGGACTTAACTCCTTGCGACCTGTCAGACTTATTATCCAAAGGAAGCAATAAGATGGAAGCACACATGAAACTGAAACATTGGGCATGTCTGGAAAAGGTGGGGAAAATCCAGGTCTCCAGGCAGTTTTCGCAACAAAAGTCAGACAAACAGGTTATTAACCCAAATGCAGACGGGAAGAGAGATGGCCTTCAGACACAGTGCCTTGAATGACACCAAATTCTGGCTCAGGAAAACCCACACCATGGAGCCACACACACTGCTCCCCTCACCACAGCCCCTGGGCTGACAGCAGCACATTTGCTTTTCTTCAGCCAGGGATTTGCTTATGTGCAAGGCAAAGGAAAACCCAGCAGCTGTAGCTTGTTCTCCAGCCCGGGGTTTGCTGCTCCATCTTACCCAGAATAATTCCGTTGGGCTCCTCCGGTGGCTGCCAAACGATCCGTACGGACGTCAGCCTCACCTCGGGGAACACCAGCCTCACAGGGGGCCCGGGGGCTGCAAGGGAGAGCAGAGATCATGGTGGTAAGGGCTGCACATCAGAGGGATCACAGCTTTCTGCTCACGCTGTACAGAATTACAGCCCAAGCCGTATCTCTCCAATGATGGTTGGAAGAACCTGTGCATGTGCATAATATACATTTATTATGTCCTGTCCGTGGATAAAGGCCTCCAGCACCCTCAGACCCCAAACACAGCACAGACCAGTGCACCCTACAGTGGTTTGTTACTGCACCAGGAGCTCTGAGCTCTGTAGGATTTTTCTCGCTGCAGCATCACCACTGGCGTAACTGAGAACACACTATGAAGCAAGACACCAAGCTGTCTTTCCAGAGAGTTATATAGCTTAATCCACTTCATACCTGTTGGAATTCAATAATAAGTGTCATCAGCAGCAGCTTTGAACTGCTTCCTGACTTTCCATTTGCATCTTAAACACTGAGGTGTGAGCAGGAGGACCCGAGGCAGGGGAGGCACATTAACACGGAAGGCACTGACCAGCCCAGGTTCGTGAGGTGAGGAGATGCTAATTCATACATTACCATCCACGGATTTTCCCCTTCAGCACAAATTCCTCCTGCATTACTCCTGGTGATACTTTTAATTAAGTTGAGCCCAGAGGAGACACAACATATTTATGTCAGGGGTATGGAGATGGAAGAACAATTTGTTTCATTTGCCAACATGCACTTAAAGAGGGAACTGCTATAATGGGGTTATCCAAAACAAACAGTTTTAAGTATTTCTCATTACAGCCTGATATGTACATTTCACTGAGTGCTTTTTCTCTCCCTTCAGAGTTCTGCTAACAGTTTTTTTTCTTATTTTTCCTTTCAAAGAAAAGCCAGGTCCCCACACAGGGAATATGCTGAGAAAAAGGCTAAAAAAATGTCAGGGAGTTGCTGTCCCTGTTCCTGATCGTCAATGCTCCTACTCCTTCCTGCCCTGCACTGCGTGGAAAATGTAAAGTCAGAAGTCTGAATGCGTTTTCAGGCAAACCAAATTACCTTAATGAATTTGCTTGCGTAAACCAATGTTTACTTCATTTTGGAAAGAGTTTGATGAGAAAGAGAGAGACTTAAACAGAAACCTTTCACACTGATATCAACCTATTTATTCCTGAAAAGGTAATGAAAGTAAAAGCAGTTTTAGCATCTGCAAAGCTGAAAATATTTCAAGAGCTGAACCAAATTTCTGTAGAATTCCCTCAGCTGGAATGCTTCCACCACACCAGCGTGCTCAGGGAGGGCTTGCTTGGGTTCCTCCAATACATCCAACTGCACTGGGAACCCCTGGGAGTGCTGGAGGCAGCTGCAAAAGGAAGCTGGTAGGATCATTTTCCAAGGTCACTCTCTTATTCTTTTGGGGTAAAAAAAAGGAGAACAGATTATTGAAGTTGCAAATTCCATCTCTTTCCTTCAGTCCAATCAGACCCAGATTTGTTTATTGCTTTCGATTGCAGAACTTTTTTTTTTTTTTAGCATGATTGAACTTCAATAGGAATTTATAATTGGGCTCTAAAATTGTCTTCAATAGAAATTATCTCCACCAAGCTTCAGAGTTCAATACTATAAGTTTTTTTTTCCCCTTCATTAGCTGCAGGGAAGGAGGAAATAGGGGACACTGGTTTTCTGTGCTTTTGCCAGATCCTCAGCCCATGACCAATGGGATGGTGCTGAGTTATACCAGGTACGGCCAAGGTCCTTTGGGTTCCAAGTCGAAAAAAAAACAAACCCAAAATCCAAATTATTTGTTGACTACACTTGCACCACTAAAAGGAAGCAGCACTAAAGGGTTGGATCAAATAAGGTGGTTATTTTGATAACCTTTAAACTCACCATCATCCTTGGTTCTCTCTGTCACTGCAGGGGAGCTGGGGACCCCGTCCCCAATGCGGGTGAATGCCAGCACCTGGAGCTCGTAGAGGACAAACTTCCTCAGGCCAGAGAGCAGCACGGACTGGGTGTGGTTCCCCCTCACTGTCTGGCTCTTGGGTTCGGTGTCTAAATCCTTCGCTTTGTAAAGGATCTGCAGAATGAATGCAGGTGAAACACAGAAGGAAAGAGATTGTTGCATGGGGATTGAAGAGAGGGAGATTCCTCCTCGTCACCCAATATAAAATGAGATTACATTCACCAATGACTGCTTCCAAAGCCAGCACACTTCCTAGATCTTCTCCAGCTGACTTAGGAGCAATGAACTATCCAGCAGCTGAATCACATTTAACAAATCCAAAATCATATCCTGGTAATGCACTAAAAATCAAATGAGTATGAAACTCCAGCTGCATACCTTGTAGCCCAGGATGAGGCCATTCTGCTCAGACTCAGGAACTGCTGCCCAGGTCAGCAGGATCTGGGTTGAGCTCACAGCTTCAGCAGAGACATTCTCAGGAGGAGCAGAGGGAACTGGAATCACACAGCATTGCCAAAGAGCAGAAATAGGTCAGACACATCAGATAATTTTTCTCCATCTCCCTACCTGCCTGGGATTCTTCCAGGATCTCATACAATAGTATTCAAACTCAAAAGGACCGGAATACGTTTTAGACAATCCCTTCTCCTCCTGTATTCATTCTATATAATCTTTATATTTCAGCCTGTCACACAATTTCTTGCCAGTTCATCTCAGAAATGACAATGTTTGTAAAGAGCTAAACATTTAATACTTATCAGTGTCTACAGACAGACAGTAAATATTGACAGCTATGAATAAATTTTGAGTTCTATATATTTGCAGTAATTAGAACCAAGTTTGAATTCCTGGACTTCTCCAGAAGCCTATCTCCCAGTATTTCTTTCCCATACATTTTATTTGCTATGCCAAAAGCTGGAAATCTCTCTGGATGTGAGTTTATCTTCTAGCATGATCTGTTCTAACACGAAGTTTTATGCCCCCGTGGCTTCCTGTATTATCTGAAAGGAAATTATAGCATCTTGTCTAGAGCTAGCAATAATTTCCCCCCCGGATTGCACTCCCAGGTCAGTAAGAGGTTCTTTAACCTCTGAAGCCTTCTGATGATGTGATAGCGCTCAACATTTGCAATACATCAATTAGAGATGGGTACATTAACACAAGGTATATTTTCAGGGACTGATATGGTGTCAATGAGAGATGCCTATTTCATTTATGTTGCAAAATTGGCTCTTCTGAAACTGGAAACATCATTAGAACTGATGGCACAGGAACACTGTAATTTTCTCTGACTCCAGAGAAGAGCAAACTTGCATTTTCCCATGCCATTAAAACCTGAAGTGCTGCAGAACCACACAACTGCAGCCTTTTGTAGGCAACCTTAATAGCATGTCACGTTATGCAAGCAGGATGTGAGGCTATTTTTAAGAGTTCACATTTTATGCTGCCCTTTCGCATTTTTTTCCCGTGGCATTTCCAACATCTGAAGGGTACAATCTTTTCTAAAGCCTGATACACCTGTCAGACCTCAAGAGAACATTCACCAAGTTATGTTACACAAGCGCTTAGGGACAGTAAGGCTTGATTAGGGCCGGAATATATCACAAAAAGCAGCCCAAATCCCTGCCAAAAGGAATGCTTTCCTGGCTGTCCGAATGAAAGAACAGATCTGCTGTTTTGGAGGCAAGATCCTGAAGCTCCTAGCAACATGAATGAGATAATGAGTATGACACCAGAATTAATATAAAGTGAAAAAAGCCACCCCCAAAATGTGGCACCCCCACCCTTGTGCACTCAAGGTTAACAGCAGAGACAGTAATTTCTGAAACAATTTCCCTGATAGCAATTATTTGGGGCATGAGAAACAGAGCACCATCACACCACACTGCAGCAGACTAAAATCCAATTTTTTCCCCCTCCAACACTGAAGTGTCTTTTTTTTTTTTTTTAAATCTTCTCCTAGATTTATCCCCCACAAGGATACAATTATGTTAAAGGAAAATAGATTGCCAGGAGCCATGAATGTCTTTGGATAGCTGCCATAACTTTATCTGTAGATCTTCACAAAGAGCTACTCCCACATGAATCACTCCTGGAGAGAGAAAGGGTGGAGGTGGGTCGCAAGAAACCAGGATGTGTAGAGGAAAGAAGCCCTTTCCAGCCACATTTATTTCTATTTTATCTGGTTTGAGGCCTTTCAAGAGAGAAAAAGTTACTTTATTTTACAAATACTTCTTTTCCTCTTTGATCAGCGGCCAGGAGCTCTCCCGAATTCACGGAAGGTGGAGGCTGTGCCCGGGCTGGCCCCGAGGGCATCCTGGCTTTGAGGTGTGGATGGTCACACTGCTGGTGGGGGCACCGGACAGCTGACAAAGGACAGAAGAAGGTTCATTAGCTCAGACCCCTCTCAATTCCCAGGGACAGAGCAGCTGAATGTCCTCTCTCACTGGAGAGGAATCTAAGTCCAATGCCTGAATGACAAAAATCTTTGTGCTCATTGAGTGAGCTTTAAATCTTCAGTTCTCACCTCAGTGTTGAGAATTGTATTCTAGCACGAATTCAGGACCTGCGAGTGATTTTATGGATCTTATTGTTGGCAGACTTTTATCAAGCAACAGACTTTGATCGACCCTTTAAGAATGAATTGAAATGTAACCTTCATTTCTCTGACCCATCTCCTCTCTCAGGAAGCTGTGATTCAAAGAAATTATAGTTTGCAAAGACTAATTAGTGAGTGAGGCACATAATCCCTCTTTCCTCTGCAAGCTCCCTTCTCTAACGCTGATTTCCTTAAACTGTTGCACTGAGGACTTTGTTATAAGCTCCAAAAGCTGAGTTCTCATTAGTAACCTGCAAGAATGGCGCAGAAGCCAAGCAACAGTGTCCACAAAAATCCCAGAGCTCGAACAAAACGAACCGGAAACACGGAAACTAAACGATGAGCTAATCCAGCAAACTGCCAGCACGGAGCACTTCAGAAGATCAAACGTAGGAAATCATAGAGTTACTGGCACTTTGCACTGGAACTTCAATAACAGCTCAAGTTTTTAAGGTTATCCACACTGGCATCTAAAATCATGCATCCCCTTTCTACATCTGACACAGCCACATCTGATACACAGCAAATTATGTCGTTTTATGTCTCTAACTGGGCCAAAAGGAGCTTTTAATAAACTACTCTGTATTCTGGCTTTCTAGGAAAGCTGGAGAGTGGTTTCTCTGCATTTTTGCAGCTCATTTTAGCTGTACATCCCTCACTCTTTTTGAAAGCAAAAATTAAAGTGGCACATTGTACATCTGATGTCAGCTAAGAAGTGCAAATTTCTAGCAAGGTTCACGGCAAAAGTAGCGTAGCTGCAGCACACATCCACTTTGCCTATAAAATTAGTGCTGCAGGCCAAATTCTCAGCTTGTACAAACTGACAAATTCTCACAGTGACACCGGAGCACGTTTGAATTATCAAGAGATGCTCCATCACAGCACAGCAGCAGCTCTGTGAAGGTCAGCCTCCGAAGCATTGGGAGATTGATCCTTGCCACAGATATGTGACCATGCTCCTACAGTAGCTCATCCTGTAAGACAAGTGTACACATTCATGTAGCTGAATATTAAGAGCACAAAATCCATTAAGGCACCAGGTTAGGTGCATCTGAGATGAATTTTTTTGAAAACAAGAGGGTCTAAGAGGAAGCTGCCCTGCCAAGGTTGTTCTAATACATCAGACGTCTTTGCGTTTTCTTGCTTTCTCTATATTGGACCTACTGTCATTGTCGATTTATTGAGTGGAAACTGAGCTTGTTACTCTCTAGTTATTTTACACTGTAAAATTTAATGAGCTATTTAATTTCTAACATTACAAAAACATTTTGGATTGATAGAACCTGTCCTATTTAAAAATCCTAATTCGTCTCCCTCCATCTTCAGCTGCTTGCAACCCTATCCCAGATATTAATTTTAGGATTTCCCAACAGTTTTTCAAGCCTGTGTTAACAAAACCTACAGCTTTATTTATTCTCTCATAGTTTCTTTGGTCTAAATTTGTTTTATATTCAAGAGCTTCAGAAACCACTGAGTACTTGTAATGACATATCCCACTATTGTTGTTGGCATTTGTGCTCAGCTATCAGTGCTGTGATTGCACAACCTAAAACAAACAAATGCTCAAACAGAGCTTTATTTTCAATAAAGATTTTGGGTTCCAGTGGCTGCCCTGCCATCAGACACCATGACCTGGTTTAGCACCCAGGCCCTACTCCTTATCTCCTTGGATGGTGTAAATCATGGAACCAGAAGTTGAGCCAAGGAACCACCACGTGATCCTGGCCAAGGCAGGCTGACCAGCTGTGAGGGATGTTTACAACCAGCAAAACAAACCTCCCTAAGACTCTGTATCTAAAAAACAGAAAAAGAAATATTTAGACACCTGCATTTGGAGTGCTTTGAAAACATAAGCGATAAACAGAATTTTTCTTATAGTTCCAAAGACAGACCTAAAAGTGCTTTGACCTTTCTCTCCATCTTTAAATATGTTTTATTTACATTTTAACCCCATTTGACTGTGCATACAGGTTAATTCCAGATTCCCTGAAGTGCTTTTATACAGTTTGCTGCTAAGCCAGTGCTTCTTGTATATTCTAAATCTAAGAAGATACAGCCAAAAGCCTGAGCCCTGACTTGCTCTATGCAAGAAATCAGATGTCAGTATCAAAGAAAACACATGGAAAAAAACAAATGAGTCCTTACTGCCTAGATCACAGCTCTGTGTTATTTTGATCCCGGGTTCTGTGTGCCTTCTACAATCAGTTTCAAGTCAACCTTCTCTTAATACTGCCAGAGAAAATGCCAAATCCACGCGTAACCTCTGATCTTTAGATGCTGAGCAAGAGCACTGTAATCCTAAGGTTTTATGAAATGACTTAATCTCAGTATTTACTACGTTTCAAAAGAAGTGTTTGAAGAGCAGCGGAGAGGCGAAAGTGGAGGATGTGATACCTTTTTATTATGATACAGAACTGCTTTGTCTGGGTTGTGCTATCTCTAACTCCAGCACAAGCCTTCTTCAAAATACCTCTGGCAATCGCTTTCCAATTACTCCTCCCCAAAGAGCAACACTTTAATGGAGGGGGATGACTTTGTTTAGCCTTCTCCCTGACTGGTTCAAAGCACAGTTATCTGAACCAGCAGACCAAACCCTGCCGTGCCTGCTCTCACTTCCCACCAAGTAACACTGCATGGTACACGGGGCACAGGCATGCACACATAAGGCATGCACAGGATTAAATCCCAAAACTTCTTCAACGAAGAAAAAAATTGGAAAAAAAGAACAGGAAAAAAATATCAGTGCTGAACCTTGCATAAATAAAAGTCACCAAGAGCTTTTATTATTAAACTTTTAAACCACCCACTTTGCTATTAACTTGCAACATAACTTTTCATTTCCCAGGTACGTGTAGGGTAGGTCTGGAAAAAGGTTTTGGGGAAGCCAACAGCTAGAGAGCAGCTTTTCAACATCTGCCTTCACTGTTGCTCCTGAGCTAACAGTAATTTCCTGTTGCCTGAGAGTGACAGTTTCCTTCTGATAGGTGAAGTCTGCTTGCCTGGACAATTCACTCAACAATACAGCCCTGCTGCTCTAGGTCTATGAGCAGGTTATGTCTACACAGCCTTGTACACACAATTTTGGAAGGCAGGTTTGAAAACGTGCCATCAAAAGCTCAGGTAATTATTTTATTTCTCTCTGTGCAATCAGCTCTCTAACGTGACTTGTGCCCTTTTAGAATTATTTGGTGCTTGAAATGAAATTTCAGGTAACCACAGCTGTGAGAAAATGTGCCTCAGCCTAGAAGCAGACAGGGAAAAGGGGAGGATTAGGGGAAATGGTGTACTGGGGAAGAAAAGGAGGTGTGAGAGAGAGAAACTCAGCCAGAGAAGTCTCTATCCAAGCTTCTCCTTGCTCTGTCCACACTGGGGCAGAAATGTGGAGAGGTTGCTTTGTTTGCTTGAAATCAAAAACCTGCAGGTTTTTTACATGAAAGCAGGGTAGGAATAAAGAAAAAAAAAATAACTCCTTCAAATATCTATATATATTTTTGCCTTCAGTGCATCTCAAGATGGTTTTGTTTTAAATTTCATTTCAGATTTAATGGCTCAGCAAGCAAAAAAAAACCCCACCCAACCAGCAAAAAAAAAATTGAAATTCAAACAAAAGGGGAAAAAGTGGTGAATTTCTTGGGTTTTTTTGCCAGCAGACATGGTGCTTGGACTCACCCGACTCCCGCGTCCTCCCTCGGACGGGCTCGCTCCAGGGCCCTGCCCCGATGGCGTTGAAGGCCTGGATCTGCAGCTCGTACTCCGTCCACTCCTGCAGCTCCTCCACCGTGCACTCCCGCGCCAGGCGGTCAGCGATGACCTTCAGCAGCGCTGGGGCCGCCAGGTCCCCGCGCCACACGCGGATCCTGTACCCCACGGACTCGGGGTTCCCGTTGTACTGCGTGTCAGGGAGGGGCTGGCGGGTGACACAGCAAAACACAATATTCCTGTCAGAACGCACGGCCAGGGCTTCCCACGCCACGTTCCACGGCTGCCTGAACTCGTGTAAGGCCACAGAAAGGCAAAAAAGGTCAAGAGGTTGATTTTCTGTTTTGTGATCACTGCATTTCTATGCTGCCTGGACTTTTCTTTTGATTTTTAGCTTAATTTTGAGCCAAATAGGTTTGCTCACAAAACCAAAGCCATTTGCTGTGGGTGTATCAACAGAGATGATATGAATACAATATATTTCAGAGCTTTGTGATTAATTATGGAAATGAATGATAAATTGCTGAAGCATGTGACAAATTCATTTATCGTACATTTTTTACTTTTTTTTACTGACTCTCTGCCTACTCATTTATCAGCAGAGATTTATTCTAGTATTCTAACTCCCCAAGCAATTTCAGAGATTAAAATATGAAATAATTAGCCTACTTCACGAAGTTTGGAGGTTTTCTGCTGTAAAACTAACTACACAATGCCACGGATGGCTGAGATTCGGTTCTGATTCACTGGGAAAGCTGGATACACATTAACATTTCACAGTTTAGAAGACTCTACCCCGCAGGCATGCAGGGCTAGAAACGTGACCCTCATTCTGTAGGAAGGGAGGAATCCCCAGCTCCCAGGGGAAAACAGATTCACCTGCAGGTCTTGAAATAAAAGAGATTAAACACTTTCAAATATTGATGTTATTCAGCATGAAAAGTGTTGAAAAGTGTTTATCAGGTCGTTTTTAGCTGTGACTGTTGCTCCTCCTGAACCCTGCACAGTTTGACTCAAGGAAAACAGGCTTCCAGGTAGCACAATCCTAATGCTTTAAAGTCTCCTACAACATCCTGGAGTTAATTTTGATGGAAGGTATGTAGGTCTGGATACAGTACCAATGTGGGCATGTTATTCACACAGAAAAGCCATGACAGAGTTCTGTGGGGCCTATCAAAGGAACTGGAATGGCTCTTCTGTGGGTAGTGAGGCGACACCTTCAAGCTCCATGTTTTGGTCTGGCAGGGCTCAGAATTAAATACAGTGTCCTGTTGAGAAACTGGAATTATTCCTTTCCAACAGGAGAAAAACCCTCTTGTTCCCAGCCTGATTTTGACTTCCAGCCATAATGAGTTTATGCATGGAAAAGCTAACATTTGGGCAAAAGAAAACCTGTGCTTCATCAACTTCACACCACAGTAGCCCCAGTGGAAAATTCTGCCTAACAGGGGTGAAAAAAACCATTCTGGAGCAGGTTAATTGCCAAGTAAATCCCAATGTGGCAACTCTGCAGGTGACTGAGACAGGCGAAGGGGCACAACCATGTCAGCAATTGCTGCATCTTCACAATTAATCATTTATTTCTGCATTTTAGCGCGTAACTCCACACCGTTTCAGCTAAATCTGATCTTCCCACAGAGTGCCAGCCTTGCTGCTGCTGCACCACAGCTCTGAGAAGCACAGGATGCTGCCCAGAGCCGCGGTGCCCGGAGCACTAAATTGGCCCGAGTGCTCCGTTGCTGCCTCGCGTGCTGGCCCAGGCCGTGCTCCTGGAGCTCCTCAAAGCCAAGCTTTTACACAAAGCCGCATTCCCCCGATGCAGAGGCAGCAACAGCGGCAGTAGGCAATTTATTTGATTAATAAGGCACTTAAGGCAAGGCTCAGATTTCCGACTGCTCTGGAAAAGGAAACGATTTGGCCGTTACTCCTTCGTGCGGAGCGCGAGGAGGAGGAGGAGGAGGCGCTTTGTGAGGGCCGGCCTGGCCCTGGGGGAGCGGCCACATCCC
>VZTX01024974.1:287611-427429 GCA_013400915.1 Pardalotus punctatus | reverse complement strand
TCTTGGGGAGGGCCGGCCGGGCCCTGGGGGAGCGCCCACCCCCCCGCCACATCTCCCCTCCATCCCCACATCCCATGAGGGCTCACCACCCATCTCCCCTCCATCCCCACATCCCTAGAGCTGCTCACCTCCCATCTCCCCTCCATCCCCACATCCCTAGAGCTGCTCACCACCCATCTCCCCTCCATCCCCACATCCCTAGAGCTGCTCACCACCCATCGCAGCCACAGGCTGGTCTCGCTGGCCGTGCGCACGGTGACGCTACCGGGGGCCACGTCCGGCGGGGCCTGCAGGGTCTGGATGACCCGCGAGGGCTGGCTCAGGGGGCTGCGGCCCACCACGTTCACCTGCCGCATCCGGAACCTGCAGCACGGGGGAGAGAGGCAGCAGGCGCTGCTGTCAGGGCTCACGTGTTGCCTTTTTCAGCCTAGAAATGAAACTCGAGATAATGTTAATATAGGAGGTAATAGAAAAGTGGATCTTTCTTGGAGCTCCAGGGGCAGCTACGGAAGAATACCCAGCCCCACAGGGTGAATACAGTTTGATAGGTTTTAGGAAATCAGCACAGTTGATAAAAAGCAACAATTCAGAGGACAAGTGGTCATGAAATTCCCCCCAGGTCAAGCCCCTTCTCTGGAGCCCCCCACCCTTGGCACTGGAGTTGGACTTGTTGATAAAAATCTGTCTTCAAGATCTTGTTCTCAACCTTGGTTCCCAGGAAGAACCAAAACAGGAGGGGGACCTTTTCCCCCCAGGACTTGAAGCTCTGGAATGTGTTTGGTCTTTCTAGCTGGGGAAAAGGGTAGGGAAAAGTACTGGAAAGGCTACAAATATATAAAAGAAAAAAAGGCAAATATCATTCCGGCATCACAGGGAACATTCCCTCACTTCTCCAGGGCGGGAGGAAGGATGGAAAAATACAAATCAGGGGCTTTCTGAACGCTCCGCGAAGGTCGCTGCACGCAGGTCCCCTTTGTATTTGCTGCTGAATGCTTGATGGTAACTGCTTTCAGATCCTCTCAGGTATTTAAAAAATGAAAATGAGATTAGCTTAGGGTCTATTAGAAACTTAGGTATTTGTGTGAGAAATTTATGTTAATTATACCAAGCCTGATGAGCTTATGCTGGCAGTAAGTGATTTTCTCTGGCGATGCTCCTACAATACATTCAGAAAGGTATTAAAATATCAAACTTCAGATAGTCTCATTCCCTGTCAATATAAAAAATATACTGGTGATAACATTTCCCCTCAATTACTTGTTGAAAGAGGCTGATTTATCCCTGTGCTGCATTTTCAGCCTTCCTGCACAAGAAAGATTAAGTTATTTAATATGGATATGCATCTTTAAAAAATACCCTGTCTGCTTGAAACCATCTCTTCTACAATAGAAATCCTTACTGGGTCACAAAAGATTTAGGGAAATCTTTTTTACAAGGAGCACCACGTAATTAGGATGTGCTGTACATTTCAGATAATCTCACCCATCACATGCAATTGGAAGCACACAGCACTTGCACATAAATACGTGACCTGCTCATATTAAACACTAATTTTTAGACTGAATGGCTGAGTTTGGGAAAAGGATGGGCCAGTCAACACAGCAGTGTTTATTTACCTGCTCTGATGTCCCTCCAAAATGCACTGAAGGAAACACATTAAACAAATACTGTCCTGATTTCACTGTCAAACACTGGCCCAAAATATAGAAAAGAAGAATGGCCTGTAAAGATGTGCTCTGATAATCAGGTCTCACCACGCATTTCCTCAGTGGGCAGTGACTGAAGCTGATCAGGGGACAGCAAATCCATTTGGCAACAGCTTTCTAGGTTTCAAAATTTTGTATAAAATAACTCGACACTGAAGGAAAACTGAAAAAGCTCCTATCAGTGTGTGCAGGAGAGAAAAAAAAACAGGAAAAATTCAGGGAGCTGCCTTTAAATTTAAAAAAAAAAAAAAATCAGAGGGGAACTGGATGTGTGAAAGATCTTAGCATAACTGGGATCAATCCAGAATTAAATGAATACAAGAGAGAAATGAGACGTAGGAATAAAAGAAACCAAAAAATTTAACAACTGGTTAAAAACAATCACCCCAAATTTCTCATATTCTCCTTCATTATTTGCTATCCCAAAGATGTTTCTCCATAGACCTGCCTGGGTGTGCAAGTTTTCCTTATTCTTCCTGGACTGTGAACCTTGAGCTGTGGTACAACCTGCACTTCACCGCTCACCCCTGCCTTTTCAACTTTAAGGATCCACCTTTATGAGGAGAGCAAAATCCTCTTAACCTGAAGATAATTTTCCTAAACCTCTGCACCAGAAATCTCTGCTCAAGTTAAAAAAAAATAAATTCAAAGACCTTTTAGTAAAACGTTTAGCTCTGGAAGATGAGGTTTAAAACACTTCAGTGGAGAGTTAGTGAGAAATTCAATATGTTCCTAGGTTTGTGACCAAGGGAAGAAAATTAACATGCCAGCACTGAGTCAGCTGTAAATTACACGAGCTGTCCTTGGTTGCACCTACTCCTGCCTTCCAGCAGCACACGGGTTAGTTAACAGCCCCTTCAGCCAGCACAAAATGGACAAGTTTCTAGTGAGCTGATTTAACATTTGCCACTGGATCTCCTTTCCACCAGCCTCTACATTAACAAGCTGGATCATGAAAGTGTTTTCCATTAGGGTTGAGTACCTCAAAGTCTCCAGTCTTGTCTATACCAAGGCATTGCTTGGATTGGATTGATTTAAAAATCAATCTTGTTTAACTGGGGTGCACCCACAATGCAGAGTCACCTCAATCACTTCAGGCATTGCTTATATCTATTAAGCTTAACTTGGTAAATTCTTATAAACAAAGGTTTCATCTAACTGATGTTACCAAATTAAGTTAAATCAATAGAGCGGTGTTTAAGCTGATGCAAATATGTAATTACAGGTTTGCACCAGTTTAACTACAATTGATTTGTCACTGGCTGATGTTCCACTGGTGCTCCCTTCAGGAAGGGAAGTCACAGGATAGCAGTTACTTGTAAAAAAGCATTTCACTGGGCACTTGAATTTCCTTCTTAATGTCATCAACTGGATTGTATGTAAATTACAATTAACAATATCAGATTAGTAATTTTAACTATAACCTATGAAAACAGCAAACCTTTTCCCTTTTGTTCAGATTATAAAATGCAGCCAGATATTTCTGATTAGGAAAGCTATTCCATGCTGCTATTTACTTTTTTTTTTTTTTTTTCCCCATGTTGCAGCTAATTACCTGATGTTCTTACCTGTAATGAGTGTAAGGAGTGAGGTTTGGTACCTCCAGCATCTGAGCATCAGGCTCATTGTCCACCTCATGGAGAGTCACCCATTCTTCTTCATCACCCAGCACACCAACCTGTACAAGGGAAAGGTAAGAAGGAATAAGATATGTAAATATATATTAAAATAAATATATATAATCTCTTGTACAATGTGTGTCATCACAGCAGTGGAGGCACAATGCTGTTAAACACATTTTATCCAGTTAATACTAAATTTTTATATGATGAGGCACTAGTTATTTGTAAAGAGAAAACACAGCCAAGTTAGTCAAGTCTCCTTGTACCTGATGGGACTTCACTGGATCCTGTGATAAGATCCATTCCAGAAAAAACACCAGGAGAGCGATAATACCCTGTTCAATCTTCCTGCCACAATACAAAAGTATCAAGTAGTAATATAAGAGAATGAAAAATAGCCTTGATAATAACTTGCAGGAACTGATGCATACTAAATAAGTCTCAATGGAGGCAAAATGCCATGGAAATGAAGACAGAGAAACAAGAACAAAGTCAAAGAACAAAAGTGTTTTAACCTCATCTGCTGCTCTGCACTTAGGCCAGACTTTTCCATGTGCAATCCTTTGTATTAATTAATCACAACATGTTGCCCAATATGGGCCCTGCTATGGTGTCTGAAGAGTCTAAACAGCGACGAGAATTGAGCATTGCTCTCCACACAACTTTCCGGAGATTAAATGAAGATGAATATGGACTTACAAGGAAGCCAGCAGGGAATGAGAGAAAGGCCAGGGCCTGACCTGGAAGATGCAGCATCCGTGGGCAGGGCTGTGCCTGAGAGCCATGGGAGGAGCGTGGAGAAGGGAGAAGGGAGAAGGGAAGGGATGGATGGCTGGGTCTCACTTTGGAGATTGGCACGTGCTGAAACCCAGGGGAGCTCAGGCAAAGCCCTGCAATAACGCCCCAGCACTGAGCACGTTCCTCTGGCGTTCCAACCCTGCCACACTGGGTGGGTGCACCCAATCCCCTCGCCCTGGCACCCACAGCCAGGGGCTGAAGGATGTCAGAGGGTACCTGGCAGGGCAGCTGCTCTCCTTCAGTGTCTGCTCACAGACTGAACATCCACGAAGACACCGTATCCTTTTTTAACCTATTGACACTATCTGCTCTCTCAGGCTGCCGAGGCAACACATTCCAGGAGCTCACAACCCACTGTGTAAAGAGCTATTGCCTTTCATCTTTTTTAAACAGATCCCTTGCAAGTTCTGTGTATGAGTTACAGCCACAGACACTGTCAAACACTCGCTAGGCACCACAGCCCAAAGTATCTCGCACACCCTGAGTACTTCAAATAGAAAATTAGGTTTCATTCACTCTTTTTTTTATTTTTTTCCCCTTCAGGAAAAGCAGCCTGATTTATTTATAGATGTTTTAGTTCTTCGCTCACCCAGGACTTGATGTGCTGCATATTTATGTTTGTGCATGAAGAAATGACACAAAGAAAATTAGGCCAAAGAAATAAGTTTTGCATTGCACTGTGGAAAGAAGCTTCTCTGATCTTCCCAGCAGAGCACTGATTCCATGGAGGATGTGGCTGAGGAGGTCTTGATGGGCCTTTCAGACTTGTTGGGGATCAAGATCACTGCCACACACTAAATAACATAGAAAATGGATGGTAGTGAAGATTATGGACCTTTCAAAACCTCCAGTCCCAACCAAGCTCCATAAATTGTAGTAAAGCCCATGGATGTAGAAGCTGAAGGGAAACAAGCTGGAACAAGTCTGCATGGTAAAACAGAACATCCCTAAACTGAACCTGGAGAACAAAGAGTTAATAAAGAGAATTCAAACAAACAAACAAACAAACAAACAGACAAACCCAACCCTACCCAAAGAAATAAAGGATAAGAGGGTCGATTTCAGTCAAGGAAACACAGAACACTTATTATCAAATGAGTTTTCTATTAATACTGTAGGAAGTCTACTGTAAATGCTTATTTTTGCAAATCTTGCATTTAACAGCTTCACCTCCACGTGCTGCAGTAATTGTATAGCAACAATCCACATCTCTCTGGAGGCTGAAAATAATCTTCAGTGGTGACTAAGTCATCTTCTTTTGTATTCTAAGAGCAGTAAGAGTTTTTTATAATATTTCTTGCCTAACAAAATAATGAATAAAAAAAAAAAAGCCCATAGGTTGCAATTGCTGTGCAGAGCAGACAGGTCATTAATACTCATTAAGGACCACAGGGCTCAGCAGGGCTGACATTGACTTAGTGAGAAATTTCTTGGTGGGCTGCAAAGGTAGAAACATTAAGGATCTTGTACTAGGTCCATGCTACTCAAAAGAAGTTTCATTTATTTATTTAAAACATATATACATATCTATATATCTATATAGATATATATATAGAGATACATATATATATGTATTCTCAGAAGAGAGTCTTAGAAGAAAACCTTCAGTGATGGACTTTGTATTTCTAACTTCCCCAAAATCTATAGCAGATTCCAAGTTTCAGGCTCTGGAAGGAAAAGGAAATTATTTTTGCTGCAACACTTCTGATGTCAGATCAGAGGAAACGTATCAGTTTCAAGAATCAGAGTACAAAGGGATTCCCACGGGGCAGAAAGAACCACGGGCAGTGGCTGGGATAAAAGAGAGCTTTGAGGGGCAAGAGAGCCCACTCTGAGCCGCTCTGCAGAACGTCAAGTGAAGTTAAAGGCTCCTTTCTTGTAGCTGTTTCTTTGGCTAACAGTGCAGGCACACTTGAGAGCAGGATGGTGTTTGTTGACAGATCACACACGCTCGTGGGTGCTTTGTTTTGGGAGGCAGATGAGGCACCAACTGCTTTTCTGTTGCTGTCAGCAGAAAAACTCCTCAAGGAATGCACTCGGCATCTTCCCAGCTCTCTGTGCCATGGGGCCACAGCCCCCAGGGGCCCAGGACTGCCACAAAAAAACCACCTCTGTCCCCCCTGAGACACTTCACAGAATGCTTCACCATCAGCCACCCATGCTTAGCACAGATTCATTCCCGTCCCTCAGCTGCTCCCAAGGCAATACATCCAATAAAAGGGCATATTCCTTTATTATTGCAGAAATGAGACAGTACAAAACAATATTGGAAGTGATGTCAGAACCTTTTACTTCTCCATGCATTAGTTTCTCCATTCCTTAAAAGGAAATTGTTGCATATTTTATAAAATGACTCAATGTTTTCTGATGGAATACACTGCATGAGCAAAGTTGCAGAATTCCAACTTAGAAAAAAAGCCCCAAAACATTAAAATTTGGAATGAAAACATCATTTGTATAAGACAGCACTGCCTCCAAAACTTCAGTTACGAAGTACTAACTGCAGGAAAGGGAAACACAATGTTTCTGTACATTACAGAGGTACCCTGTGTCCTACTATAGTTCAAGACGTGTCAGAGTTTTCGCTTTAGAGGTCCATAACTCACACATTTGAAATCGCTTTGGGAGAAATTCGGTTCACGGGATGTCAGCCCGGGTGCAATTTTTTTTCTCACTAAATCCTTACATCGATTCAGCCATTTTTGATTTAGAGATTGTCAAAGGCATAAAACTGTCAGAGTTTCAGACACTTTATTTACCAGCTCCGAAGTGAAAATGACACCAGGAGAATCACCTGGTGCAATGGATGAATCCTATCTGGGTCACTGACTTCACCCACAAAACCAGAATTCATGGTTGAACTTGCAACTTCTTTCCCAACTCACAGCTTTAGAAGGGAACACAGAGATAATACTTTAAAGATTTTACCACTTTGAAACTCTGCTCCTGCTCTCCATGACATTCACACAAAAAATCTCTCTAAAAACAGCAGAAAGGCTTTAAGCAAAAACTCTCTATAATAGCCAATACACTCATAGCTCCAGGAAATATGCTGCCTCTTCAAAAATGGCTTTCAGCCGTTCTGCAGCTTTTCTGCAGCCTGCAAATAATGTTAATCACCAGAAAAACACACCAAAGTGGGCAGAAGTTACCCCAGATTCTGTAATCAGCCGAATGGTATGGACTGAGCACCCACCAAAGCACAGCCAGGATGGGCTGGAACTCAGTGACCCTCAAGGTCTCTTCCAACCCAAACCATCTTTTGATCCATTTATGCACTTCTGACAAAACCCCAGGAAAAATCCAACACAAGAAAAATAAGAAACCGGATTGCAAGAGACTGAGAGCGCAAACATGAAACTACATGAACACCAGCAGGCATTCCTAGTCATTCCTGGCTGAAGATTGCCAAAAACCATGTTTGCAATATATCCTCTAAGTGCTTCTGAGAGGACAGGATGGCTGGAAGGATGTACTGAAATTCTTCGTGGAGGAACAAGTTACCTGTGAGTGTCAATGCCACAGGGCAGGGGGACTGCTGGTCCCTCTGAACAAGTGTCAGTGGAACCTTTATATTACACTTGAGCCTCTTTCCTTTAGATTATACTCTATGCAATAGAAAAAAGAAAATGTTAGAAGTATTTTTTAAACAGCATTGGTACATCTTTATAGTTGTCTGGAAATACAGTTTCCTCCAGTCCTGAGTACAGATAAAAAAGATAGAAAAGAAACAAATCTAGTGATTTTTTAAAAATCCCTTCAAAAGTACAGACTGTACCTTTGCTAGAAACAGAAATGGGATTTTTAACGCTTGATATTTCAGTATCTACCAACACTAAACTATTAAAGACTTGATCTCCTCTCATGTTCATTGACATAATTGAGAATTAGTTCCACAGTGGCTCCCATGAATTTACACCCAGGCACAAAAAGCAGAAACCAAGGCCAGATGCACAAAATTTCACGTCAGCTGGAATTCCCAGCTGTGTTTCTCATCCAAATTGTTCATGAAGTATCAGACTTCAAAAATGGCTCTCAGCCAAACTGAAGCACTTGGAACATTTTCTAGACCTGCCCTCACCAAGGAAGCTTTCTGCCAAATAAAGGAACAAAGAAGAAAAACACGTTGGTGGCAGGTTGGTTGTGTGTGTGAATATAAAACAGCTGAATTTTGTCTGTGAGGACTCAGACATTGAGAGAGAAAGGAACATTCCCAGTAGAGATGAGAAGTCAGAATTATCAGGGATGTTCAAAGCAAAGGTGCTGCCCATCTTACAGAGGGCAAGGGACACAGATGAAGTGCCCAACTTCCAGATGAGTGTTTTACAGCTGAATGTCATCCTGCCCCTTGGCAATACCATCAGCTTTAAAATCAGAGTGTGCAAAACCACCCCTTAAGTGGCTTTTAATTTAATGCCAAGGCATGAAACACTTAACACTGCTATTAAAAGCTGTACATGGGTCAGTGAATGAAAGTTCCAGAAGGACAAAAACCATCCCTCCATTTCAGTATTGTACAGCCACTGCCCTTTAATCCAACACAGTCCTAAGGAGCCATTATGGTTGCCCATCCTAAAATACAGATGTTGCAACAGCAGCCTGCACCCCAGCATGGACATATCCCAGCTCAGAACAGAGCACATGAAAGGCAGAAATGGAGACCAGGGTGTCACTGGCACCAATTTTGCAAAAGCTTGTGTCTCTTTGAAAGGTGGGCTTGGATCCAAGCAGAGACAGAGGCATTGCTGCCCTTATCTCTGCTCCCAGTGCCATGTTCACACCCCCTCCCCTGCAGTGATGTTCTGATCACACACAGCCTGTGCAGAGCTGGTCTGTTTGAAACTCATTTGTTCTTGGCTGGATCAAAGCTCGCAGCAGCTCCGGGGCTGATCCTGTGTCACTGCACACAGAAGGCAGGAGGAGGAAAGTCTTGGTAAGTGGGATGGGGAGAGGGAACGGGAGCAGGACAACAAGAGCTCTGGTTTAGATTGGCTGAAAGTGCTGTGAAATTGCACTTTCAGAGAGAAAGAGTTTGAGAGGAGTACTGGCAGAAAGGGGCTGTGAACAAAGGATTATATGCAGCCGTCATCCTGGAAACAGGATTTGCTCTGTCCTTAAGGACTCGCCAATTTCTCTGCATACCTGAACTGATTTTCATTAATCAGGTGAGCAAGAATTTTTATTTTTTCCTGAAATCCACTAGGAGCAACATTTCTTCCTGTGCTGAAGCTGAGCAGTGAGGTGTGGTGCAGGAGAAACTCGCAGGGTTGCTGTGGCTAAAAGGACTGCCCAGACCCCACAAGGACTTTGCGGTGCCCCTTCCTCAAAAAGAGCAAATAATTCCTGGATCTATCAGAACCACAAACCCCTGGACTTTTCTAGAAATGCATGAGATGTTGGTAAGGGTTTGTGAACAAGAACGACCCTCCCTGTACACCGAGGACTGTTCAAACCACTGTTTGTACCCAGGGCTCTTCAAGGATGCAGATGAACTTCATGGTAATTATCAGTGCAGTTTTAAAGCATTCAAATTTGCTTCACTTCAGTAGCATTCCGCAACTCACTGAATTAACAAATTCCTAGCAATATTGATGCAGTGCTCCAGCAGGAAAATGCTCTTCAGGATTTGCTAAGCCACCATATTATTGGATTTTGGTGTTTAATTCTGTAATATGCCATAATGTGTATATAAATGGCACAAAATGTACCAACTTGTTCACAACAATCTCATTACCAAGTGAAGTGATTGTATCAACATGTCTAAGTGGTGACGGTGATTTAAGAAGTCCAACATTTGGTCTTAAAAACAGATTATATTATTTATAAAGATCTGTGGGTGGAAAGGAAGAAGCAAAGCTCATCTGTCAAGAGAACAAATGAGGAATATATAACTCCTCCAAGGCATAATGACAGCAGAAAGAGGGATATTGTTTAAAGCTGATGAAGAAGAGAATTCATCCTATTCATATCCAGAGGCCTGGATAGAAAACCTTGGTACATTCCATTACAAGATAGAAAAATACACTCAATCTCATGAATAATGGTATCTTTACTGTTCAGTGCAATTCTTCCTGTACTTCTGAATCTATGAGATAATAATTCCAAACTTTTGAAAAGACACCTCACAGAAGCTAAACCCAAGTTTCAAATCCTTTTTAAAAATAAATGGATGGACTAAAGCTCTGCTGTGTGTGCTGTTTATGGTGTTCTTCTGAACATAAAGAACCAGCTGTACAAAACCCCATGGGAATTATTTAAAGGATAAGCATTCTCACATATACATATCTTACATATCTCACATATCACAGTTTTTTCTTGTTTCTTTGAACAGAAGTTCCAACGTTCATCTGACCCTTTTCTCCCTGGCTGACACAGACATTTCTCAGCTGAGCCTCTCAAACTCCCCTGGATCCCAACGCTCCCAGGACCCCTGGACAGCCACCCCAAGCCATTTACAGAGGAGCTCTGGTCCAAAGTGAAACAAAAACTGAAATCCCAACAGCAATTCATTAGTTTGGCTCTTTTTACCCCCTCAGAAACTCGATTAAGAAAAGTTTGTTAGAGACATACCTGGCCTTCCACTATCCACTTGGAGATGGAGGTTTTGCCATCGTATCCTGGGCGGAACTGAAGTGTGGCAGAGCGAGGGCTGATGTTGGAAATCACCAAGTTGGTTGGAGCACCTGGAAGTTCTGGAGAAACAGAAAAGTAAATGAGAGGTGGAAACACTCTTCATCTGGGACCCAGTAACACGAGCTGACATTCAGTTTCCAGCATATAAAACACAGAGAGAAGTGCTCTTTTTGCCCCAGTTGTGGTTATTTTTCTTTTCTTTTTGGCAGAGTATCACACACGGTGTTACTATTTCTCCTGCTCTGAGAATGCACCACATTTTTACAGATAGCAAGAGAAAAGAAAGAGCTCATCTACAGAATTACAGGTAATATTTTAGAGAAGCTTCCCAATGAAAAACCTGATGGTCCTGGGGGAAAGGCACTTCCCAGCTCCAGGTCTGCCAAATCACCTAATTCCACTGTAATTCTGTTTCCCCAGAATGAAATTACAACAATTTTTATTTACTCCTTAGATGATATACAACTAACAATTAAAAAAGACTCAAAGTTTTGGGGAGTGTATTTATATTGACCTATAATAGCTGGGTTTTCCAGGGCATTTCTGATGCCTGATTGAAGCACATGATTTAAAAAAAAAAAATTATTTATTTTTAATTCCTGTAACAAATAAAGAGGGTGGCCTCTTACAAGGAAAAATCTGCAGCCCCAATCACATTTTTGCCTCCCATCAGTCAAGATTACAGTGACATTTACATTTTTAATATCATCTGAATTAATGACAAACGCAAGTCCGGGAAAGAGATTAAACATAGAGTGTTTAGAATAAATTCCCAATAGTTACCTGCATTTATAACAAATGGAAATAACTATTATAATCAGTAATTATCTAGTGGATGGTGTCCCTGCCCATGGCAGGGGGTTGGAACCAAATTATCTTTCAGGTCCCTTCCAACCTAAACCATTCTGTAATTTTATGATAATGCTGCACTCTGTGCAAATGCAACAGGCCAAAAATGGGCAGGTTTTTGGCATATATTTCAAGTATGCAACAATACCCCATATTTCTTGATTTTTACTTCACATTTGTGAGAACCACGATCGATAAACGAACCCTGCCCAAGTGGGATAATGCTGTTATCTGGCAGGCATCCTGCCATCAGATATGGCATTGATCCAGACTGCAACTTGTCACAATTACCTATGCTTATGGAAAAGAAGGGCAAACATTCTTTAGGACATACAGAAAACTTCAAAAAATGCTTGAGAAAGAAAAACTGGATTCCCTCAGTGATCAACAATAACTGCTCCACTTTGGAAAATTCTACTTCTATAACCTACCTATTAACTGGAACTCCTTGTTTGAGGTGTGAATTGGCTGTTCCATTTGCTCTTTGTACTGGATGAGGCAGAGTGTAAAATTTTAAAACCAAAATACAAAAAGGGTAAAAGTACAGGTGCCCAAATGGTAACTCAGACAATGTGGGATAGAACTGCCTCCTCCCAAATCTTTTAGCAGGCACAGCTTCAAATTCTTGTAAACAAGATTTTAGTTTCACTATACAAGTGAAACACTCATAGCTGACATAAGCTATACTACTTTCACATGGAAAATCCTTTCCTGTTTAATATCACCCAAACTCTATTTCTTTCCCCAAAGCAACACCTTTTGAATTGATTCAGGCTTCATTCTGATGTCACTTTGTAAATGTCAAGAGATTCAGTATTGTATCCACTTTATTACCTTGTCCATTCCATTGTCATAACCTACAACTTTTTTCTGTATCTGTATTAAACAGCCTCAACTTCCTGGAAATTTCAAACTGCAAATGTCTTCACGTTAACATTTCAGTCTGCTCCAAAAATCAAATTTAAGTTACATGAAGAATTCCAATGCTTTACAAATAAGATAATTTTTATTACTGCTGAATTGAAGCAACCTGTGCCCTTTGGAACACCAAAGCATGAAAAACCAGCACATTTTGTTTTGTTTCCTGCTGGCTCACCAACCTGGAGGCACTCCAGAGGAGATGGTGGAGGAGGTGACCCAGCCGCTGCCCTGGGCGGTCACGGCTGCAACCTCGATGGTGTAGGTGGTGAGGGACGCCAGCCCCGTGATCTTGTACTCCAGGGTGCTGTTGGACAGGGTGCGGGCCAGGCGGGACTCGTTCCGGCCGTACACCTCCCAGGAGATCTGGTACCCTGCAAAACAAACCGCCCACACGTCAGGGGGACACCGCTCTCCTGCCAGGGCCCACTTACACAATAACCCAGAGATTCCCGTGTGCTTGTGGTCAGTGCTGGATCCTCGTTCCTTATTCCATTCCTTGTGGTAATTTCTATAAACAGAAAAAAATCCTCCTTGAAGTAAACACTGGCTAAAATACCCAAGTATTTTTTTTAATATCATTGTTTCCAATAAACTATTGATGTAGGTACCCCACAAGGCATCATCTGGAGGACATGTGGTCCAAACACACTTTTTTTTGTTTGCTTGCTATGAGATGGCCTGGAAACCTGGGGATAACCTGACAGAAAGGTGGCCTTCCATTCTGTGAGCTCTACAAACTAAGCAGGAAGAAACACCAGAAAATATAACATCTACTGGAATATCCAATTAAAAATCTCTATGTGCTTAGTAGGGCCGCTCCCTTTGCAGGCTGAAGTAACCTTCACTGCTGCCTGTCTAGAAATACTTAGAAATCTGACAATAACAATCAGGAAGGAACATTGTGGGAATCTTCTAGGAACTGAAAAACCTCTACTCCCCACCGGTTGTTCCTTGCACAAATCCTTCAGCAGGGTGAATCATTATCCTTTCTTTCAAAACCGTCTTGGAGCCAATGCATTGTCCAAAGCTGCACCTGCCCTGACCTCCATATTATTCTTCTGTCAAAACCAGGCTTTCCTTTTTATCTCTTTGATAACCACTTGCCTTCCAAGAACTTTTGAAACTTTCCACTGTCTGATTTGCTCAATTTTACCTCTGAATCTGCTTGTCCTCCTCCTGCCCAGTCCCACTTTATTCTGATCTGAACCTGTGTGAACCTCACTGTGCCAGTCCCCAGAGAGCGTGTCTGAAAAGTTTGCTTGATTGCAGCTTTCTTTGTGATTTGACTCAGAGGGTGAAAAAAAAAATACACATAGCTCTTGAATGCATGTGAAATTGAAGTGAGTGAAAAGGACTAACAGAAAGGAATCCCACTGAGTGAACCATGCACGAGGCAAACTGGCTAGAGAAACTCCCTACTGGGTTCCTGTTCCTGTCATCTAAGATGAGGAATTCAGACCAGTTGGAGGGCTTGAGGCTTTTATTTTTTTTCCAATTTTTTAAAATAAAAAGACATGATAAGCTGATTAACATATATGAACTGACGTAGCAAAATCCCTCATTGTATTAATCAGCAAGAAGGTGTCATCTCATGAGCTAAAAGCATGGTGAGACAAATATTTCTGCAAGAGTTTGAGAGCTGTGAGATGTTCTCTGTCCTCTCTTGCGAGCTGCCATCACTGACAGAGATTCATCTTAACCTGATTTTGCATGAAAATGGGCTCAGTGTGCTCACACAGTCACTAATTATGTTTCAGGTGAGGGGGCTTCATAAAGGGAGGTGATGCTTCAACAATTCCAGCTATACCACAAATGCTCCTCTGACTTTGCCCTGCAGAGGGGAAGGGGAAAAACTCCTGAACGCTCATCTGGAACCAGTTTTAGGTAAGCACCTGAGTGGGAATTAATTAATTCAGTAATTTACTGATGTCTTGGAAACACTGTGGTATTTTGATGCTTCATGAAAACGCTTAAGAATCATTTGCCAGAGCAGAGCTGATGTAGCACAGCAGGATTGTAATCTGTAGGAAGATTTTGACAAAATTTAAGGACTCTGTTGCCTGAATTAGCAGAGGATGAGCAGAAAGGTGGGGGCTGACTGTCCCCTGCATTTGATGCTCAGTGAAGAGGCACGAAGGAGTTGCAAACGGAAGGACCATCACAAACACCCTTTTCTTTCAATAGCTGTGGGTGCAGTCTGTTCCAGACAATAAATAACCGGAGGAAGATAAGCAGGGGACTTTTAATGCTCCCTCCATCCATTTGTTGCTTACGGACAATAGAAAGTGTCATTCAGCATGCACCAGGCAATCTTCAGTGATTGAGATATCTCCTTTCCCATCTGGATAAGCTTAGGTTATTCATCAAATGCTGGTGATTATTCTTTGGACATTTTATCTCTTCTCCCTTGTGACCACAGGATGAGACCCAGCTTTCCCGCCCATTAAGCACATAGTCCCTATGTATTTATTTTCTGGGGGAAAAAAAAAAATGTTCACCAGGAAAAATATCTTGAGTTCTTGTGCAAATTGAAGAAAAGGCAAAGAGGCAGCATTTACTGTCAGGGATTTCAGTCCCCAATGTATAGTTAAATTCCAGTCATATAAAAGATGAGAACAGAAAATCTGTACATACACAGTGAGCAGACACAAAGCCAAATGCAATCAGGCATAACAAAAATATGAAAAAATGCTGAAGGAAAGGAACAACAACTGCACCCCCAAGTAACACTTCAGCCCCAGTGATTGGCAGATGGGCAGCACTGTGGGCCGTGAGAACACACTCCCGGTGTTACAGATGTGATCTCTGCCACAAACGGGCGTGGGGAGCACAGCTGGATTTTCCAAAGGGTTTCCTCTGGCTCCGCTGTGAGTGAGAACAGGGAAGGTGTCACAGATCCTTCCCCCACACTCTGGCACTCCGCAAAACGCTGCCTAACAGGAACTAATGACCAGAGGAGTTTCAGAAATAATTTTCTGTTGATGTGGAGTAAATTCTCTACACGAGAGCACTACACCCAATCACAAACTGTCCGTCCACATCCAGATCCCCATAAATCAATGTTTACTGAGGGAACAAGGAAGATACTGAGATTTACAGCAAGAGTAATGGGCAATTTCCCAGAGCAGGTTGGCTGCTGGGCACCCCCTCCGTGCCTCCCTCCTCCCAGCACCCGGGCAGGGAACAAGAAGGTCCAGTAAAGACATCAATGAGCAGAAATGATGAATAATTGCCTCCCTGAGCACTCAGATCTCCAAGCAGCCCTCTCTACACCTTTGAGGCGCTCAGGGCATGAGCAATTTTGCTATTCTTCTATCCCAAATGCAATTTGCATCATTAAGGAGGTTTTCTTATAAACTCTGCTGGGTGTTTTCACACCGGTGTTTGGTCCTGAACAAGAGAACTTCTTCAGTGAATTCCTTCTGAAAGAATTTACCCCAAATATAACACAGTCCATCCTTTGGCTCCACCAGGTTTCAACCCATTCTGGGAGGGAGCAGCTTGTTTTTAGTGAAGTAATTCTGCAACGCCGAGCACAGAGCTGCTACCTGATGCATAACAAGGATCAGTATTACATCATCCTGGAGGGAGGGACCTGAATTCAAGCACTTGGGCTTGAAAGGCTTTGGCCATCCTCACTGAATCGATACTGCTCGGCTTTCAGGAGTCATTAGTTTCTATTCTCAAACCACTTGAATCAGTGCATATTTCAGGCAGGAGAATGATCTGCATGAGGACTCCACACCCACTCCAAACAGCTCGGAACACGCAGATACAAATGGGGCTCCTTACAGATACACAGAGGAAACACTGATGAGGGAAATCCTATCAAAATAATTACACCTGTCACAGTTAAAATGCCTCAGGAAATTAGACTGATATAACATTTCAATGGTCAAGTGTCAGAAAATCTGATTTTTTTAAACTCCTAAAATGCATTTTAAAAAAACAGTAACACATTTTAAAAAAAAATTAAACATTTTGGTGTTCAAGACCCAAAATATTCTGATACATGTGAAATGATTTTCTCCCTTCCCAACTACCACCTCCAGTAATTTAAAATCTGGGAGCTTTTTTGTGCTTCAAAACCTTGAAAGCCTTTGTTAAATGGAACGACCATCCTGTGCAGCTGCAATAGTTTCCCATCCGAAAACAATATTGCCTCTGTTGATAAGAACTAGAGGTTTCCTCAAGTATTCGTAGCTTCCTTTATGAAAAATAATGATGTTGCTGCTGTTGTGTGTACAGTGGCACACAGTAAATAGATAAATAGCTTGTCAAATGGGAGCCTCATCAAAGGGAAACAAGAGAGTTCTGAACCCTTGTGATGGTTTATAACAGATTAAGTAATGACATGCAAATTCTGTCACGCAGTCCACAGCCAGACCACTTGATCACAGATGAAGGATTCTGCTGATTTCAGGCTTGGTCTTGATTGCAAACCTCAGCAATGCCAACCCAAATTTTGCAGCTGTGAAGTCTGTGTAGGGACCCCCCCACACTTGGGGCAAAGGCCAAGCACAGTCTCACAAATTTCAAAAAATTCAGTAACGCAGGTGGAGGTCACGGAAGATTTAACAAGACCAGAAACCCTGTGGGGAGCTGATTTTTCACACAAACTGCCTTTCCAGTGACCACAATCATGAGCTGCCAGTAATTGGAGCTGTACTTTGTGCAACACTCCCTGGTGACATCTCAATTACCCAGAGGAGGGACCAGGAAACCAGCAACAGCCCAAATTCTCCCTAAATGCTCCACTACACAAACAGCTTTTACACTTTCCACCCCCCACACACTGAATTAAAAAATAAATAAATGAATAAAAGCAAGGATAGCAGCTGATACCTGTGATGATGCCGTTTTTCTCTACGGGCTCTTGCCAGCTGACCTTGAGCGAGGTGTCCAGAATCTCGGTGAAACTCAGGTGTCCCACTGCCCCTGGCTCTGGCAATCAGAAAAGGAAAGCTGTTAATAGGTGAACCCCACTTAACTGTGATTTAATTCCCATGGCAAGGTTAGGGATGGAGAAATAGATCCCTGAGCCAGGGCTGGCTAAGGGAGGCTGAACACATCGGTGAAAGGAGAATGCAAGGTAGGAAGAAAACACTCTGGCTTATCATGATGCAAATGATTTCACCCAGTTATCATCCCAGTGGTGTGGAGATCGAGCAGCCTTTGCTATTCTCCCTCAAGGATAGCTGTGAGGTGTTTACCTGCACTGCTCTGTGCAGAAACACCACCAGCAATGCCCTCACCTGGAAAGAGCCTTTTCCCTATGCAAGGTCACAGCAAGGACAGAGTCACAAGGCACTGCTTGGATAGATTCCCTCAAAACAACTCTAAAAATGTCCAACATAATGGCAACTGTCTTCTGTAAAATGAATACAAGTGTGTGAAACTTTTAAAGGGTTTTTATGATGTAGCTCAAGAGCTCTTAAAAATTTCAGCTCCCCAGTGTGCAATGAAAGAGCATAAAATGGAATGACTGTCAAGAATATGCCATCCTCCCTCAATTTTGATCTTCAAGGAAGACAACCTGACTGATTTTTGATCCAAATGCTGTTCTGCCCTCAATCGATGTACTGGAAAAAGGAGGTTTTGTTCCCTTTATATTCACTGTGCTTCTGTCATTGGATCCCTGCCTGAGTATCCTCCAGCTCCACTGACATCAGTTGGCAATTTCTCGTCCGCAATTTCATGTTTTGTTTCCTCTTCAATTTAGTCCAGCCTCTCATTCCCCTCCAGCTATGGCAAAAAAAGCCCAAACCCTGCCAGTAGGTCAGCTACAACCCCATCTGCAATTCTGCAGTCCCAAGGAGGAAAATTTCCAAATCCTTTCTGCAGTACCCTGTAGTCAAAGCACCACAGAAGAGCTGCTGATCCAACAGTGATCCCAGGAATGCCCAAGAAGAGCATGGAATTATGCACTGTTTGGGACCACAGATCTGCAGACATGGAAACCACACGCTCACAAAGCTTTGCTCCAGTCAGCCCCTGCAGGTGCAGCCTAATTTTAGTGTCATCAGGAAACACAGGTGCAGGTGACTCCAGGCCAGGACACGACACTTCTGGTTTTATTCGACCTGCGCCTCCTCGGCAAACACATCCCTGCTTTTCTAAAGGATTGCCTAACTTGGCTAGACAGACAGAAAATTATCACCTGCGACCATGAAAGACAGGCCTTTCAAATCCTTTTTCCCACCACATAAATCCTGAAGCACTTCTGATTCAACAAGTTCTCTGCAAAGACGCATTACACCATCCTGCACGAAACTTCTCCATCACTGTGAAAACCCAGGGAAGCCATTCTGAATGATTAATAAATAAATAAATCAATCCTGCTCATCTCTCCTGCTGAGGCTCCTTGCAGCATACAGCTGGACACATCAAGAAATGTCTCAGATTATCTAGAAAATATAAGTCTGGCTCTCTCTTGGTTTATGTCTCCTGATGGAATTTTGTTGTGTTTAAAATGGAATGTGACCCCAGCATCTCCCTGAGATGGCCTCAAGGAGAAAAAGCAATGAATCTGCCCCTTCTCCTGCTTTGTGGAAGGCATTTAAGGTTCATTTCTGCAGCCTTTTCTTCAGCAGAAGCATTAACAGTCTCTTTCCTCTGTCCAGCTGTGTGAAATCCAAGGAGTTTTGTCTCTTTGGTTTCTTACCCTCCTGCACTCACTGAGCTTAACAGGGNGAGGGGGTGAGCTGAGGAACAGTGTCTTAAGAGGGAAGGGGGGTGAGTAAAGAAATGGTGTCTTAAAAGCTTATTTTTACCTCTCATTTATCCTCCGACTCTGTTAGGTTAATAAATCACTTTGCAACTTAAGTCCCTCACCTGTTTGCTCATGTTTTCGTGCGTCCCCTCCCCATCACTGCCTCATCTCAACTCATGAGTTTAGTGTGTTTGTGTTAGTTTGAGTCCTCTCCTCTGCAAAAATGCAGCAGGAAAGGGCATAGAAAGCAAACGTCGTAGGTCCCTGGCATTTGGCCAGAGTCAAACCACGACACCAGACAAACACATTTACAAACCATCACTGGCTAAAGCTTTGTTTCCTTAGGAAAATGGGCAAAGAAGTTGATAGTGTACACAGGAACCTAATGCACATTTCTTTTGCTTTCACCCCAGACACAAAAGCTGGAGCTCAGATTAGCAGCTCTCACAGATTTCTGGTACTTCAATTCCTACCCATGGTTTAAGTCTACAACCTGGTCTTCATAGAGGAGACTAACCACAACAGGAAAATCCATGGGGAAGTAATTTTCTACAGGTTCCTTCAAAAGTATCTCGTGAGAAATTGGATTAGCAATTGGAGCCTCACTCCTGTGAATGTTAATGACGATCGGATTCTTCTTTACGGGAACACTGACTAACCTAAAAGATCCCTATTAAAGCAGAGTAGTATTTCTAAAAACAATATCTTAATGGATGAAATAGACACTTTTTATTCTGGTTTGAACCTGAAATGTGCAGCAGTGTTTATGATGCTCCTGAAGCACTGGCCAGAGCCCAGATCACTGTGGACACAGTCAGCTGTGAGGGCCACTGCAATTTATCCACGTCAGACACACACTGCCCTTGTTAGGCCCAAATATGTCTTGAGAGAACACTTTCAAGGGGCAACAGAGACCAAACCATTTTCTGATGCAGGAAATCATTAATATGCGAGACCATCCAGCTCATTTTATTTCATCCTGCCTTCAGCTTTTCAGAATGAAAGATACTGCCTTGTTGGGATCTTGGTCCTTTCACACAAACACTTGCAATATAATATAGATACAGACATTTTCAATATATTGAATAACAGCAGGAAACAATTGTAAATTAATCATTGACCTCCACAGGAAGTTCCAGTGCTCAGCTCCTAAGAAGATCAATTCATATTTATTTGGGTGCCTGAACATGGATTTAAGAGCACAAGGATTCACAGACATAAACAATGCATTGTGTGTTGGCTGAACAGGACTATGGAGCTCTCAGCTAATCATCAATGGAAAAAAATTCATCCAGGTTTAGTCCATAATGAAAAAAAAAATCAAATATTTGTCACAGGCTAAAAGAAGGCCCATGGAAAACTGGCTGAGGTCTTTGTCTGATATGAGGTAACTTGAGAAGAGATTGCGAAGCGTCTGTGAACCTGCGGTCAAATGTTAAACACGGAGATTTAAAAATTGGGGTACTCACTGTCTTCCAGGGTGCGCAGGAGCTGGGGAGGGCTCCGAGGGCCGTCCCCCGGCGTGGTGAAGCACAGCACTGAGGTGTAATAGGTGGTGAATTTCTTCAGGTTGGTGATGCAGCCGCTGTGAACGCCGTGGAAATCCGGAGCGATGGTGACCACGGTGACGCTCTCTGGAGCATCCACCGGCCACGCCAGGAGCTGGGAAATTTAAACACGGATGAGCTCTCATTCGAAGTCGTGTCTATTTGGAATCAGAGTACGCTTGGCTGCCAAAACCATCTTAATGTGATTGCAAAGAAGCAAGCAATGCTGTTAAACTCCTGTCAGCTCTGATGCTGAACAGATGGATGCAGCCCTGAGATACTGGAGGGATGTCTGAACGCTCGCCGCTGATGGGGCTACACCAATATAGGAATTCTCCATGGCTGCTACTGAGCAATGCCAAAATTATGGCAAATTATTATTCAGATGACATGAGCCTTTTGTCTCATCAGCCTGGCCAGGCTCTGCTGCTGAAAGGAAGCTGAAGGAAGGAAAGCACCTGCAGTGCTACTCTGACAGAAACGCTTTATCTTGATTTCTTTAAAGATCTCCCTGTCTGGGGAGGTTATTGGGATCAGAGGGAGAGAAATGGGGACACACACCCCCTCCTGCCCCTCCCAGCACCCCAGGGAGCAGCCCTGCCTCAGGCTGGGAGCATTACGAGGCTCAGTGGACTGGGGACATCCACACTGTGAATGATTCAAGCGGTTCTGGAACTACAGAAAGAATAGAAAATGGTTGTAAAGATGATTACCACGATTTTCAGCACCTGAGTCCCAAAAGTTAGACTCCTAAAGACATTTTCATGCATTTAAAATAGGGTGCTTGTCAGAGGAGCTCAGTTTTCCAGGTTTCATTCATCTCAGTGTATATTCTGGGAGATCGATCTCTCTGAGAGTGCAATACCTCACATGTAGGTACCTAAATGAGGACTTAAAAAATTCATTTTTTGGCAAATGACTTTGAAATTTTGAAACAATTTCTGAAATCACCTTAAAGGCTTAGGGGTCTAAAGCTTGAAAGTCTTTATGAAATTTTTATTTTGTCCAAAAATCCTTATCACGTGGCTTACAGGAGAATGTTAAAATTCCAGGCCTGACTCAGTACCTGTGTAAATCGTGCCACTTGTATTGATTTCAGGCTCATAAGCATGAATAGATACCTGAAATTAATAAGCCATATTTGACACATTTTGGCAATGTCTAGAGTCTCTGATAATCAGAAAGCACAGTCAGGGGACTATTAGGAGTAATTTTGTTAGGAATATTTCATATTTGAGAAGGTACACTTTACAACTTATTGAAATGCAAATAAATTTCAAAGAAAAGATAAAAATGTAAAATGGTTGAAGAGCATTGTAAGTTTTATTTTCTTTTCTAAATCACCTCTGTGGATTCCAATTGGCATTTATAACTTTGGAGGACTGAACTCTTTTTTGAGTGCATTTCATTGCATGTTCATGAGGAAATGTACAGAAAATACAGGGGAACAATATTGTCAGTTAAAAGAAAAAATGGGTTTAATCCTTAAGAAAGGCCAAGGCCTAGCTTTGACTACTAGAAAATTATAAATCATACACAAAGCTACTTCGTAGAGATAAGTGACAGAAATGATCTCACACAGTCTTTGCACTGCAATTCACAGCCCCTGGGAGAAACAGGATGGTAAAGCTGTGGCAATCTACTGCAATCAAAGAAATCCAAAGAAATATAAATTTTGATAATTTCAGAAGTTTTCATTGGCCACTGACAGATACAAATTACAATTTTACTTATTTTATACCATTGCTGAAGAAATGGAAACATAAATCAGAGGTAGCTAGGCAAGGAGATGAAGCATCCTTAGACCGAAACTCTGAACAGAACAGAGAATGAAAATATGAAACAAGACTTTTGCAAATCTGGGTTCACTGTGCTTGGACCTGCACCAGAAAATTATAATGCAGTGCAGTCCACTGAACCCCAAAAGCGTTTTTATTCTCCAGGGTGTGAGCAGAAGCCAAGTGCTATTTCTGCACTGAGGTTTCAGGGTATTGTGCTGCAGCCCTGACAGGCACTGAGCCTTGAGAGCTGATTCTACCTCTGCCAGAAGCAGACACACACATCTCCACGGATTTAGCTCTTCAGCAGTGGGGCTCTCGGACCACAGCTGCTCTTTAGGAGAAATACATTGGTTTGGGAAAAAAATACCCAAATTCCCATCCTTCTCTCTATCTGTCTTAGTTTCTCTGTCAATTTGAGGCATTCCAAGAGAAGGATCAAGTCTTCCGAAACATCTCAAATCCACGTCCAATCCCTTCTGAACTACACATCCTTGTGATCCCACTCTGGGTGCCTTCACCCAACACTCAAATCACAACCACACCTGTCTTCCCTTTTCCTGCTCTGTGATTCCTAAAAGGCTTCTCTTTGTTCTTCCCATGACCGTTTTTAAACTCTTCATTTATTACGCCTTGGCTGCAGAACCACTGATGGAGGTTCTGTGGAGCAGGAACAAAGCACTGCACGTGCTCCTCAGCAAACACTCCCCAGGTCAGAGGCTGTTACACACTGTCTGCTCTGTGCCCATAACAGATATTGCCTGGTTAATAAATCCTCCTGCATCCCAAATGATCGCAGTGGGAAAGTCAAGGCAGATATTTAGTGCGATGCCTTGGTTCCCAGTGAAATGAATGGTCACTCTGCATTAGTATAAACAGGAACCTTAAGGTTGGTTTGCAGTGACACAATGACACGTCTCCTGCGGTGACTTTCCAAACTGACAGGGAATTGCTTTCTGGCTTTGGAAACTCTCCAGGAAAATGACAAAGGCATAAGGACTTCTAGGCTATGACACATTCCCTTTTCAGAGCTTACATAAATTGCAAATATTAGAATCATAGAATGGTTGGGCTGGAAGGGACCTTGAAGATCATCCTGTTCTAACCCCTGCCATGTCCTGCAGGGACACCTTCCAGAAGACCAGGTTGCTCCAAGCCCTGCTAGGAGCAAGAGCTACTCACTTCTCTCTTTTATTTTACCCATGTACGATATCCCTGAAAGCACAGAGTCACTTTGGAGATTCAGGCTGAAATTCTGGTTTATACCAGCACTGTCAAGGCAGACATTACGTCAAGTTTCTACTCACCTTGTATCCTTGGTTAATGCCGTTGATGAACTGCTGGGGTGGAGGGTTCCAGAGGAACTGGATGGTTGTGGAATTCACGGCCTCAACCTGAACATTCTGAGGTGGAGCTGTGGGCACTGCTCCCAGGCAGCAGACAGGGAACAAAAGAAAACAGAGAGGAGAGGGAATGAGGGGAGAAAAGAGAAAAATGAACACGGAACCCACTGAGTGTCACTTGCAAGTCACAGAGTAATAACAACCTTGAGAGAGGGATGCACTTCCTGTGAAACAGCAGTGATTCGGAAAGCTGGGTAATTGGGTTAATTTCTCATCCTGTATCGGAGATTCCTTCAAGGGGAGGAGAAGAAATGGTTTCTGCAGCTTTATTATCCTGCAGATGAGTTTCTCAGAAAGACTTGAGGCAGGAGCCACGTAAGGATAGGTGAGCACAGCTCTTTCAGTTATCCATGAGTGCACAGAGAATGAAGAGTTTCTGAGAGAAATTTCTCGAGTCCTTTAATGCTGCTCAATTCCCCAGATCAGACAAGAAAACACGGAGTTCGTGCAATTAAGGTTCTAATTGTGAATTATAATCTGGCAACAGCATCTGTTTATTATTTACTGCTGCTTAAAGAATTAGGACCAGTCATATCACATGCAATAAAGATTTTTCTTGGGAATTGGGAGATGTTCTCATTTTATCTTGATATGATATGCATTCATGTATATTGAATTGATTATATATATCCCGAGCCAATACATCCTCTAATCTACTAAAAGTTGCATAAACATTTTATGCCAAGGATTGAATTAGACAGATGTTTTCTCAATACAAAAGAAAGCATGGAACATAAAGGCACGCTGCCTTCTAGCAACCAAAAACAGCGCTTAAATATTTCACCATTCAATATAACAGCTCATTCCAAGCAATTTCTTCAACTTACTACTTTGAGATGTCATTTCTATAGTTCTCAGAGGAAAGAATATTAATAGACAGGTCTATTTTTCTGAAATTACCAAGCTTATAGTAATTTTTAGAAGAAAACTGCTATCTGAGTACAAAAAAATATGGACTAAGACACTTTAAATCCTATAAAATAAGCTTAATAATGCTTCAAAATTATTACTATTGACAGCCACGTGCATTTGTATTCTGTGAAAGAGGAACTACCCACAAGTGGTTTTGAAGGCTGGAAGGCTTTGTTCCTTCCGCTTCCAAGGGAAAATTTCTACCAAAGCCCAATGATCTGTGCTTCTAAGGAGTAGCCACAATTCCCACTGAGAATTGGTGGTTTCCTCCACACTTCTCTAAAACAGGGCAGAAACTACTAGAGTTTCAAACCACTCTTTGGAAGATGAGTCTTTGTGTGGAGAAGAAATGAAGAAAAGAAGTTCAAAAACGCAAAACTGCCCCCTTTTCCACCAAAAGGTATATTTGTTTGGAAGAGACAAAAAGGGGCATTATTCTCAACTGGTGCAGACAGGAAGACAGGACAGTGCACACTTATCAGCAATATCCACAGCCCAGAAATACCAACACAGAAAAACGGAGAAATCCCCAAAGATGTCAGGTTTGAAATGACAAGAACATCCACTCCTGTGCCCTCTTGTCACTAAAATTCCCTGAAGGTTCTGCCATGGCTCCACAATTTCGCTCTGCACACTTTTTAAAACCTCAGTAGTTGCATATTAGTCAGAACTTTCTTGCCCTAATTTAAAACCTGATGTCACAATTTATGAACTATGCATAATTATTGAGTTCTGCAAGCAGAGTTTATCTGATAGTACTCTAAATTTTCATTAGAATCCGGACCCTACTTCCTGCCATGTATCATAATTCCCTGTGTGCTTTTGGAAGGTTATACTATTATCTGAATGACCTGTAGACATCATAAAGTTTTTGTAGTTAAGAGATTCACCAAATCATCCTGAGATACAGTCATAAATATTAAAGTCACTCTACAGTCATAATGAGTTGCTTTGGCTACCGTCCCCCACTAAATGCATTTCTACTTATTCATGTTCTTGATGAAACTGTTTATTATGAGAGCCACAAGACATATTTGAATCTGCCTTTGTGTGCAATACCTTGTATAATTGATGGTTAACATGCATAAAATTTTTAGAAGTAAAAATTCTTACTTTCTGCATATTTGCATATTCAGATATTGTAACTGCAGAAGAAAATTGTGTTACAGGCCTTCATGTTAGTTTGTTGTCGGAAAGTCACCAGGATATCACTGATAGATTAATCTCCTCCTGTCAGGAAGGCTAAATGAGCTGACATCATCAAGCTCCAGGTTTTCATTTGTGGTCCTTACAGTCCTCAAAAAAGCTCAGGCAAATGCTTGAGGATAGGTTTACTACAGTTTTAGGAATGTGGATAACCAAAAGTATTAGTTATTTCTTTTAAAAAGGGAAATATTTTTTGTTCATTAGGAGATCATTTTCTGAAACAAGAATATACGATCATAGCAGAGAAAGCACCTGCTGCAATATGAAAAATGATAAAAATTATGAACAGAAAACATAAAACCTTCAGAATGCTGGAAATCATGATTAATATCACAATTTCTCCTTGGACATCTTTATTGAAAAATCAACATCAGCATCTCAATTAATGCATTTAAAAGATGGAAAGAACATGGTCCATCTGATATGCATGAACTTAATTATACTGCTCAAGACATAATGTAATACATTTTTATATTTTTAATCAGTAAAATACTGGCATTATAATCTCAAATTTACTTCAAAGTGCCAGTATAAAATTCTCCTTTTATGTCCTGATATTAAAGACTTCCTTGGGTATCTGTGCAATTCTGCACTTAAAAAAGAAAAGAAGTTTAAGGGAAGCTGTATCAGAATTGACCTTTTGATCACTTCAAAACTCAAATACTTTTCCAAGATCATCGAGAGTAACACTGCAGCTGTGACTGTCTGCACAAAGGATTTTCTAATTTAGTGGTAGATACCTGTCCTCTTCCTACAAATTTGTTGTCAAGCTGATGTCAAACAGGTGCTTCAAGAGTAATCCCCAAGAATTCACACTCCTAATTTTCAAACCTGTACTTCATCATGCTTCCAAGCACTCCAAGAGGAGATCCATCTGGGAGCCATCTCAGAACTGCAGATCAAATTGGTCAGACACAACCAACCGTTGCCTTCCTCCCGATAAAGTTCATGTGGTCGGAAATCTAAGGAGAGCTCAGCCCCCGGGACTGTGGGTTAATGTACAGCATTCCAAGTAGAAAAGGTCATGGAAGCACTCTAGATAAAAACCATTAAAAGGGTTTCACTGACAAGATAATTGAGAGGAGGGAAGGCACTGAGGTTAAGCATGTGTACATGTAATTATTCTGTCTCTAGCCACGTGCAAATAGCATGTAAAGCCCACGAAGTTTCTGACAGCCAGACTTCTGCTCCTAAATATAGATCTTCAACACAGCCTTGGAAAAAAGGCTCCTCTGGAGCTCCTGACCTTTGAGGCAGCAGCTTCCTCTGTCTCAGGCAGGCTTGTGGAACTGCAGGTTCCTCTGTGTGAGGATTTGGGTGTTCCTTGAGGTGCTGAGCTCATATCCCATGGGAGCAGTGGAGATGTGGAGCCTTGTAATTCCTCCTGTGAAGCTTCTCTCTGCTCCCAGCTGGTGCTCTGGGCTGTGCTCTGAACTGCAGTGGGTGTGCAGGAAAAGTGGTCTCTGTAACGCCACACATCTGAAAATCTGAATTCTGAAATTCAGCAGTGTGAGATTTGGCACTGACTGAGGAGTTTGGCTTCTTGCGGCAGGGAAATGCCTCCTTCCTTTCTCACGTGTCTCTCACACAGACAAGATTTTATTTATTTTCTAATAGCTGGGGGCCAGGGGCCTCACCGAGACAATTGCTAATTTCACCACCTTGTGAAGTCATTTAAAAATAAAATAGAAGCAGTAGATGGGAAATGACACCTAAGAAAGACAAAAATCCAGCCACTACAACTCCACCCTGCTGCTGCCCAGGAGCAGCTGGGCCCGAAACACCATGGGTGCCCCAAGGCCATTGGGAGGTTCCCCAAAGTCAACGAGGACCTGTAAGATATTTTTGCCAAGAAAGCCCAAGAAAACTAAAGAAAATATCTTTTCACTGAGATAAAAGTGAATGGTTGCAGAGGACGCTCTGCATTCAGAGATTCCTTTTTCAAGATTATTTCCTACATAGAGCAGGGAGCTCTCAGTTAACTGGTTTTCCTCTGGCTCTTCTACCTCAGTGATACACATTTCTCTGATTCATCTCCTGTTGCCTGAAGAAGAAGATGCTTTGGACCTGGCTGAAAAGACTCCTCTTGCTTTTATCCTTCTCTCCACACCATCAATACTCACCGGACTGGTGACTGAACCACACTTTTATTCAGAAAGGGCTTTTGCTCAGACTTTCCTGGCCTGGCAAGGTGTCCATGCACAACCCAGAAGGGAACACAAAACAATGCTGAACTACACGTTGAGATCTGTGAATTTCAGGACGTAAGAGTGGCATTTGGGATATGCATCAGAAGAAGGACACGGCATTAAAAGCAGAAACAGAAGTGGGTTAATGTCAATGTAGAGGCAATGCCTCTACTTGTAAACCTTGCCCTGCCTAAATCTAAGGCATGGTGGGAGTCTTTCAAAGAGAGAAGTTCAGGAATATTCACAGCAGTGAGATAAAAGGGACAGGCCCAAAGTAAGGGATGGGAGCTGCTGCTTTATCAAATTGACCTGCAGAAAAACGTAAACTCTTCCAAATAGTACAGAGCAGAGACAACATTGTCACCAAAGAAAGATGTTTATACCTTCACAGAGCTATTCTTACATGAAAAGGTATTGGGAAACTTCAGGTTTTCCCATGGCAATGAGAAGTCCTGCAGGACACTGTTTAAATAAGTAAAAGTGCCCTATGAAGAAGGCTGGCACAAATCCCTGTGAAAAGTAACATCAAAGCAAGGAACAGCTGGAGAAACTCTGATGAAGAAAGACCTATATACACAGAGCATCAAAGGATCAGGCTGCATATCACTCTGAAAAGCCTTTCAAGATTTTAGAGACAGTCAACCTGTCTGACCCTCGTGCTGGGATGTTCAGTGCTCTGCCAGTAAGTCTCTCTGACATTTTATCTCACTGACATTATGCACCAGTTCCCTCCAAGTTTAGATCCCTCAGCACCTCGTGAGCTTGGCTGCATTCAGGAGGGTGGTGATTTTCGAGGAGCTTGCAGGAGCTGATTAGTTTTCAGTGGCTAAAGCAACGCCAGAGGACTAATAAGGGATTAATAGACTAGCTCCTGGTATAAATCCACAGCTTATATGGCCAGTCAATATCCCCTATGACAAAGGTGCCAATATGCTGATGTGCTCCTGCCAATGGGTTGATCTGCTCCCGGGGTTCATTTCCTCTCAGGCTCTGCCTGCACTGCACACTTGATTAGTATGAGGTGTTTCAGGTATTTTTCATCTGCAGACAGACAGGTTCTTGCCAGCACAGCTCACATCATTTAATGCATGTCAGAGCAGAGGCAGTGGTGGTGTGGTAGCAGCAGAGGGGGATGGATGGGAGTGTGTGTCTTTGACATTTATCTCCGCTCATATTAAAATCAGAATATGATTTACAAGGCAGTTTTACACATGGCTTTTTCTTACTCCTTCTGGTTTGGTTTAGGAAGGACATTCTGGAGCAAGAAACAGTCACTGGATCTTCCTTGTCTTTTCCCAACTGCAATAAACATGAAGGAGCAGAGACAGGGACAGTAGCACTTCACATATGGAGACTGGATATTAATCCAGTTTCAAATTATATTTATACCAACCAGACTCCCTTTTCAGCTCTAAATGTAAAAAGGCTTCAAACTTTTTAAAACAGGACATATGCCTTTGGTGAACCCAGCCAGGTTCTTCAGGAGATGGTAGCATTCATGAAGAAGTTATTAGCAGCTATGAGCAAATACCAATATGAAATAAATCAGAAATATCCGGTTTTTCTGCTGTGTCTACCCAGCACTGAGGAATTACACAAAGACAAAGAGGCCATTGCAGGTTGGCCTGCAGTCTAAACACTCTTGCTGATTAACATGAATGCAGGACTGACTACACCTAATTTATAACAGAGGATTTATACCCTTATAAATGACAACAGACAGCCAATCAATAAAGGATGATAATAACTGCACATAATATCAAGGGAAATTAGAGTCAATTACAGGGTTTAAGAAAAAAGAGTGTGAAGTCCAAACCTGGGCCTTAATAGATGGAAGGTTAAGGTGCTATGATAGCTTAAAATGTGCAAATAAACAAGGTAATGAATTACAAGCATAATCACAAAAGGGATTCAAATTCTGTGTGCAAACCAATTCTCTGCAGAGCTTGGGTCTTTAGTGGGATAGAAAACATTAATCCTGGCTGCAAGGAGAAGACTTTAAGAAAAACATTTCAAGGTCTGCTATAAATACTTCTAGAATGAGGTTGAGTGTGCCTGGGCTCCTCTAAACTATGAGACTTTACATGCCCTAAGACAAAATACAGATAGCTCTTTCTCTAGTTGTTGTGGTTAATTAGTGTTGCATATGAATAATCTTTTCCTAAAGATCTCCCTACACCTCAGACTGTATCTAATCATGTTATAATGTACTCCTAGTAACAATTAGCAAACAACTACATATTCTTCACTGATTGAAAATTAACTGATGCACTGTAAATCTGCAAGTTTTTAAAACAGCGTAATTGCTTTATGCCCAGTGAAGTAGAGCCCATGTACTGTCCAGCACTCAGCATCCAGCACAACCCTGCAATTATGGGAATATATGGAAGCCTTAAGGACCTGGCACTTAATTATCCTACAGATTTTTATACCAATCTAGAGGTGTAAACATGCCTTACACTGGTTGTAAAAAGTAATTACATATCCTTTTGTTGGTGTAATTTATACTCTTCTAAAAGCACTTAGAAAAGTGTGGAGGAGCTGTAGCATAAAAATCAGGGCTTTAAAGATCATTTTATCTTCCCCTTTGCAAGTGTCTGCACCATTTCTGAAATGCTTCCCCACAGGTTGTATTTCTCTCCCTAAGATTTCCTTACAATTTATTCCATATGCCTAAAACAAGGTATTCTGTGATTATCAGAACTAGAGCAGCTGGTTCACTGTCTCCTATATTGCATATGCAGCATCTTGCACGCCTTGGCCATGATAAAACCAATTCCCTGCCATATTTTCTCTAACTCTCCTGGCAGAGTAACCTCAGCCCCTGCCTGTCACAGGTCCCATAAATCCATTCCCCAGGACCCCAGCTCTCATCAGCATTTCTATTTATTGCTTCTGCTGCAGCTGACTCTGACCCGCAAGTGTGGCAACACGTCATCACCAGGGTCAACAGAAACAGATAATTTTTGACTTCACTCACAGAGCAGAGTCTCTGCCCTGCTCAGGCATCTGAAATTTGCAGGTGCTTCCAACTCCAAGCTGTCCATCAAATTTGACTGAAGTGACCATTCGTTTCCCAGGTTAGGTGGGACTGCCAGACAGCGCATCCCCCGAGGAAGCTGGGCCAGAGCCCGGGATGATACAGGAGATTCTGGTGTGGTTTGCTCACCTCCCTGCAGGGTGTACTCCGTCACAGGCCTGCTGAAGGCTCCCAGCCCAGCTCCGTTGTAAGATGCCACCTGGATTTCATACTGGGTCCAAATGATCAGGTCTTTCACCAAGCAGTAGTTGATTTCTGCACTGGTGATGTTCTTATACTGGTACTCTCCTGGGAGGCCGGCCAGGCGATACCTACCAGATGGGGAGAAAAATTAGCTGATTAATTAGATGGTATCAATTAGAGAAAATATCCTGACTGGAAAAATGGCTTCCTTTGTGAAGAGGCAATATGCAAAGTTTTACAGCAGAATTTTATCAAGAATAATGAAAAATAATCAGGAGGAACACAGCAGTTCCTGATAAGACCATATCATGTTTGCCTGCTATAGTATTTATAATCTGATCTCTCTGAGATTACAGGCTCAGGGCTAAACAAAATGGGTATTTTATCCTGTTTTATGGTTGCAGAAAAATTACAGCTTTTTAAATGTGGCTTGTCTAGTAAAAGCTGTGATTTAGTACAAAAAATAGCCCAGATGTGATTTTTATCAGAGTGCTGCTGTAAATCAGCCTGGGAAACATTTCTTTTCCTTCACTTCTGAAATCTGAAAAGGAAGAGCTCAGAGGGCTCTGACCTTCTGGAACCTCAGCCATCGGCATCCCTGGCTTCCACCAGAACTTACTTCACAGAATAATTAAAATAAGGATGGAATACAGCTGAGACTGAAGGGTTAGGTAAGCACCGGAATTCCAGGAGAAGGGCTGTGTCAAACACAGATGGGTGGTAAATATCCTGAAACTCTTTCTGCTGAGGCATGAGAAGCTGAAACACTGAATATATCTTCCCATGTAAAAACTCTGTTCCAGAAAACAGAGCCCCTTTGATGTGTCTCTTCAGGCCAACAAACCACAGAGAAGAACTAAATTATAGAAAACAAACAAACCTTGCAAATCTGTGAATGTGAATAATACTGTTTGTTTTCCTGCCTTTAGGAAAGTGGTACAGTGGATGCTCACAAGATGCTAATTCACAAAAAATCAGAAAAACAGAGGCCAAATAAGGGACAAAAGGCATTACTATTCCATGAAAAAGACAAATATGAAAACATTTGTATTTTTATTCACCATACAGCTTTTATACACTCTTATCCATCCTTTGCTTCACTGCAATCACCAAAAGCTTAAATTCATCTAAGTTAAACTGGTGCGATGTTTATGACTAGAGAACTTCACGTGTTTCAGCCAGAGATTTTTGTTCTAAAGTCTTTCTATAAAGAGATCAGTTCTTAATCACTGACAACATCTCTATTTTTCTGCTGCTTGCCTGACCATCCTTTAGCACACTTAATATTTGTAACGCTACACTGGTGTGGTTCCACGTATGAAATATAAATGGAAATAAAGAAATACCAGCCCTCAGCTGAGTTTATTGAATGTCTTGCTCCCACTTTCTCACCTCCTGTGCAGGCTGTGTGCTCCCTGGCAAGTCAGCTCTTATGCAGCAATGTTTTGCCTCCTGCCCAGCAGACAAGGTGTAAGTGCTCCTGTGATTTAATCTGTTCTGCTGTTAGCAGGGCAGATCCCTAAATGCAATACTGGCAGTGAGAAAAAGGGCAGAGGAAGGAGGCCAGTTCAGAAATGTCATGTCTTCATGATTTTTCTCACCATGGACTTTGATGTATACTCCACATGACTTGTGCAGTGCACCTTCACTTTTAAAGATCAGGTGTTCCATCAATTTAGCATCTTGCCTGTCTTGAGCTCTGGGTTTCTGGGATGCACAGTGCTTTTCATTCGGCTGTACCCTAATTCTGCAGAAACCAATGCAGGAGCACTGCTCTTCAGTGCATATTGCTGTGACCACACGATTCAGCTTGGAAAAACAGCCTGATTTACTACCTGGGACAGTTGTGCTTTTATGTGATAATCTTAAATTCCTGTGGAATAAATGGTTTCTCTGCTGTGTTGTCAAGACAAAGCAGGTAGACACCAAAAATGTTCACATATTGAGCATAATGAATATGATCGCTATTTAAATGGAAAGAGATGGTACAGCAAGGTCAGGGATCAATGATGCAGATAAATACCGCAGAAAATACCAAAGTTGAACATTTATTGGAAATGCTATACAGAGAAAACAGCACAGATTGCCAGAAGTAGGAGGCTATGGGATTGCTTTTTAAAGGACTTAATGCTGAGAGTGGGAAAGACCCCCTGGGAGCACCTAAGGAACAACTCCTACCACTGAGGAGAGCAGCTTGAAGGGAAGAATTGTTCAGACAACGTTTGCACCTGCACCAGTGGGTACCCAGGACGCAGGACAAGGCTCTGTCTGCAGGCAGAGGTTAAAACACCTTCCCCTCTGAGGCTGGCACAGCTCTCAAACCGAGCCCAGCCCCAAAACCTTGCACACGAGGGGCTCACCACTGTGAACGGGCTCTGGGCAGGTGACAAGGAGATGAACAGACTTAGCTCTGCCTGCAGACACAGGGAACTTTCCAGGGCTGTTTTGGGAGCTCACCAACACTCTTAACGTGACAAAAGCCTTTCCATCCCTGCCAGCAAAAGTAGGAGCTCAGCATGAACAGGACGTTGGCATTCAAACTGTAGCATTTAGTTACCTTTTACAGTTCTGGAGGACACTATGTAAAAAATGTCAGCAGCCTGCCCACAGGAGGCTGTAGCCATCACTTGGAAATATGTCAGTGGCTGGGAGTTTCCCACAAAAACTCTAATTTAGATAATGCCTCCCTCACCAGAGGTGTGGCACTATCTGGCTGCTAGCACTGCAGGATATGGAGGATGCCAAATGAGCAGTAAGCTGTAGTGGAATTGGGTAGGAGAGAAAACTGAGTCCCAAAAAATTACCGAAGGGAAATGCTCTGCCAAGTCTCTCAGTGTGGCAACACCCTTCCCAACACAATGAATCCTGTGTAAGCAGCCAGACTGGATGTATGCAGGATTCCCACTTCCCGGCCTGAATGTGTCTCCCATTAAAAAATACAGACAGGGCTGAGTCTTACTCAACTGGCTGATTTTCAAAACCAAACCAAGGTCTGCCACGAAGCATCTGACCTGTCATTCCCTCTCTCCATTTTGTTTGGCACAAAACTGAAGTTTATTGATTCTTTTGTTGCTCCTCCATAGGCAGAAGCCCTGTTGTGTCTTTGATAAATTTAATTAACCTTTTGAGCAGGGAGCTGAGCTCGTAATAAGCAACCATACATCTGCATAGACTGCACTGTACCAGCTTCCCATGTGAACTCTTGTATTACTAGGTGCTTTGCTTCCCTTTGAAAATGGAATAAAAGGATGCTGTGAGTCTCCACAGGGAGCTGGTCCTTTGGAGCAGCTGATGGAGCCCCCAGACTCTCTAGGACAGACAGGCCAGAGTTTAAGCAGCAGCACCCTTGGGACCCCCTGAAGAGTCGTGTTTTATCACATTTAACGAACCAGGGCAGCCTCAGCATTTGCAAACAATGATTATTATCTTTAATTCAGTTCGACATCATTCTTATTACACTCCTAAGTCACACCATCTGAACTCCCTTGTGCACACCTGGACCTGTCTCTGGACTGTCCAGGCTGGGAAAGGACTTACCTTAGGATGTAGCCATGAAGAACCCCATTGTGCTCACTCTCGGGAGGAGGCTGCCACTGCACCATGATGGACTGATTGGTTCGGCCACTGGCCACAATGTTTTTAGGGGGGGCACTGGGGGGCTCCTCAGGCAGCATCAACCTAAGTACAAAAGAATGTGATGGACACGGGTGTTGAAAGAAATGATAAATAACACTCTATTTCCTGTATCCACTCCAAGTGAACCACTTTCTTTTATCACAGTCTGATGACTAGAAAGAAATATAATGCTGATCAAACTGCTGAAGACATGCATGAAATAGTTACAACAAATCAACATAATAGGAAATCAGTTAAGCAAGCAACAAGACAGACAGCCGAGGTAACCCTATTCTCTTGGAATTACCCAGGCTGCTACAACTCTTTAAAAAGATTACAAGCCTGAATGAGTAAGAGCTCAGGTCCAGTGTCTGTGACTCCTTCCAAATTGTTTCTTTCAGCTCTTTCAATATTTTTCATATCAAACTCCTACATTTTGAAAAAGCCATTTAGAGTTCAGCTGTTCTGCAATTCAGGCTTGCAGCAACCTTTGGTTCACAGAAGAAGGGGGATGCATTTGAAATGAAATATGATGAAGCCATCCTTCTCTGTCACATCTGAGTAAATTCCAGAAGTGACATTGCCATGACAGGGTGAGGGCTGTGCTCCTGCCCAGGCTAACTGCTGGGCCTGAGCACAAGAGCAAAATATTATTCCCAAGATTCTGCTCAACTGATACTCCAAAAGTATGAGGACACCTCTGCCACGATGTGCTGCTCTCCTGCATCTCCCAAATGCCATCATCACCAATTCCTGCCAGCTGCAGAGAACTCTCCAGAGGCCTGGGAAATGGCAACTTCCCATCTCCCAGTTGTTGTGCAAAAGGTTATTTTATTCCTTCACTCCCAATCAGTGTTTTCCCCTCCCAAGGCTGCTGTCCCTTGGCACACAGACACCGACTGCTGTTACCTGCTGGTCTCGGCGCTGTACCGGCCCTTGCCCACCTGGTTGACCGCACACACCCTGAACTGGTAGGTCCTGGCTGGAGTGAGGCCACTCACAGTGACACTGGTCATCTTTGGGTCAAGGTTGGAGAGGTGAACCTTCCAGGGTGAATCTGTTGGAAAAATTAGCATGGGAAAAAAAAAAGAAAAAGAGACGAAAGTGCTTGTCAAAAGCCCTGCAGAAGTGAGAAAACGTCTGTGACTGCTCAGAGCTCTTTGTGCTTGTTTCCCTCAGAGGAACTTTGGGAAGAAGTTTCTTTTCAGCAGAAGAAACCTTCCTGTCAGCCCACACGGTTATGCAGATTGCACATTTGTCTACTGGAAAGTGATGCTGCACATGTCATGGCATAATAAATAAAAACTATATTCATTAACATTTTAATAAAAGAGGAAACAAGCATGATAAAGACAGATGGGCTGTGTATTTCACAACCCATCTGTTTGGCAGGCCATCACACCACCACACCCATGAGTGGCTCTGGTGGAAGGATTCTAATGAAATTCACAGTCAGTTTGGAATATCTTCCTACCCAGCTTGCAAGCAGGTGTAGAAGCGTGACTTCTCTCTGCCAAATCAGCCTTTTGCTGCAAGACCTGAGAAAGCTTCTGCTGCTGATTCTATGTGTCTGCATTTTTTTTTAATTTTTTTTTTTTCCTAGTGATAATATTCGGCATGGAATCATTGTCCTAGGAAGATTCCCTGGTAGGAACAGCCCTGGCAGCACTATAAACCCCTCGCTGTCAGCTCACATTCTTGCCATTCCGAGCCTCCTCTGGAGCCCAAATTACATTTACAAGTTTTCAAAGAGGTCAGAAATGAAACATGTTGAAAATTAAATATTCTGACTTCTTCTCTCCATAGCCTGGTGTCACATATTCTCCCTGAAGTCATGACTGAAATAGTCAGGGAGAGGTGACATTTGGTCTGTGTTGCAACAGTACAGCAGCCGAATCAGCCAATTTGAAGATTTGTTCAGTTTTTAAATAATACCAGCTGTTTTCATGCTCCCTGCTTAAAATTACTAACACTTCTGGAAATTGCTGAGGAGCTCGCTGTAGATTTTGGCAGCGTTTTCTGTGCATGTTGCTCATCAGAAGTGCATCGTGGCTCCTGGCAGGTCACCCCAACGTCTGCCTGAAAATGAAGATGAGATGTCCCAAACGTGGAAGGCTGCTAAACTTCACACCAAGACAGAAGCCACTAATTTTGTGCTTTTCTGGCAGATTCCTTAGCAAGTTTAAGTCCTCAAGGGTGTGATGCCAGTTGGGCTATAAACACTGCATCTTCAAATTACTCCAAATGTATTTATTCCAGTAAGGGCCTTGCCAGAACAAAGTCTTTTTTAACAGGAAAACTGACACAGCAGAATACTGGGAATGCTGGAGAGGGACATTTGCACTGCAGTCAAGCTCTGTCCTTGCCAACTGTTGATTCACCAACAGCCACTTTGGCTGCCAGATCTCGATATCCATTTATCTTAGCTGAACATTGAATTTCTTTTAGAGAGCCCTTAGAGGATGCACACCTGTGCCATCTAGAAAAGCATTGCTTAGGAGTCTTTTGCACCCTAGTTCCTTCTGAATTTTCACATGCTTCCTTTGAGACTTCCCAAACAGCCTCGTTACAGCAGAGTGCACAGTGACAAATCAAGGAAAGCTGAAGCTAAGGTATGGCTGACCTAGCGCACTGCCTGGAGGAACTTCCTGAGGAAAACGGGAGAGCAGACACCACGAGGGGAGTGAAACACCCCTGCATGAGCTCTCTGGGCAGCAGTCCGTTTCCTGGAGCATTTCATTTGTTTACTGCCAGGGTAAACACCACCTGAGAGTGCTTAACCCAAGCAGCTCAATGTAGTGAGCAGTTTGATTCAACAACAGGCCCTATTAATCTCCTCAGCACCTTGGGGCTTTGCTCTGTTTATATGCTGCATCTGTAGAATACTTTATTAATTCTTTTTCCTCTCCTGGTGGAAGATAAAAGATCTGGCAGGAAGAGGGATTAAACTGGAAACTAATATAAACGAAGCCTATTCATCTCCTGGGCGCTCTGATTCAGAGAGGAGGGCGGTTTGGGGAGCATTTGCTCACTCCTGGAGCACTGGATACCCTGAGTGTGCAGAGTATCTTTAAAATTTAAATGTCAAGCTTTTTTTTTTTGACAATCAATAAACAAAACACTTCAAAAAATGAATCTCCCTCTTTAGATACACAACCGACCCCAGGATTGCGCAGAAGCTTGTTTTACTGCGGAGAAGAGCAATTCTGACAAGGGAAACGTGCCATAAAATTTTCAACAGCTCCTCTCCTCCAGCGATGGCTGTCACTCACCTGTCCCAGGAAGCCTGGAGAAGCCCTGTGGTGACAAAAGACTTGCCAGGTCAAACTATTAAATAAGCCTCTGTTAGACTGAGCAGACTCTGCTAATCCTTCATTTGACTTAAGCTGCCCAGAACAGACTCTGGGCTCTGCTGCTCTTCGCCCGTAATTGCCGCTGTCTGAACAACTTCCATGTTGAGCTGTCCATCGTCTTGCAAATATTGGGCATTCTGAATTAACTCTGATTGCCTCTCCAAGTTAATTTATTGGAAATGAAGAATCTCACAGGCTGTTCTCTGGTTTACAATGTCATTTTGGGGTTGTAGAAATTACTTTCTTATTCTGCCATGGATTTTTGGATGCCTTGTGATACGTTCAGTAACTCTGGTTCTGTGCCAAGAGGCATTTCTTCTCTATTTCCCTGCCTACCCTACAGTTCATGCATTACTTGCAAATTCCTCAAAAATCATTTCTAATTTGATATTACAGATTAGATCTACTGCAGAAAGCTGATTTTTGCAGGTTTGGAGCACATTTCCATCTCTTTCCCTCTCCAGGGGGTTTTGCATTGATGTCAGCACTGGAATTTGCTGTATGGCTGGAGTTCACTGAATTCATCTTCCAAACCTTTGTAGCAATATGATATTGCAAAAAATCGAAACAAAAGCTAAATGGTTCTTCCTCTGTTTGGTAGGACTTACACAAGGTCTACCAGTGGCCTGAGAAAAAGCATCTTTTAACATTATCATACCTAAATCTGAGTCACAATCACAATGAACAATGCAGTTTTACTCGGATTTTTGCAAATATTTATCAATTATTTCAATATTTGCCATTTGAATATTTCTACCAAATTCAGGATGACAATTCATAGGTTTTAGTTAAGCATGTAGGGATGCTTTCCATAGGAGCTTTTATTATCTCCTCATTGGCACAACATGATGAATCTGAGTTATATCATTACCTCACACAGCAGAGATATCCCAGAATACAATAAAACAAAAATGGGCTTTTATCTTAATTGTCCTCAGCAGAATTCTGTAAGTCTTAATTCATTTCTTTAGTTAAAAGACTATTAAGAATATTTTTTGATTAATTCCTTCAGTCTAAACCTCTTTGGAATAAAATAAGCATATCCCCTCCTAACTCCATGAAGACGCTTCATTGGAATTCTGAGGTAAATCGCAACGGGGCTAAACAGGTCATGAAACATCCAAAATTATATTAGTGCAAATGACAGCAATGCATGGTCCTATTTATTTGAAAATCCTATTTCAAATCAAGGTTCACATTCTTGGCTCTGTGTGGGCAGGAATACTTAATGACTGTGTTTCCTTGGAACTGTGTTTTTCAAATTAGATTATAAATTTGCCCCCAAATGTTTAAGGCCATATGTCCCAAGTCACCCACAGACACAGTCTACTGTGCATACTTGTAATTTGAGAATTATTGCGTTGTGCCAAATACATTAATTTTAAAAATTAGGTGGCTATAGTCATTCATATTCCCAGCAATTTATGTGCACGATCTGCCACTGTTTTTCTCCTCTAATTAAAATAACGTTTTTGTATCTCTTTACTGAATTGATATTAATGAAAAGGAGCTCTAATCCATGCCAGGTGGAGTGACACGCCTCCCTCTAATGCAGCTGCTAATTAAACCCCTGAAATTTATACTCGTTATTTTGAACCCTCTTCAGCTATTTCTCTGTTGTGTATTCATTTATGGTACGTGCTCCAAAACCTACAGTGGATCCTAAAGCTGTGAGAATGTTATCCAAAACAAAACAGGTAAAAAATAGCACCAAAACAAGGCTACGTTTCAGCACCTGTAACCGAAACATTCCAACCCCAAACATTCAAACTCCACAGAGCTAAGAACAAAATCTCCTGGGCAGCTTTGCTAACTGGAAAATAAATAATAATTCTGGTCTCCCTCCTTCACGTTTGAAAGGAAAGGGGGATTGGGATGAAGGCACATTGCTCTGCTGTGACGGTGGCAGGGCTTGTGGAGGGTGCTCCCTGCCTCCCTGACAGCTGCTCCTTCTGCAGCACAAAATCCAGAATGAAATTGTCTTTGAAAAGCAAAGAAAGTTTCTGCACAGTCATATCAGACCAAGCTATACCCACACGATATGAAATGTCAGCTTTGTTCACAAACAGTGCTTGGGATGGGTGGGAACAAAGGGAGGGTGGTGCTTTCCAGAGGAGAAAGTCTGGAGAAGCTCAATATGAACCACACGCTACTGAGATCAAAATAACTCTGAAAAACAAACCCCTCAGGAAAATAAAACCCAAAAGGAGACAGTGACAGTGTGCAGACATTACAGTCAGTGTTCCAAACCAAAGCCACTGTTGACATTGCTGTGCCGTTCTGCTGGCACTGGAGAGCTGAGCTGGAATACACAGAACAGGAGAGCACAGCAACAGTGGAATATCCAGCGGCTCAGATTCCTCTCTGTCCTACTTCTGTGGGCAACCATTTAGACACTGCACATAAAAGCAAAGTAAACAAAGCCAAAAATTTAAGGACAGCAAGATCTGGAATATGTCTGGGAGTTAAGAGCTCAATTCTCAGCAAAACTGGCCTGTGTTTGGCCTTTGCAGATTTGAGCTGCTGCAGGACACAGACCTGGGATTTGGGACAGACCTTCTCAGTGGCAGATTGCAAGGCCATCAGCCAGAATTATTTGATCTATGACGGAGTGAGCAGTGGTTTGCAGGATCCTGTGGTGTTCTCCAGGACTGTTTGCATGCTTTCCAAAGAACTATTGTTGATTTTGGCTGAGCCTTTGACAATTTTCAGTGAATTAATTCTAAAATGATGGCACATCTACCCCATTCCTACACAAGTGCAAAGCACCCTTGGTAGAAAGGAATTGAAGGACTTCCAAACTTGTCCATGACACAAGAAAGATGATGGAACAAGATATCTTTAAGGTCTCTTCCAACTGAAACAATTCCATGATGCTCCTGGCACCGAATGAACTCCCTCTTCTTTTAGTGACTCGTCCCCATCGATGCTGCCCACTGCAGGACCCAAGGGCCCATGTTCTGCCACCTCTGTGTAAATACAGCTCTAGAACCTTGCACTGTGTTCCCAGCCTGGCCCTTCACTAACTTGTCATTGTCAAAGCCACTGGGAAACAAGGAACTCAAGGGTAACGTCCTTGGGTAAAAGAACAGCGAAGGAAAAGTGAAAAGGCAGCTACTGGCCTGTAGTTATGGGAGGGAAGGAGAGAAGAATGAAAATTAAAAGGAAGATGGTGATAAAAAGGTACAGGGGGAGTGTCAGGGCAGGATCCTGGATTTTCTCATTCATTTGTTAAAACAAGATCAGGAGCCTTTGCTTAAAAATAACTATTTTAAGGACAGCAGTCCTGGGCATGACTTTGGGTTTCTGCTAGGATTAGAAACCTGCACTTTGCTCAACAGTTGTCAAGATCATCCGTTCTGGGACCTCCACATATGAGAAGTTACACACTCCAGCCTGCAAAGCAAAAGACTTGTATGTGATCTGAAGCTCAAGTTTCCTCTCAAGCTCTCTGGGTGGCAAAACAAACTGCAGGTCCCCAGATAATCAGAAATCAGAACTGTTTCACATTCAGTTATGCAGTGACTAATTTCCACATGTCACAAAAAGTGATGCTCTTAATTTTTTCATCAAGAATCAATTGTTCAGCTTGGATTTCCATCTCCTAGGGTGATAGAGATTAGAAAGTATTGCCAAGGTGACCGATTTCCATATAACCTCATCTTTCCATCAACTCCTAAAGAGGCATTAGCAATGTCCCTGAATAACCTTGCAGGCGGAGCCACGGAGGACCCGGTGTGCAGCATGATAAAACTGTGGGAAGTGGCAATCCCCAATGCCCAGGTTTGTAACCCGTGAAGTCAGATATTTGGATTGCATTCAAGCATCCTCAACCACCTGCCTAAAGGAAGGGTGTAAAATGATAATCTAGAGAAAGCAGAGAAAATACATGAGCCCGCAGAGAGGTAAGGCAGCAGTTCCTACTGACATCCCAGCTCGCTCCTTTGACAGACCATCAGTTCCTTGTATTATCACCCTGCCTGCGTCCTTTAGGTCAAACTGGGGCTCTGAATGCACCAAGAAATTGGAAAGAAAGACAACCATGGGAAAGAACAAACTGACTGCTCAGTTTTACTGAGGAATGAGCTGTAGTGCCTCAAGTCTGGCTGGCAACACCAGAGGTGGAACCAAGTTTTTCCTGTAAAATAATCCCCCCATCTCAGTCTTTGTCGCTTCACTCTTTCAGAGTAAAACCCAGCGCTTCCCCTTTGTGCAGGCTGGCTCTCCTTTAGCAAACTGCAGCAGCTCTGGGAAGAGGTGAGTCTGAAGGAATGATTTATTACAACATGAGGCTGAAATGGATTTCACTTACTGTTCTCAGAGAGCTCCACCACGTAGTAGAGCACGGGGCTGTTGCCGTCGAAGGGGCGCACCCAGGAGAGCACCACGCTGCGGCTGTAGGAGGAATTCAGGGTGGCCACCAGGTTCTGGGGGGAGTGAGGCAGCTCACTGGGAAGGAAAAAGGAGAAAAAAAACCAGCATCAAAAATTAATCTACATTTCATTCAGCTACAGTCTTACAGGCAGTTAAAGGCAGGCAACATCAGCCCTGCGTGATGATGGATATAAAACCACCGGCAGCTATTGTACAATTAAATAAATGAAAGACATCTCGGAATTCTTCGCAATTTTATCCTATTTGGGGGGAAAAAAATTGTGCTGAAAGTCCCAAGGCTGATGCTTAGAACAGCTAATGGACATGTTGCTAAATGTGGAAAAAAGCTAATTTTCATCTTGGTTTTGACTGAGCAAGTTGGTCAATAAATTTCCTCTCTCACTTTTTCTCCCTTCTCACAATGATGTCCTGCAATGTGACAGCAGTGATATGTATAAACAGTAAAACACATGGGAGATATGATTTAACATGGAATTTTTCATACTCAAGGAAGCAGAAGACGTTGACACTATCCACATAGAGCTACTAATCAAAATTACCATATGTATTCTTAGGCTACAGAACAGCTTGATTTACTCACGGATTCAGGCTTATCCTGTCATGGGTAGAATCCTTCCTCCCTATAATAAGGATATTTTTGGAAGCACCCAACCAGAAAATGTAGTGAAAATGCCTGCAGAAACCCCATGGAAATACAAAATGGAACATTTAAAGAAAAACAAAAATAAAGCAGCAGCTCAATTAAAATGTGTGATTTCTCCACATAAAGGAAATTTGTGGAAAAACATTTCATTTGTACCCATTGGCTAAAGTGGGAGCTGCACAGTGAAGTGAGAACTTCTAAAGTGCGAACACTAAATTCTGCCGCAACCCTTAAATGCTGACGTGCTTTAAGAGATAAAAGCCCTTCAGCATAATACTTGAGCATGATTTCTGTTCCTTCTCATCCTGGTTCCTAAGGAGGACAAGGATTTCAGAGTGAAGGAAAAGCAAGGAGGGCCAGTTTTTACCCATTCAATCTGCCCTCCTCCCCAGGAAGGCTGAGGGTGATCCTTCTGCAGCTCAGGCCAGAGCAGAAAGCCAGGAGGGCACTCACACACTTACATTAAAAACGCAGTAATTCCTGCTTCTGATGTATTTTGCCACTGAAGGCTCAGAGTTATTTAAAAACCGCAACTCCTCAGCCACTCACAAAAGTAAATACAGGCTCTGGCTCCAAGCCAGAACAATAAATATGTCCTGGATTTCTGTTTCTACTGGAAGATTGAGGAACATATGGAGAGCCAGACAATAGTTTTATTATTTTTCTGTTAAAGCTGTGAATGCTTTTTTTAATGCGTTTCTGATGGATACACACTGTGGAGTTAGCACCAAAAAAAAAAAAAAAAAATTGCTGGAAGAGCCAAAGAGTGGCAAGAAAAACACACAGCTAATGAGGCACCAGAAGCAGAAGGCACTTCCCTGCCCACCTCTCCCCAGGCAAGAGGGGTTGATATTTCCTAAGGCTAAACCTGAGACTCAAAGCCTTGTCTCGTCTCATTTGGCTTTAAACACATAACCAAATTAGCAGCACAGTGACCCCAGGCTCTTTCTGTAGTAAACATGGAATGACACCTCGGGGTGTGATTCAGATCTCAACTTCATTAAATCACTTCTTGAGATGCCTTGGTGGTGTGGAGTTCAAGTTGACTGTTCTCACTCATATGTGGGCATGCACTGACAGCTCAGACACGGCCACTTTTGGGCGAAAACAAACATCAGGAACAGCAAGGAGCATGTGGGGGCCCAAAGGAAGCAGATTTTGAATGTAACAATGTGAAATTTTGGATAAACAAGTTTAGGGAAGAGGGGGACCTGGGAACAAAACAGGAGGGCGGCTGACCCATGAGACAGAGTGTGGCTGTCACCAAAAAGTGAGGGGGTGTAAGATATGGCCATTTACCCAGGGACTACAGGAGTGTGCTGCTTAATTTTGAATGAAACATTAAATTATAATAAACATTAAACCTCCACCACAATTTATCATTATGTCCTAAGCAAGCTGGTTGGAAAAGTTTTTGTGATTAAGCTGGCAAAGGTAATTACTGAAGGGAAGAGTGAAACGTCTTGCAGCTACATGGCTCACAGAAGTCCCAGTCCCTACTTCATTTATCACCAGTCCCTTTGGGGAAGAGCTCAGGGATGGGCTGTGGCTCCAGCTCCTTCTGGAAGATGATGGTCATGGAAGCAGCAATGGGGGAGGAATGGCTGAGTGGAAGCTCACAGCAGATTATCCCCATGTAACTGCTTTTCTGGGCAGTCAATGACACTCCTGGTATACATTAAGGGTATTTTCAAGGTGTGCATTTACTAATCTTGATTTCCCATACATTAGAAGGGCTCAATTAACAGCTCACTTGAAGGCAGAGACTGCACAACTAAGAAAGACTTCAGGCTCAGTCTCTTTTTCCAAGTGTACAAGACTCAGAAGACTTTTGAAGAAGAGGGGGCATCCCCTTTTCCCTGTTTTGTAATGCACAAACCGAGTTAAAACCTGGGGTTTTGTTTGCTTATGATTTGTGTGGAGTTGATTATTCCCTCTGACTGACAACGATAATCAGCAGCAGCACGGGGGAAACGGGCGCTTTGTGCTCAGACAGAGATTGAGTAGCATGAGCTGCTGCCTCCACCCAGGACACCCAACCCACGAACAGCTCAGCCTTCACCCAAACGTGTCCACGCTGAACAGCAACAGATGGTGCTCGCAGACTGAAACCCCTCGAGGCAGGCAGAACAAGTGCCTATGAAACACACCTGGACAGAAATAAATATTTAAAGGGACAAAGACATTTCAGCACAGGAGTGTACCTCTCCTGCTGTAGTATACAAAAGCAGAGATTAATAAGTAGTAATTTCTACTTTAGCAATCACTTACACTTTGTCTCCTTCTCATTTGCTACCACATGCCCAGTGGAAGTGATGATAAATGAGACATGTACCACCATCATGATTATTCACATTCTCCGAAGAGATCATGGCTTCTATTTTTCCTCTAAGAGGATTACTTTTCCTTGCTTCTAACACCCAAGAAATTATTGCAGGGAATTCTAATTTCAACCCTTTTTTGAGGTGAGAAGGACCTCAGAGTAGAACTGGTCAGCTTCTGATGCACCAAGAAAGCGGATGAGGTTTAGGACCATAACACCCTTGACCAGACACTGAAAGTGTAATTCCAGCATTATTGTATTTCTTTTGTTCGCTGAAGCCCCAAACAGCACATATATGGAAGTTTTTCAATATAGAGTATCTTAAAACCTCACTCTTCTAATGCCGAAGAGTTGCATGGAGGCAAGTTTTCCATAACTTATTTTGTGTGATAGCAAAATATGTCCACGAACACTTTAAAATCTGTAATTGATAGTTAAGCCCAGGGTTAATGGCATTGCCACCAAGGTGACCTGAGGGAACTCTGACAAAGCAATTAAAATAGTGCATTGCAAGAAAAGAACATGAAGTCATTGTGACAGTCTGGGAGAGAAATATTAGCCAGTTGCAGATGATACATGCTCAAAACAGAAACCCTAATGTTTTGAGTCAGCTCATCACTGCCAGAGGGCAGCTGAAAAATTCACTCTGCAAACACAGGGAGCATTTTATAAAATTAGCTAAAAGCAGACTATTTGCTGAGGAAAATAAACCAGACACGGTTTGGAGAGACTTCTGAGAAAAACGGTCCAACAGCAGGTAATTAGACAGACTGTGACTGAAGAGGGGATTACTAAAAAGGCACAGGAGATTAAACAAGTTTTCTTGTCAGTTTATGAAAAGCCCTGCTCCTATTTCATAACCGATTTCCTCAGTCAGGTCCACCAGGCAAGGTCTGCTCAGGAGCAGGTGGTTCATCTGCCACCGCCGATAACGGCGCGAGGCTGAGGCAGGAGGGAACGAGCACTCAGCCCTGATGGCTCCGCTCCTCAAAGTTTATAATGGTTTAAATTAACAAACGTGGCAACTGCTGCTCAGGACTTTGCGGTTTCTCCCGCGAAAGATTCCTCTCCAATTTAAAAACACGGGAAGAATTCGTGCGAGGCAGCCCTGGGTTTTGAGGCTCTTTGTTTCCTCACAGGTCTGTAACGAGGTGAATTTTTGGAATTAAAGGGTTGCCAAGTTCCAGAGTGCAGAGATTTATTTCCCATTTCAATTTGCTGAAATCTACAGATGGCTTGGAAAAGGGACTTGAATTTTATGCTTTCTTTTTGCTGAAACACCTACATTCCTGCTCTACCTTCAATGACAAACAGGCACAATGGCATTTATTTCTGAGTGCATTTCTGGGTGATATTTCCCCTTTGAGTATCAAGTGCACTTAGACTCAGCAGTGAACCTTGCTTCCTGGATGACATCTCAATAGACAGCTTGGAAAAATAAATAGAAGCCTCCTTTCCAGTGAGGAAAGAATAATATATTTTCAAGTTTGACATTCTTCCTGCTTTCACTCCCTGAAGGAGAGGAGATGGGCTTTTGGAACCGAGGGATATGGGATCTGTATCAAGTTCTGTTTGTAATGGCACATCATTTTTCTCTTACCCTGCTTTGGTCATACTGATTTTAATTTTAGCAGTAATTTTTTCATGGGATATATTGGGAAGAAATTGGATGAAGCAGCAATTATAGATACTCCAGGAAAATGGGTGTCCAAATTCATGTATAGATGGCTGACAAAGGCAATACTGTGCATTCCTGGCAACCCACTGGGGTTTATTATAAATGGTTAGCTCCCCTCTCCTGCTTTTGAAGAAGACAGAACAATAATAGTTCTTTCTCTGATGAAAGGGAACTGAAAGAAGATGAACTTGCTGCCAGGAATAAATTGCCTATTTTTGTATTACATTGTCCTTCCCATATTTTTGCATAGAAAAAGAGCCTAAAAGATTTTACTATATGTTGTGACATAACAGAGGCTTGTACAGGGCTTTGATTTTCCCAACAATGCAGCATTACCATACTTTCAGTCACATTCATACAACAAAGAGATCCTCCAGCATGGGCTGCAGACGGGCTGATATTGAGCACTGGGTATCACCAGGCACAGAGAGTGGTAATTCTGCATATTTTATACACCCTGAGAATCCTCAGGATACTTTGAGCGGGAATCAGCACAGTTTCCCATCAGGTGAGAGATCCATTGTGATAACTCAGCTTATGCAGCTTTAGGAAGAAGCCTTTTTTCCTCTGTATGTATTTCAGAGTGGCATTTACAGGACTATAAAAGTGAGCTAAACGAAGTTAGGATGTTTCATAACATGCAATTACTTTCAGGATCAAACCCTATGACTTGGAGGGATGCAAGAGAAGCGGGGGCTCATCACCAAAAGACCTGCAAATGTTTCTGATATGCAGCTGAGAAACTCTACTAGGAGAAAAACAAAGTCAGTGTAAAATTAAAATCTATCTCTTGCAGAAGAGAAACATCACTCGCAAATGTTTTACCTTGTGCAAATCAAATCAAGTGATGTACATGAAGAATAAACACATTTAGAGGGAAGACAAATGAATGAATAGAGTATCTTGACTAGCAATTAGTTTCTGTGCCCAAGTACCATCAGCGCAAAATTGATGAGCAAGGTAACCTTTGGCTGCACTTTAGCAAGTTCTTCATTAGTTTTCTGGCTTTCCTTTGCAAATATTTTATTTCTTCTTTCATGCTGAGGAAGATGATCCATCCTGCCTGCACCACCAATGTATCTGTGCTGTGCTATCAGTGCAGGTTCTCCCAGCAAGGAACGCCACTTTTCTCCCCAAGCCTGACTTCCAGCAAGGGGGGAAAAAGAAGAAGGAATTTTCTTTCCTTCTTTTCAGAGATTAGAAAACTGGACCACTCAGAGATTAAATAACTGAAGGTCACCTTGAAGGTCAACAGTTTTCAATTGAATCAGTTTGAACAGAAATCAGCAACAAACTTATTTGTGCCTTTGGAAATTCCTCTTGACGAGCACAGAGGTAGAGGAAGAACACGCTGGTTCCTGGGGGGAACAAAGGTGGGGAGACAATTGGAGCTGTCAAACAAGGCTACACGGGCTACAATATCATCCATTGGTGATGGCTCCAGTCTGTAATTGGCTGAGAGGCCTCCTCTGAACATTTGTCTGACATTAGTGCTACTCAAGGCACTGAACTGTAAGTGCTCATCAATGGCAACGTGCATGCCCTGTTTGTTAATGCTCTGCACAAGGGAATTATCTGGGAGAACAGGGAATGTTATAGATCTGTCATTCCTATACAAGCTGGAATTTAATTTAAGCTTTACTTCAGACGTTTCCTTTCCACATATTTTCTTCTTCATTTCACTCCTGTTGTATCATGTATCTCTCCTCCTCGCAGATCTGTGCTGCTGAGCCGAAGGATAATGATGAAAGCTGCAAGGAAATGCAATGTTCTTTGGCGGCATTGCACTACCTGCAGCCCTGCTTTGAAATGAAATGTCACAACTCAAGGCGTTATTGAGTGACTTATCAGTTACTCGACTCCTCTGAAAGAGTGGGTCTGACAGATTTCTTTCATTCCTCCAGGAAAAACAGGTGATGGGTGATCAGCAAAGAACATCAAAGAAAGCAGAGATGCAGGATTCAGAGCCAGTCCCAGTGCATGCAGAGCCAGCCAGCACAGCTGGAACAGCTGGGCTGCCTCAGCAGGACACACAGGAGGAGCCTCTCCCAGCCAGCTTCTAGCCCAGATTTTAGGGACCACAAAAGAAGTTCCTCAGTGGCCATTGGGGAACTGCAAGTAAATCCATTCCCTGTGTTGCACTGGGCTGCACAGGGCAGCTTTTCTACTCAGCATTAGGAACCATCCCACTGCTGAAGTGTTTAGCACATATTTATGGCTTTGTTTAAGTCCAAGCTTTAATATTCTTTTCAGTCTTTACTCCATGATTTTCTGCCCTCCATTCAAAAACCGCCTCAGAGAACAGCGAGCGTGGTTATGTAGCAGCAATATATTCTGAATTGTCTTCTGCTCTTGGATTCCAACCAGCAGTAAAACGCACTCCGGGAGGAGAGCTGAGGAGTGCTTAATTAGAAAAAGAATGTATGACCGCTCTCGGAAAATGGGCATCTGATGGAGCCTTGGCACTGTCAGAATAATGCTGTATCAAACAGCCCTCTGCACAGCAAATCTCAGAGGTGAACTCATTACACTGCCAACCACACAACTGCCATCTTCTCAGAGACATCAGGCATGACCAGCAGAAACAGAAGCAATTTTAGTTAAATTAAAGCATGCGGCACTACTCGAGTAAATAAATAAATAAATAACTCTACATAAAACATTACCTTCTATTTTTTTTTTTTCATTTGATCTGCTCCACACATGTACCAAACCCACAGCTGTTGCTTTTAGTGATAAAAATAAAATGGAAGTGCACTTCACCCCAGTGGAATGACAGAAATAGAAAATATGGAACCCTGTAATGACATTTTTATAATCCTTTTTCAGAATGGAATAGTACTTTAAGCATTTTCTTGGTTTTTATTTCCAAAGATCCATAGGAATAAAGGAAGTCATACATACTTTTTTTTTTCCCTGAAAAATGATGTAAAAAGAGAATGTAAGAGTAAGCAATGCCCATCCTGGGACCAGCTATTCTGATAAATGTTTAACAGAGAAAAAATACTAAAAGGAAGAAAACATTTTCTTGTTTTCAAACCTTGGCATCACAGCACAGCACCTCGGCTTTATGGGAAAGCCCTACAGCACGGGGTGATAGAAGGATCCAGGTTTAAAGGGACCTTAGGAAGCCTCTGGTCCAAACTCCTGCTCAAAGCAGGCTCAGCCATGAGATCAGACCAGAGCATTTCAAGGCAATTTCATTAGCAATGAACCAGGCTTTGTTTCCCTTAAAAAAACCCCACACCAAAAATCAGAGTTGCATCTCCAGATCACCCAGAATGAAAGGCTAGAAAATGCCCAAGGGTGGCTGAAACCAAGAGCAGTGAATATTGGAGCTGGGGTACTCACATCACTTCCAGCCGAGCCGCTCTGGAGTCGTTTCCTCCGGAAGAAATGACCTCGCAGGTGTAATCCCCGATGTCCCCTGACCACGTCTGGCTGATCACCAGGGTTCCATCCTTCTCCACGGTGATCCTGGAACTGCTGGATGGATTTATCACAACGCTGTCCTTCTTCCAAAGGTACCTGAGTATTACAATGGTTCAGTTATTGATTACTCATAAGAACATCAGAATAGATTTATTTCAACTCTGCTGGAAGGTACCAGCTCCTGTCATCACGTGTTAAAAATGACAGGCCCCTGCAGCTACTTTCAAGAGCAGTGCCTTTTACAAATTCAAGTTTTTAGATCAAGTGATCAGAATGAAAAATGTAATTCCATCCAAGATATTATATATTTCAAAAGGAAAAGATGAAGTACTCATAAATGTCCAAGTTCTTAAGTTCACCCCCACCACAATGTTAACTTTGCAGTTAATGGTGGGCATTGACCCAGCTCTGCCAAGGCTCTGTAACACCGGACTGTCATCATCAGAAATTTGTTGAAGGTTTGCTAGAGCTCACCTATCAAAAACACACCCCCCACCACATCACAGAGGTGTGCAGAGCTCACAGACTCCCAATTTCCTACCTCTAACTGAAATTTTTATTTCTGTATTTCTCTTTCTGAAGTTCTTTCTGCAGTTCACCCTTCAAGCACTCTCCAAGCTCTTCCTTGCATTTTATTTCATTTGGGCTGCTTTCAGATGACATTAATTTTCATGGCAAATTTATTTTCAAGTTTTGAGCTTCCTCTGAATGCTCTAATGCAAATTTTAATAGTCCAGACAAATTCTGGTTTCCTTTACACGGTTAAAGCAGACTATAAGCCCATGTTATTGAGTTCTTTCCAGAAACATGGGCATCTCTGGTGTGGCTTTTATGCACCCCAGAGTAAACACTTCTGCAATCCTATTCCTTCTCTTTGGCTTTTACTCTCATTAAGTATCAGCCTCTGACAAGTTGGTTTTATTGATAGTGTATTAACCTTGACAGTAAAATCATGGAAGGCTATATTGAAGTCATGAAGTGGAACATAGCTCATTGTAAATAATACATAAGGCTGAAATGGAAGATGGGATTTATATGATTAATGATACAGTGTACAACCTTATAATGCAGTAATCAGGGGTTTGGTGTGAAAATCTGGGGTCCCGAAACTTTTCACCGAACGCTATCCACACAGCTTACAAAATGAAGCTGGGATAAACCACACAAACGAGAAGTGACACCACCAACCTGATTGCGATTCTGGGATCGTGCGTGGCCTCGCAGCGCAGGGTGGCTGTGGTGCCTTTGATCACCGTGCTGTCCTCGGGAGGGCGGACAATGGCAGTGCGGTCTGAAAGGAGCACAGGGCACAGCTCAGGTGAAATTAGAGCCTTTGGACTCGGGGATTCACTCCGAGAGCAGCCACCGAGCCTTTGTCATTCAGAGCGAGAGGGCCACTGCTCTTCGAGCCTCTAAAGTCCCTGTGACACAGGTGACACGCTGCGGGGTGCAGAGAGGCACAGCAGCACAGGGCACGAGCTGAGCCCACAGGAGAACAATGCTAAAGCTCTCTGAACTCTCCCTTGGCTTGTGCAAGTGGCTGTGCAAACTCCCTGAAGTCCTAACGAGTATTGGTGGTGTGTTATAAATGAATGGAAGCAAACACTGAGTTGGGAAACGAGCCACACTGTTTGGGGCAGCAGAAACACAAAGAAGACCAAAGAAAATCTGTGCAAAGAGGAATGCACTTGAAAAATACTGAGAAAGAGGTAAACTTAAATGGTGCCCTAAAATCTCATCAAAACCAGGACAGAGGAGGAGCTGCTGAAAGAAAAACCTTCCCTCTAAGAAAGATACGTTGTTTACTCAAATATTTCAGAACATCCTTTTTGCAGCCCCTCCTGGAGCCTCAGAACACAATAATTGCTGTAACTACAGCAACCAGATCTGGTGTGAAAGATCCCCATTATTGTCACACACGGGAGCAGCAGCAGAGAGCATCAGCTGAGGCAGGGACACAACCAGGATGAGCATGGAAGATATGTGGATAATGTTAATAAGTCCCAAATCCCTACAGAGATAATCAGCATCTACTGAGATATCTCCCACATGCACAAGAAAGGACCATCAGCAAAATCAAAAGCTGACTCCAACAGCACAGAATTTTTAGCATTACTCCTGGTGTACCTGTGTATGGCTTCTGGCTTTATAATGACACTGTTGCCACACACAAACATTAGGTTATACTCACTTTCCTTTCCCTCCTCCAATGCAGTACAATGAACAGAAATTATCTTTAATACAGAATGCATGGGAAGGATCTCCTTTTGATCCATACACCTGGATATCATTCAGTTTACAGCATCCTGATATTTCTGCCAACCCTATACTGTCAATAAGACATAAACACGATGGCCCCATGACACAAATACATTACAGTTACTGCCAGGAATGTTTTCAGGTAGTCCCAAGTTCAAAAGGAAAAATGTGATTGATTTAGCTTGCAGAGTTCGTGGATTAACAAATGCTAAGTATGTACCACACGTCAGCAGCACAATCAGTACTTCAGGTGCTGGAGAGGAGAGAGGGCAGCAACACTTCTGTATTTATCCTCATCATCTTCGTTATTTTTAGTTGCCCTTAGTCCCAGCTCAGGGATCATTGTTTTGTACCTTGAGTAGCAAAAATCATGTTACACTTCGCTTTAACTCACTTAGGAGTAACACAGGTGGACCTCTTAGATCAGACTCTCTTCCCCCAAAAGAAGAAATAAAAAATATAGAGATCAAGGGAAAATGGTGAATGACAAAACAATTTCATAGTAAGCCCTGTCCCACACTAGTCTGTAGTATGAGGGATTAGCTGAAATCTGCTGTACTTTGGTTTGGCTTTCAACAGCACCCAGGGCCACAAAAAATACAAAAGTATGAGGAAAATCCTATCTGTCACAACTGTGGCCACTGCCTCAGTACCAGCACAGGCTGGTCTGCACGGCCTGCACATTCCTGGAGGCAGAAACCACCTGGAAACAGCCAAACCTACCAGTTAAAAGTTCTGACTTGCAGCGCAAGATGCCAAAGCAAAACCTGGGTAGAACTGTAATTGTGACTGCAGCTCTATTTAAATCTGCTTCCTTTCACAAAATAGAGATTTATACGCATAATTTTCCAAACAAAAAGGGTATTTGTGATAGGCTTCCTAAAATAGACACATTATTCCTATTAAATCACACAAGTATCTCTATTAATGAGAAAAGCATAATTACTTATGAAAATTTCCTGAGCGTACAACAAAAACTGATTAATACTTGATTAAAGTTAGACTTTAAACAAAGCATTATCCTTACTCCACACCGTCAGCATCACAAAAGCATTCAGAGCTCCTTCAGAGTTGACTGCACAGCAAGTGTAATTGCCGGCATCCTGCAGGAACACGGGCGTTATCTGGAGCCCTCCAGACTCGAGGAGAACGAAGCGAGGGATCTGCACCGAGCCGCTGGCCAGGATCTGCTCTCCTGAAACACACGGGGAAGCAGCAGGATCAGGGTCAGGTGGGCTCAGGGATGGGGCACTGAAGTTCCACCTCTTCCAGCCTGGTCCGTCCTGCTCACAAGGGTCCCACGGCAAACCCGCGGCTCGCGGGAGCAGGGCAACGGGGAAACGGGCACTGGGCGGATTTATGGGATCTCAGCAACAGGAATGGGCAGGAAAATGTGGAGTGCAGCTTTTCTGTGGGTTAGTAACTGGTTACCTCTCTTCCAGGAGATGGCAGGTCGTGGAGCCCCCGAAACCTCGCAGGTCAGCACGGCAGTCATGCCCTCGGTGACCGTGGTATCCTCGGGGGGCTGGATGAAGGCTGGTTTAATGTCTGGAATCACAAATTCAAACAAACTCACTGCAGCAGCTCTCAAAGACCCTTTAACTATCATCATGCACTACTTTACATCTGCTTTTATGGAGCTGATCACAAAGAAGGACGTGACAATAGGACATGAAAACCTTTCAGCAGTGACTGTAACCTTTTCTTATTCATCTCCCAGGAATTGTCTAATCCTGTTTATTACCTACACAGAAAATAAAAATCTATCAGTTCTTGTACCTGTACAAGTAAGATGGGTTAAAGAAAAAGGAAGATAAAGCTCAAAATGAGTGTTTGGGGGGAACTTGAGAAATCTAGATAAACAAAACTATTTTCCTTCATCTTAATAACAGAGTTCTTTAAGATGAAAAGCAACTTGAGAAAGGCATTAACTTTGAAACTTAAATGTCAGCCAAAAGAATTTAGAACCTGAGCCTTATCCAAGACATTTTCTAAGTTTCTTTCTCTCTTATTTTCCCCCAGTTGCATTTTATTACAGGCTTTTTTCAACCAGTTTCCTAGATCTATATTGAACTGGGGATGATTTATTTTCTGAGGCCAGGAGAAATTCTGGTCAGTATGTGCAAACTGCTCTTGGGCTAAAAATCAGCTTCCTGAAGAGAAGTTTAATATTACAGAAATGACTGTTAATAATCACTTTTAAAAGAGACTACAAGGATTTGTAATTCTTCCATAGAGAAGCATGCACTTCATTAACAAAACCATTTAATCTGACTTTTTGGCCAAAAAAGACATTTAACTTGAACTTTCTTTCTTTTCCCCAACTAAATCCAGCTGCAGACAAAAGGCAAATAAAATGACAGCATGCACAATCATGAAGCAGTAGCTCAGCTTCAGAACAGAATTACATTAGAGTGGAAATATGAAGGAAAGATAAAAGTATTTCACAATTAACCTTTTTTTTTTTTTTTCCCCTTCTTTTCACTGAGATCTCTTTTTGCTGTGTGAAATAGGGGAGTCATGCCATGGAGAGCTTTTCCCCAGGCTGCAGCAGATTGTGCTGAGGCCACATTTTGGGGCTCACAGCTGGGGCAGCTGCACTCAAGAATCAAGCAAGGTGAGTCGGACTGAAGCAGCACAGAGAAATGGGATGGGTGCGGGGTCTCCCACAGGGATGAGCCCTCCTCACTCACTGGTCACATCCAGGTAGGTGTAGGTGTGGATCTCTCCGGCGGCGCTGCTGGCGAAGCACTGGAAGATGCCGGCGTCCTGGGGCCGCAGGGCGTGGATGCGCAGCCCCCCGCTCAGCAGCACCTTGTAGCGCGGGTTCTGCAGCTGGCTCAGGGGAACCGAGTCCTTGTACCACAGCAGCGTGGGGATGGGAACCCCTGTTCCGACAAATAAACCACTGTGAGTCCTCGAGAACCTCTAGGCAGCCCAAACGCTCGCCACTGTTACGGTCATGATACCTTAAGGACTTTTAGATTCTGTATTTTTTGTGTATCTGTAGTATCAGCGTGTGGCTCTGGACTCCACATAAAGTGCTAAAACTCCTGTTCCCAGCATTGTTAGACAAAACAATCCCTCTAAAACTCAAGATCCAAGGACGCTTCGCTGCCTCAGAGCCCCAAGATATGTAAACAAGTGAGAACTGGGGGGAGCAAACTCAGAGTAATTGCCATCATCACCTGAAAGTGTAATTGGAGGATTAAGGCTCAATATGTTAAAGGACAGAACTCATAAAATATGAAAAACTCGGGACTCGTTGTCCATTTTTGGGTGCAGCCTCTTGAGTAGGCTCTGTCTGCCCAAAACATACCTTAAAGGCCTTTAACAAATTAATCTGCTTTTTATTCTCCTAACCTTGCCTCTGTTTCAGGTAAGCCCTGTTTCTGGCATCAGTCATATCACCATTTTCCCATCTTTCTCCACCAATTATTTATATTTTTTCCAAGCTGCTTTAGATAAATGGAGGCTGCATCTCACATTATCCATGGTAATACCACACTGCAGGACACGAGGGAATAAAACAAGCAAACACTGAAGGGCGAATGTTGAGAAAACATGTTATCAAATTACTTTCTTCACCCAATCATATTTCATGCTACCACAAAATAAGATTTGGAGCAATTTCATGTTGAAAGCCAGAATCACGCTCCTTAAACAGCAGCAGTGTGGCAATACAGCCGGTCTGCAAGACCGTTCCATCCCAAACAAGATTCCTCTGTGCTACTGTAGCTAAGATAGCTAAAACACAAAGGAAATGGCAAATTACACATGAAAAGTGAAGTGCTCACATGGCTGTACTTCAGTCCTAATTTAGCAGCTTAGTTTGAGCCGATGTACAAACAACATGTTGCCAACAACGGGATGGCTTTAAATTACTATTATTTTTATCCAGTCTCAAGCTCCACCTGTTATTTGAAAAAAAGCAGGCATAAAGAGAAATAAAATTCCTAGCCTAGATAAAAGCTACAGTCCCATTTATTCCTGTTTTCTTTCATGTGCATGTTCCACAAACCCTGACACAGTTCTTTCACACATATTTTTGCTGCTGTCATGTCCCCGTCAGCTGGCATGAAGTGGCTGTAAATTTATTATACACCAATAGTGTAGGATTCTCTTTTCCTCCAGAGATGTCAGGGGCCTAGAGCAGTCTCAGACAGCTGTTCCCATCCCACTCCTCACATCAGAGCCTTCTTTTCTCCAGGCTGAGCCCCCCCAGCTTCTCCTGACAGGACTTACACTCCAGACCCCCCTTCCCATGGTCCAGCCCCTCAACGTCCTTCCCAAAGGGCCCAGCACTGGACACAGCACTCAGGGTGTTTCTGAACACATTTCACTTAAAACATCAGACTTACAAAATCTCCTGTAAGAAGGGAAGAAATCATGGACTTAAACTCATGGGTGAATGAAATTTGCCCAAATAGAGAAAAAGTGTCACCGGAGCACGGAGGATGCGATGTCACCGATGAGTTGAGCATCTGCAGACAATGAATTTCACTGCAATGCTGGCAGTCACTTGATGCTGAGAGCTAAAGTGCCATGGGAAGATCTATGTAATCATCATTATCATTCTAAAACTCCCAAAGTTAAATACTACTGGGTTATACCTCCATTCATATCTTCTCTCAGTGTACTTATTCTCTTTATACAGACAAAAGCTGTATTAACTCTGTAAAGAATGTACAAACAATGTATGGAAATGATTGAAAAACAACATCCAATTGCTGTTGTTACTTTTATGAACATGTATCATTTGCTTCAATCACCCCTGATGCTTTCATTCTGCTGATAAAATAAAATGTACTCATAATGCAGATAATCATCTCAGGAAGAAACTATGTGGAGTGCATTGTCTGATAGAGAATATACGTGGTGGAGGAGCTTACAATAGGCATAATTTAAATTTCATACAACAGCCCATATACAGAATTAGCGTAAATTTCAATGTTCACAATTCTCGGTGAGAGTGTTATTCATCTCTTGAAAATCCTCCTGGGCAAATACAAATTATCACTGAGTAATGAAGAAACAGATGATGCAAAATGTAATAGTTCTCCTGATGCTGAGAAGCCTGAAAATGATTTCAAGTTTAAATAATAGCAACTCCATTTTCCCACACATTAGACTTGATAGGCACCAAGGAAATAATGAAATCCTGCATTCAGTACACTCAAACCTTTAACACTGGTGTCATTCCACAAATCCCATTCTACTAACAGTATTGGCAAATCTTCTAATCCTATAATCACTGTGAGATACACCTTCCTATCACCAACTCAGCTGACAAACCGAATATTACCATCTCTATTTCTCTACTTTTCAGTTACGGATATCTTCCTCCACTCAAAGTTATGAGTCTGAATAATAGGATCTTATCTGAGCACTCTGATGCCTGTCAGCAGCATTCATTTGGGCTTTAGTGATCTTCCCTGAGAGATTTGTCTTCCAAGTTGTACACATGTTCTCTTCTAATTTTTCTACCTGTTTGGCTATAAAAAGGGTATAAAACTTTCCTCTCTTCCTTTTCTACCCCACAACCTTCCCTCTCCACACACCCCCAAAGGAATTTGGTTTCTTTTCTTCTCTAAACAATTTCCCTTCGTAATTTTTTCACCAGAAGAAAACACTTTAAAGACCTTTTGCACTCTACCTTTCCAAGCAGCATCAGCCCTACCCTGCTGCTCGAGAGACGAGAGTGGCCTAAAAGACTGGCAATAATAAATAAAATAGCCTTATTTCTCAGTGGTGTGCAGCACTATTCATTTTTCACAGACAAATTAATCTAGTGTCAGGGGGGAGCAGGGAAGGCAGGAAACAGAGACGCTGGTTCTGGCTTTGCCACTTCTTCTGTAACCTTGGGCAAATAACTTATGGAACCCAAGGCTCAGCTCCTCCATCTGTGAAACAGCTGCTTGACTCTCTGCCAAATTTAACTTAAGAACCTCGATGAAAGACTCAAAATATTCACTGTGTCATCTTTGTTATTTATTTTTTACCGCCTCCTCTAGATCCCAGTGAGCTCCTGGGGAATCCCAAAAGCATCTCTTCCATCTAATTTTTTTAACAGGTAGAACTGAAGTCCAATTAACTGCACTCCCCAGATGCCACCACCACTGCCTGCAGCTCCAAACTTTCCACAGGCAAATAAAAAAGAGCATTTAAAGGAAGCCCATTGAACATTCAGGCAGCATCGGCCACTGCTGGAAGATAAACAGCAGAGCCTGGGTCCTGCGGCCTGATACACTGAAACTCCATTACAGGGAGCAGAGAGCTGGTCGGTGCAAGTTGCAATTTTATTTACAGTTAATCTCTGCTTATACTGTGAAATTAATCTGTCTTTCACACATTCATAGTGCACGAAGTCTTGGCAAATGGGCTTTGTGCACAGAACCTGATGGGGCTGGGGAAATACAATCTGTCTTCCATTCGTAGCAGAGGTAGAGGGCAGCTCTGCAGTTTCCCCAGAGCTTTATTCTCCCAGCTCAGAGCAGGGAGGCAGAAACCTTCATTTACCCTCCCCTTTTAAATGCTGGAATTACCAGATTTGTGTAATAATGGATCAAAACTCCTCTATGTTTAATTCGAGCACCTGCCCCTTAGATGTGTTATAGACACTCAGCAAAATAATCCGCAAGGAAACAAGTTTTCATGCTCCTGCACCGCGTTCATCAGAAAATGAGATGTGCACTACAAGAGCTGGGCAGGAGTAATTAATTTTGTCTAATAAGGGTTCCCATATCTCCACTGAGAATAGTTCTGAGTGTCCCATTAACCCCCTTGGGAACTAAACTGCTTAAAGCAAGAGTAATGGTAGAAGAAAGAGCTGAAGTCAACCTCAAGTCTCCCTGATTCCTCCAGGGTTTGGGTTGGGTTGTATATTTTATTTTTTTTTTAAATCCGTGAAAAACATTTGAGACAGCAGATAGGTTCCTGGGGAACTCCACTGACAGCAGGTCCTGCTGTGTTTTGCTTAAAAAGCTATTAATTAACAAGAAGACATTGTCTCTTATCATCTGATAGCTTCATTTCATAAGAGCTTTTTGTAAGAGATCTCATCACAGGCTTCTGAAATTCCAAATCAGCCAGAGCACCCTTAACACACACAACGTGCTTATCAAACAGTTTGCAAAGATTCCTCCTAGAAAAGCAGTGCTGACTCCTTCCTACATAAAACAGGGGGAAAAAAAGCTTAAATCATAGTGGCAGCAACATAATCATGCAGGAAAAATGTCTTTATTGGCTCTGATTTGTAGAAGGACACCACAGAAGTGAGCTGTTAGTTGAGTTTGGGTGCTTTTTAAATCAAGGATGTGATCTTTCTCCCTAAGGATCTCCTGGCATATTTTGTGTGTCACTTCTTAAACTCAGCACCAGGGAAAGCGAGACAACAAAATGTTCAGTCCCTTGCCAAAGTCACGTAGAAATGTCATGACTTGGAGAAACCTGCCCTAAAACGCAAGGTGACAATGTTTCCTTCCTTACCAGAGTGCTGAAATAGGTGAGGGTTGCATTTCTGTGGAACTCAACTTGAAACACGATTTTAGTAAGGCGGAATTCTAGACATTTGAAGCCTTTTATATTAATAAAACACCTGCCAATTAAAAACTGCCTGTAATAGTCCTCCTGCAGGTTTCATAACTACCTTCAGATGTCAGAGTTACTGACATTTCTATTCAGCATAAAAGTTCACTAAGTTTTTGAAGAAAGGACATCGGAGCTGTTGAAAATAATGACTGCTTGCATTGCAAATGAGGGGTTCCATAACCACGCTCTCCCCTCAGCCCATTTTCTGGCTCAAGTCATCAATTTCTCTTGTATAATCACAACTCTACAGCACAGGCAGGATCCCAGAGCGACAGGAGCAGGATTTGTGCTCCCACCACACGAACATCGAGGTGTCAGCATCATTCCAAACTGAACGAAACAACCAGGACTGCCCAGCTCTCCAGGGGAAAAGCCACCCCTCTCCTCGTACCTGCGACCTGTGATGATCAGCAACAGCTCAGAGATCTCTAAACACTAAAAGCTTACACAAGATGGTTCATATAAGGTGATTTTTTCAAGACTGGACACACACATGCCCTCAATCCACGCTGGAACGCTTTTGTAGACTCACCCATGGCCTGGCACAGGATGTCCACGTCCTTCTCCACTTCAGCCAAAATCACATCCTGGGGCTCAGCCGTAAAATACGGAGGTTCTTGAGCATGGGGAGAGCAAACAAAAGTCAGCAAGCAAAGCCACAGCAAAATGAAAAACAGGTGCTGATTAAAAAAAATTCATCTTGTAATTTCTCCACAGGTGGTATATTTGATAATAAAGGGTTACAAACAGATTAGTTTGTCCAGGTTTATCTGTATTTGGAGGTGGAGGTTTTTTTGGTAGTAAAGGCATCATAAAAAAAGCTGACAATTTTTTCTATGCTTAATATGAATTCCAGAGTCGAGTCAATGGAAAGTAAAGATTTAGGGGTTTGCACTGCAAATTAATACTCAGAGCGGGGGCTACTTTTCATTTTATAGGACTGAATCATGGAACATGTTAATTCTTAGCTAAGAAAGGCCTTCCCAAGAGGTTTATAAAGGTTTATATTTACAATGTAGCATTTTATAGGATAGTTTGCTTCAGTATCTAAACTGCATTTCACCTCAGCAAGGCATGAAGCACGTCAAATAAAGTGCCATAGCATGTCACAGAGGTGACAGCAGAGGACAAGTGCAGCATAATTAAAAGAAATTCCTCTCAACTGTTTTATTTCTTGAAAGCAAACAGATTTAATGCTTTAATTGAAGTTATAGTAATAATCATAAAAATCCCCACTTTATCATTAGGGATAAAGAAAAGATATTAGATGTTTAATTAAACAAAGACCAGACTTCAGAAATTACAGGGTATGCTGGCATGTAACTCCTTCTTCTATGCAGCATAAAATTGAAGAGCATCATGTCAAAATCCCAGAGGCACTAAGGTTGCAGTTATTATTATGGTAACTAAAGACTGTCATAGTCTGTTCAATGCAATTATCATCTGAGTGCTGTTTTTAGAAGGATTTTACTTGATTATAAATACAGTTCTCTTGCTGCATAAACAAACTCACTGGAAAGTTTTAGAAAATACAGAAAAGGAGATGTAAGTAGCTTGCGAAACCAAGTTATTTGTATCTCCATTTTAAAGAAATTGAGTATGTTTGAAAATACGTAGGAAGCTACAAGATCTGAGGTCATCAGAGCAGATCTGCTCTCAAATCTCTTCATCGAACATAACTGAAAAAAGGACTTGTGGTTATATTATTGATAGGGCATCAGCATTTTAGTGAATAAAATTAAAATCATATACATTTATCCTGCAAAATCTTGTTGCTCCCTGCAGGATAGCAAGCACGGCTGTCATTGCACAGGGACGACATCAGGAGGCCCCAGGTCAGAACAGAAACTCCCCTTCCCCAGCACTTCTTCCCTCTCACCACAATAAAATACTTGCTTGGCTGTACAGAACCGGGGTCTCGTTCGAGCACCAATGGATATTACAATTCTGTATTCATTCCAAATAAACTCAATCAATATCAGTCTTCAGCACGCCGTGCAGGGGAGGAGGGGAGGTTGCAAACTGCCTGGAATACTTGTTTACCCAGCAAAACCAATAAAAACAAGCTACCTGATTTATTATATTCTAATAATATACATGTGTTAACATTATTGATCCTCACTGCCTAAATATAAAGCTATTAATAAACATGCATAATAAGCTGTGATTTATTGCATATGATCTCATGCGTTAATCTCAACAACAAATTGAAAAGCTGAGCATTTAATTGAAATTCACTGATGGCACACACTTTGACATGTTTGATCAGCTAAGTTGCTGAGTCCTCTGCAATTCATCTAAGTCCATGTTTTCACTCCGAGCACACTCCTTCCTCTCACGCCATCCTCCAAGCCCTGGCTGATGCTTCCCTTGCACTCCATTTTTCAGGATGTTAACTTTTTAATTTCCAAACTCTCAGCCTCCTGTCCTTATCTATGTGTCTGTCTGTGGCCACACAGGTCAGTGTCCACATGTCCATCTCTCAAAATAAAATCTGAATCTTTCATTTTATGGCAACTTGATGCGATCGTGGGGTGAGGACAAAGCGAAGAGAGCATCGTGACATTCCTTTTTACCTCTGGGCTTCTGTGAATGAATCTTCAGCCAGTGAAGCTCAAGTTTATCTTCTTCTGCTTAGGGAGGTCCTGACTGCACCTTTCTTTTTGTAAAGGATTCTGACCTTAAAGGGCCAATCTTTAAACTTGGCAACCTTCAGCCCCCAGCTCTCAAACTTTCTCCCGGATCAGCAACATACTCACAGAGCAGTGATAAATTTGCAGATTTATCTTCACCCTGGGCCTGCAGTCCAGCTGCAAAGCACTTAACGTGACCTCGAAGATGCTCGTGGTTCCATGACCTCTGTTTATGTGCTGCTGCTGCTGCACAGTGTCTGCACTCACACTTGGCATATTTACACAGTCATCTTTCCCAGAGTCCCTCCCAAAATCCTAACCTGCAGCCCGTGCTCCTTCCTTGAAATCCCACACAGGCTGTTATGTCACCCTCAAAGAAACTTGTGACATTAAGAGATGCTTAGGCGAGCAGGTATCAAGCAATGAATTACGTGACAAAGAACTGAAGTCAGTGACAGGTGTCACTTAGCAAACGGGATGCGATGTTATAAAAGGAAGACTCACATCAGCTTTTTCTGAAAGAAGAAGGGAGGAACAGAAGCAGACAAGACAGAAAAAGAGCAGGAGCAGCAGAAAGATGCAATCTACAGGCCACAGGCAGATCCCAGAGGACTTTCAGTGCCAACACATTTGATTTCCAGCCTGGAAGCCCAGACTCACCTTTTCCCTCAGACTAAAGGCTGCTGAACTCGGCTCTCACAGCCATTCCAGCAGCAGGAAACAACACCAAGTGTTACCCCAGACACAGAGAGCTGCCCACACACAAGTCAGACCCTATTCTTGAAAGAGGAACACTGATCTAGAAAACCTTCCACAAGCAACTCTGCGATTCAGGGCCTCTACTGACCAGAGACACACACAAGCCTGGGTGGGGTGACAAGGCTAATTCCTAAGGGATTTCTGGAAATCCAGAACACCACGTGGACAACAGTGCTGTGGCACATCTGATGTATCTGGAAAATCAGCCTTGGAATGAGGGAATCCCAGGAATATGGGTGCAGGGATACCCCAAGGGGTTTTGAGGCAAAGGAGGCAGCGATTTCACACAGAAGGGCTGGGCTGGAAGCGGCCCCTGGGGCTCATCCAGACCGATCCCTCTGCTAAGGCTGGTCCATCAGAGCAGGCTGCAGTGTTTTCACCTGCAGAGAATGACACTCCACAGCCTCTTCCAGTGCTCTGTCACCCTCCAGGCAAAGAAGGTTGAGTCTTCCACTCAACTGTGCAGCTTTCCCACAGCCCTGTGCCGCTCACCAGCAGCACGGATGCTCCAAAGGTCCTGTGGATTCAACAGAACTCAGGCTGGGGAGCAAACAGCTCCAGTTACAGGGGCTGGACAACCAAAACCTCAACTCCTCAATTTTCAGAGGTGTCAGATGTATCATCTGCACAGCAGGTTTTGTGCCTGAGGGCCTGAATGCCCAGCATTATCTGCAGGGGAGAAATTCAGAGTATCTGAATTTGGGTTATACAGCACCTGGTGAATGACTGTCAGGAAGAGGCCATAAAAATGCAGCAATATTTATAGGGGTCAGATGGCATTCTGAGGGGGCATTCTGGCTGTCTGTGTATCTGACTCCACTGCATATTTATAAGGCTTGGTTTGAATCACACAGTATGAATTTAACATTTATTATTGCAGGCAATAATCATGTGTTGAAATTTAATCTATGTGGCTAAATTAGTGTCTTCCAAAGTGTATAACATGCCAGACACATGGCAACTTTTAGGAATGACAGTAATCTGGCAGTGTCAGGTCAAACATTTAAATTTTTTGGAAATTACAGAATCACTATAGTTAGAATAGGAAAGGACCCATTACTCCGGGTTCACCCTGCTGGCATTGTGGCGTGTGGCAATGAGAGAGGTCACAGCTCATATTAGGCTGAAAGAAACAGATATTGCTCAGATATTTTATTGGTGTTTGACTTACCCTCACTGAAATGTCAAGTACAGGCAAAGGGGGGGGGAAAGAGCATTTGAATATAAATGCACGCTTTTTAATAGTTGTTGAGGGTTTCGGGGGTTTTTTTGCACTCCAGACATCACTGGAAAGATGTCTCTCAGAAAAGCCCTTGGGAGCCTGCAAAATTTGATCCTGTTCTAACTTCCCCCGCACAGAGTTACATGGTCACTGATTTTAACATTCAAAAGATAGCAGTCAGCATCCATTACATACCCTTCAAGCTGCATTGGAGATGTGTGACCTAATCCTAGATACACACATGAAAGTCAGAAAGAACAGAGAAAGCCCCAGGGGCTCCTCCGAAGCTGAAATTCCTGCATCTCTCAGAAATTCAGGGCTGCATATTTAAGAGGAAAATTGAGCCTTCAACATGGAAGCCTTCCTCCAGCATTACCATAAACTAATTTATTTGGTGAATATCTTCTAAAGGAAGAGGAACTGGAAACTTGACAGCCCCTTGTAGGTACAAAGTCTGTAACTCCAGACAGAAGATCAGACTGGCCGTGCTGGGAGAGAAGCCCCATTGTGGATGCAGGTACAGCAGGTTCCTTGGAGCAGGAATTTTTCTTTGCATGAATATCAGGTTAAAACAGAGAGAGATGAAAAGATCCCTGTAGTTCCTTGCTCCTACCCCTACTGCAAGGTGCAGTCTGTGTGTTCTGAAATAACAGCCCAGGGAACATGTCCTGTTTGCAGGGCTGAAAGGAGGAGGAACTTCTCAGGAATGCTGGAGACAGAGCTGGGCTTCCCACAAGTCCCGCTGCTCCCCTGTGGGACAGTCCTGTGGGCATCTGGGCCCAAGGCAGCAGGGCTGTGTCCATCTCAGAACCTCTGAGGCTTGACAAATCAAAAGCTGCCAATATTTCTTTCCTTTGAGCCCAAACTGTGATTAGGCGAGCCCGAAGATATTCTGTATTATGGTTTCCCCAAAAACTTATTATTTTCTTACACAGTAGATGAACACAGATATCAGGATCTTAAGCGCCACACATGAAAAATTCTTTCCATTGCTTCCAAAGACAGCATCTGCAGTGTTTCCAAGTGTCTGAGCTGGAGCCTCGAGAGGTGCTGTTTCCAGAGGTCTGAGCACGAGGCATTGGGGTGGAGGTAGCTACAGAGGGAAATAAAAATAACTTCTGCTCTGGCAGCTCTAGACACACTCAGTGCAAATTCCTGAGCTGCAGCAATGCACAAAGAAGACCCTTCAGCATCTGGGCACTCCTGGAGCACAGGGATGGAGGAACAGCTCCATGGTCCACAGTCGAGCCCAGCCACGTGGGTCCTCCACGCCAACACTGGAACTTTTCTGATGTTTTCCCAAATCCCGTGGTCCCACGGAGCTGAATTCTCCCAAGATGAGAATAAGATGTCTTTTAATGCAGAACTCTGGGTACAAAAATGCTCCGAAAGAAGAGAAGCCATCTACTCTGACTGTTTTATTCCTTTGTATTCCTTTGGACAGACCAACAAGGCTCCAACCCTCAGTTCTGGACAACCCCTCCTAATGCCAGGCCCTTCTTTCTAATTGTTTTTCTCCTCATTTTGTTTGGGTTTTACTTTCTGACTGCATTTAATTTAAAGAGCAGTTTGGTTTTCACACAGAGGAAGGATTTCGTTCCCCATTTTCTTAAGCTCCTAAAATTCATAATTTTCCGTAGAACAGTCACTTAAGAAATGACTATTGCCATTTGTCACTAACAAAACTCGCAGAAGTGAAGCAAAAGAATTTAAGATTATCTCAGCTTTCAAATTGGTTTGTTCATGGGAAGACTCCTTAAATTACTTAATCTTCAAACTGTTAGTGATAAAACAAATGCACTCTTATCTAATCTGCAACAAATCTTTCCCAAACTGTTACTCTGCCAACCGAGGAACATGATACCCTTTAAAAATTTATAACAACTGCAGCTAATAAAACCAAGGCTTGGAACCACCTCAGTTTATCTTTTCTGGAACAATATGAAGATGTCAGGGAGCTCTTTGCCACATTCAGAAGAAAATTGCAGCAGCACACAGCCAGAGGATTTTCTTCTTGTTTTTGCAGTACTACTCCAATACATTGGGCATTGGGCTTTTTAAATATTATTGTGATTTTAATTTATAGACCGAGATGTTCTCTCAGAAACACCCAGAAAAACTTCTGAGATAATACTGTAGGTCACAAATCATAATTTGTTGAGTAGATGCCTTTGTACTAAGTTTCAGTGCCTTCTAACAGAGCTCTTGTCACCATCTGAGCCACACTCAAACTGTGTGACTTCTCTTAGCTGGCAAAGTCAGGGACTGACGTATCTGGAAAAAGGCTTTGATTAACTTGGTGTTTGTGACATCTTTGATGCATCTTTTTACTGCTACCCCTCTTCTACCTGTTAATAGCAAAATATTTTCTCTCTTGATCCACAGAAGCTCACAGCCACACTACTGAGGGACTGCATTTGATTTTTCCCATTTTGAAAACAATCCTCTTCTTTAAGACAATTTCCTTTTTCGGTTAGTTGAGACCCCTCATTAAGCACACACTGTTATTCTCCCAAGAAGTACAGCTCATTATCAGCTCCCAATCTCCACACATGCCACAAATATTTTATGCATGCAAATGGACAAGCATTCCTGATTCTCTCTAAGTACTGCCCCCATGGACTAGGAGAGATGCACTGCAGAAATCCTTAGGTTTGAATCTTGTCTGCACTTTCCTCTAGAACCCGTCCCTTGACTAATTAAATGACAGTCAGATCCATCCAAGAATTCTAAAGCAGAATATAAGTTATGCATTAACTACTAATCCTTTGATTTGGCTCCCTGTTTAGAATTAGAGATCCATCCTGCAGCTCAAGAAACTCATAAATAAAGAAATCTATCAGGCTTTGCTGACACATTGAGTAAACACCTGCATCTGAAGTGTCGTGTTCCATCAGAAGGAAATAAAAGTAATTGGTAACCAATTTGTTTCTGCTTTCTTTCATCTGCTTGTTCTTATCTACAGACCTTTTCATAACTTCATTCCCTGACAGCCCCCTAAAACTGGATAAGAAATAAATAAAACATTTAAAAATAAGAGAGTAGGTAAGCTACTAAAGCACTGCTAGTTTAATATGATTCGCCAGTGATTATTTTTCAGCTTTATTGTAACTGTATTTAAGAATGTTTTACATTAACCAAGAGGCTGCTTTAAGTGTTGCATTAGGCTGGATCTGACATCACAGCAATGAAGGTAAACCAAGTCCAATAAAATCTTATGAATAAGGAAGTTTAACCAAAACCTATAAATAAGTGAAATCCATCCCTGCTCCTTAAAGGGAAGGTAATAACTCTAAGAAACAGAGTGCAAGGAAAAAGACTGGAAGCAAACTTTGTCCAGCAGGTAATAAATGTAAGGGACAAATGAATCCGGAATAGAGCTTTGCAGAGGGAAGAGCTGTTTTCTCACTTAACTGCTACAAATTGCTTTAGCAGAACACAGGTCATAGAGCAGCCTTTAAAATTGTATTTTCAGAAGGTTCCGAGAGCGTAGAGGATGGTGGGCTGCATTCGCTCTGCAAAGCTCCAGGAGTGCCTGTGCCTGAATCCTGAGCAACACCGAGACTGGTGGCACTGCCAGGGCTGCAATCTCCCCAGACACTCCAGAGAGAAAAGCTCGACTTGGCACAGTCAGCTCTGGCTAAAAACATCTCAGAGCCCCTGGTCTGAAACACCTCTCTTAGTCACAAAGTCCTAAACTGCTCCACACTTTGTGTGCTGCGCTAATGCGCAGAATTTCATCAGACCACGGCCCACCAGAAACCATTTCCAAATTCTATCCTCCTCCCTACAGCACCACTTGGAGACGTGGTTGTGGAAACAGCTAGGGAAAGGGCAGCAATGCCTCTTTAAAGGTATTAAATCCAAAGTTTCCCTGGGAGCTGCAGGTCCAGCAAACAGAGCTGCTTTAATGGCACTTCCCTCCCCGTCCTGTTGCCTCAGCAATGCTCTGCGCCTGCAGAACGCCCTTGGCCCCCGACTGGCACTTGCAGCACACGAGGCTCAGGAGTGCTCCTAAAAGCCTTCTTTCAAAAATACAGGCACTTGACATATGAAAACGGGATGTAAGCAAGCCAGGAGTTAATCAGGATTTAATGCACCTAAAAGCCAAGATAGGGAAGCTGCCCATTAAGGATTTTACTACCGTATTTCTCAAAATTCCCATTAAATGTATAGTTTCACAGGGGATTCAGAATCACATCAGTGTTTTAAAAAATCTATTTGATGAATTTATATTAGCGGGGAAGAACAGCTGAATTAATTTGGAATGTAACCCTCCTTCACCTCCTTTGTTCTGTTCTCCGAAGAAAGGTTCAAATGTAAGGTCAATGAAATATTAAGATATCAATTTTATTTCCTATTATACCTCAGCCCAGAGCCTTTTTCACTAAAAAACACATTGCCTAGAGAATTACCCAGTATAGAAAGGAAAGCTTTCGCTCTTGCTGGTTCCTCTGTGCTCTCTCTGAGTTTTGCCTCACAGAAATACATCCCCACATCAGCAGAGGTCGGGCTGGCGATCGTGAGGCGTCTCCCAAAGCTGCTGATGCCACTGGTTATCTTGATCCCATTTCTCTTCCAGGTCACGCTCAGCCTCTCAAGAGGTCTGCCAAAAAATACAACACAGGAATAAAATCATAAAACGTTTCTATTACAGAATAATCTGCGTGTGCATATATATATATTTTATACACAGGAGGAATATAATATTTCAGATTATAAAACTTCTTTAAGTCTTCCTCTATCCCCAAAACACGCTGTTGCAAAGTAAATGCATATATAACTTCTACACATCAAGACTACTCAAGTGGCATTATGCAAGTACAGCTAATTGATACAGCAATAGAACTTAAGTGCTAATAATTTGATTTCTCCAAGCAAAAGGAGTAAATACTGCTATGGGAATCAGCTGCATGGGAAGTGCTTTCATTACAACTCAATTACCAAAACAATATTAATCATATCAAGAACATCTCTGCCCGCAGAGGGGAAAGTAAATCAGTTGGTGTTATCACCCAAGGACTTCAACTATTCACTTCCTCTGAAATTCAAAGCTATTCAAGGCCAACTAGATAGAAACATAGGAGGAATGCTGTGAATTCTGTATCACAGTGCATTATGAACACTTGAGCAGTAACCACTGTAAAATGAGTGTCTGAAAAAAATGACTTCACAGGAGATCCTCACTAAATTTATTTACTAGGAAGCATCAGCTGTTCAACAGTATCACCTTTGCTGTTGACAGGCAACACAGCTGAAATATTATTAACCCTTACCATAATTTTTTCCTTAAGATCATGTCTGCAGGTTGAACAGCATATTTTCCTTTCCACGTGAGGACCAGATGGGGAAGCACCCCTGTCTGTATCCTCATTTGGCCAGAAAAATCAACTGGCTTAATTCAGTAATATTGGACAAACAAGATTATTCATAACACTGCTCTGAAGAGCAAGTGTCCTGCTTCAATCTCCAAATTAATAAAATAAAAAAAAATTCAATTAAAATATGTCCTTCTCTGGAAAGGACAGAGAGCCACAGTGAGAGCCGTGGAGGTGTTTCCATACCTGGCGTTGGCCACGCACTCCAGGGTGGCCTCGCTGCTCCCCGACACCACGCTGGTGTTGCGCGGGCGGACGACGATGGCAGGAGCCACGGTGTCCGCGGGGCTGGCGGCACCTGCAGGGCACAGACACACCTGGTGAGGCGCTGGGGACAGCTGGGATTGGGACAACGAGGGTGCCACGCTCCAGGAACCCCCGCAAACGTCACCCTTGAGCCTCACCGCGGGTTGGCATCTCCCCATCCCAGGGGATCTCCCTGCTCTGCCCCAACACACCCAGCCTGGCATCACCCAAACCCCACAGCTCCCAGCAACTGCCCCTGCCCTCCCTCTGGGAATATTCATGGAATAAACATCCTAAAGGGTTGCTATTGTTGAGCACTTTTATTTTTATCAAACACTTGCTGACTTATATTTTTAAGACCTTTCATGTTTTGTTTAATCTTACCCCTTCCATACCATTTCAAAAGAGTTTGCCAATACTCATGTTAGTTCTTTAAAAAGATTTTACACACTGGGGAACAAATATAAAATTAACAAAGCAGCATATCACAGCAACTTCAATCCCCTTTTCTTATCAGGAAAGTAAATAACCCAAATCTGTTACTCTTTTGTGAGGCTTCATACTGTAAATAATTTAGCTTATGCAACAGTCAGCAGACACTTAAAAAATGGTAAAAAGGCAGCTTGTAAATTTTGTCTGTATGCATTTTAGTAAGTGAATTAAAATACCCATGTATTCATAGGTACTTTGCTTCAAGCAACTCATTTGGGAAAGAAAAATTAGCTATTTTTTAGCTTGAATAACAGAGTAATAAAATTTTCAAAGATACAGAAACCAATAAACAAATTACAAGGAAAAGTAATGAAAATAAAACTGAACTGATGGAAAAGCAAGCAAACTCATCACATGTTTTCTGCACATGAGACGCATCCATACCCGTTAAGCAGAATGGGAAACTGGGAAATTCAAGTTATGTATCCTAAAACTTAAGGTAATTCCCTAAAGGGCAGAAAACACACAAAAGATTCTTTGCTTAGCTCACACCCAGAACGCCAAAAGCCACTTGGCATTGTGTTTTGGTTTAAAGACAGGTGTCTGCTAAGGAAGGTGTAAACCTCCCTTAAAACCCACAAATGTGAACCCCCTTCCCTCCGAATTATTATAACTTTGGAATCAAGGGCTTTCAGGCAAAGATACGGGGAAAGGAATAACAGTTCTTTACTAGTATCTATGGCAAGGCAAACAATCAACAACAGTAGCAATAACAAACAAACAAAAACCAGAAGATGCAGTGACAGAAGTCTCTGGGCTGCCAAGCGCTTTTCCCGTTCGGTGCAGTTCCGCTCCCAGCCGGCAGGGGCGCTGTCGGGCTCCCGGCCAGGCAGGGCGGGTGCGATGACTCCGTGCAGCTGCGGGGGGCGCTGTGGGCGGTCAGCTCTGGGGGATGCGGGTTATGGCGAGGGACCAGCAGGCAGGCGGGCACCAGAGCGGGATGGGTAGGGCAGGCGGGCGTGCAGCAGATGTGCTGCAGGCACTCAGAGCAGGGAGCAGAGACGGGATCACCCAGGCTTGCTGACAAAAGGTGGCAGGGACTCCTCAATCCCCTCTGGCAGGGAAAAGCGCGGGGCAGCGGCAGCCGACCCGCTTCTGTAGAAGCTGCTGGCACACCCAGGGAGATGTGCACCCCAGGAATGCGCCCTTCTTCCCAAACGAAAAGCTCACTCACCAAGGGAAGGAAAAGCGGCACCAATCCAACATCTTTCCACAGCCGGCCACTGAGAATATCCACAGTTCCCCCCTGCTGCCTCTCCCGTAGAGGTAGCTGGTGGTCGAGTGCCTTCTCCGATGACCACCTCTGCTCTTCCCTCCCTACACCCAGCCAGCTCCTTGTCTCTTACAAAAAGAGTTAATAGTCCTTAAGTATCCAGCCATTGGTAACCTAGAGCCAGGAATGGGGAAAAATTCCACACCCCTCAACCTCCAACACACTGGATTTCACTTGTTGGATAGACAAAGGGTTTGGTCATGGGCCTCAGAAAGCTCACAATGTTCACAGATTTCTCAGTGACAAATCTTCTACCTTTTGATGTTTCTCTAACTGACAGCAGATAGCGCAGTACAGGAGATAGAAGCCTGGGAAGTAATTTTAAAATTTTAAGAATATCACCCACACTTCTGAATAAATTCAAGCATTCCAGAATAGTACTTAAGAAAGCGTAAGCACATATTTATTCCTTCCCCTAAATACGCTCTGTCAACCTGACACAGCATCTCTAAGTAACTCACACGGGATCTCAAAACACAAGCTGTTAGTAGATTTTACACCTCCTCGTCAACATTCCTGGAAATACAATGCCATCAGGTAGAAAATCTATTTTCTAAGATCTCCATGCTGGTCTTATAGGTATTCATGGCAGAAATTTTCCAGATAGTAATTTAAAAAAAAAACAAAAACACAAAACCAAAACAAACCAGCAGAAAACAAGAGTTGATCAGATTAGGAACTTGTTACTGAGGAGAAGAAATAACCTCAGCATCACTGCTCCCCACCACTTCTGCCCAAGATGAAGGTTTACAACAGTGAATGCTAAAAGATCAACAAACAAGTGACTAATTTGGCAGTAATCATTTCTTATCTCCATCTGGAAGAGAGGAAAACCACTTATCAGCTCCCCACTAAAACCAGACAAAAAGGAGAAGTCAGCTTTGTGGTCACCCCCATCACCCCACACAAGTGACCCTGTGTGCACCCAGCAGATAAGAAAGGAAATAAAACTGCACATTCCCCCTCCTGCAGCCAGCAGAAGGCAGAGATTTCTTACTGACTGCGACAAAAATCCAAACAAAGTATGGGTTTATTTTCATTTTGTACCATCCCTCAAACAAATCATTAAAAGCAGGCTGCTGCTAAAGGTTGTGAGTGAAGTGATAGTGATGTGAGACAGAGGCTCATCAAGATGGTCAGAACTTGGATCCCCAGGAATTCACCTACAAGGTCAGCTCTTCACACAAACATACACAGAAAACAACAGTTCAAATTAGTACCTGAGTAGTATGGAGGCAGAATGAACATTCCTATTTCACATTCAAAAATAGTTTAAGTTTCTCTTTGCAGCACTAAGAAACCCCTTCCCATAACTCACTCTGGCCCCAATCCTGCCAAATCAAACCCCGCAGGGACTTTCCCAGGGCTCCTTTTGCAGCTTTGTTTTGTGGCTAATTGAAATACCAAAGGAGGACCTGAGCTTTGCTGTAGAGTGAAAATCTCAACAGGGCTGTAATTTGGGATCTGTGCCCGTGTCATCCTTTCAGAACTTCACCCTTTTGTAAGAAATCCGCAGGCAGGAGCGCCAGAGCAGCCAGGATCCTAACGGAGATAAGGGCAACAGTGGGATTTTGTTTGGGATGTGGCAGATGAGCTTTCCATCAGCTGGGGAAGGCAGAGAGTTATTGCCAACAATCAGATAATGAACAACTGCCCAACTTCCCAAGCTTCTCATCCTACCTGTCAATAAAGCCACTCCATCCTTCTCCTGCACCACACAGATGTGATTTCACTTGACTGATGCTACGCTAAAATCCAATGCAGAATGTCATTGTTAGTAAACAGACATTCTCTTTGAAAATCCTCTGTCGAAAACAATTGAATTTTTCTCCTTTTCACTGTTCCTTTTTTTACTTCATCAAGCTTTTTGTTGCCTGAGCTTTCTAGGACTTTGCTATTTCTGGCTTTTCATCACCTCTTCCTTCTCCTCCCCTCCCTCAGCTTCTCTGCACTCATCTCTGGCCATTTTCCCCCCTTTTCCCCTATAAATATTTCACACTATTTAAGAACTGCTCTATTTCTGATATATCCTTTAATTTTATGATTAAACTTCAGCTTCTCTGAAGAAAATATTTATTAAGGACACTGACATGGAGGAGCAATACAAATGCACATGGGAACAGAGCTACACTAAGATGAATCTACTGATAGAGAACCACCATTCCCAGCTCTATTCTGTCTTTTTGGAGAGGAAAAAAAAGAAAAAAAAGCCTTTTTTCCATCTGAACCCTCCTCTCAGCTAAGAAAGCAAAACAGCTTTAGGAAAAAGCATTGATATTATGTTTTCCTCCTTTTTTTTTTTTTTTTTTTAGATACACAAAAGAAGAGGAAAAAATACGAGACAAGAGAAAATGGAAAGAGATGATCTGCAGTTTTTCCCACCCTCTGAACATAAACTCCTCTCTAGACTGTGGAATTCAGGAATCTGGCAATCCCCCACAAAGCAGAGATAAATTGAGAGGAGACAGAAGAAGAAAGAGTGAACAACTTTTGCACGGTCTATTTGTTTTTATCACCTGTGGCTGTGTATGGCTGCACATCACTGAGCCTGGAGCACGCTGAGCTTCCCCCTCCCTCCTCCTGTCTGACCAGCAATGAAACCCAACCAAGGCCTCTGTAACACTGATTTTTAGTGCTGATGAGCTGTAGAACTCAATCTGTTATTTAAATACAATAATTATGTACACTGCCCTATCATCTCTGGAAAGACGGTGTTTTTTGCTCTGTACATATATTGACATGTAAGGTACAGAGAATTTTAAATATTGTAATTTACAGTTTATAAAGATCACAGACTTTATCAAAGCCACTTCAATGCTTAATTTCCCCAACAGAACTGAAATCTCACCCAGGCTGGATGACTGGAGATACAACAGGTTCTTTCCCCTTCAGAAATGCATAAACATTAAGTTCTTCCCCAGATTTTACATTATGACATGCAAAGTTTATCTGTGTCTGTATTTGCAGTGCAGAATATTAAGTGTCTTACTTCAATGGAAGCTCGAATTCATGTGACAGAGATATGAGGAAAGCCAGCCTCAATAGAAACTGAGAGAAAGTGTTTATCTCCTGAAAAGAAGGAATAGTTTGAGCTCAGGCTTGAGCACAACGATAAGGTTTATTTTTGAGCCTTTCTTATAGGTCCCAACCCTTTGAAGAGGCTTAATCCAAACAAGGTGACCACGAGCAGGAGGATGGGGGAGGATTGGCCAAACAATCAAGAGCCTGGAATGGGAGCTCGGCTGCTCCTCATCCCTACCCTTACTGTGAATTACTGCAATTACTGCTCAAGGTCCAGCTTTCCATGAAGAAGGGATCCCACAGGAATCAGTGCCCAAAAATGAATTTAATTCTTCATATTGAGAAATTTGTCTATGGGAGAAAAACGCTTTGCAGGAGAGATCACCAGTACCCTGCCCTCAGGCTAATAGAGAAATGGAGTACTTAAACAGAACTTTGAAACCATTTATAAGTTTTCCTGGGAGAAAATTGTTAGAAAACTTTCACCACAAACTTCCCACAGACTTTCAGGCTTGCACAGGATGCAGAAATGCCTTGGCAATTACTATGCAGGATACATGCAAAGCTTCATTTTACCAAATTATGGAGACCTCTAATAGAAAAAAAGCAGGATGGGAGATGAGTCCTACACAAATAGCAAAAATATTACAACATCAAGAATTATGACATCAAGAACGTGCAATCTCTGCCTGTGACACGGAATATGAGAAAAGGAGAAATGACAATCACAGGGTATCTCAAGATTGCTTGAGGGAGAGAAAATAAAAAAAAGCCCTTACAAATACAAACTGCCTAATGGAACACAGTCCCTGTTCCCAGGTACAACCTGCAGTTGGTTTGAATTATGAACCCAGAGTGGATTAATGCCCCTTTCCCTCTCCACACAAGATACACACCAGGAATTGGATCCTGATCAATAATAGATTAATTTCCCTTCCCCTCTGGAGCAAAAGATGCACAACAGGAATTGGAGCCCGATCAACAGAAAAGCAAATGCTGACAACCACCTGCAGGCACCAGAGAGAAACATTATGCAAATAAAGGAAAGAAAGTGTGTTCTCAGTCATAAACCTCTCCCCAAACCATGTCTATTGGTTCCCTGCTTATTACAGCGATTATTAGCAGATGATACAATAAAAGAGCATTAAGATAATCAAAGCTACTGTTTCAGTTTCCCATTTGACTCTAGCAAGGACTATTTATTTTCAAGAACAGGGAAACACAATGCTGCTGTCACTGCACAGCTCTCTGCTCAGATTTCCGGACATAAAGAGAAATAACAGAGACTTTCCTGCGAGGCTTCTTGGTCACATTTGTTTAGTTTGATGCAGAGCATAAAAACTCTAGATGGAGTTTCTTTGAGTCAACGTTACATGTTTATAAAATAATTGACAAACTAATGGTGATGACTTGGTGTATGAAGAACTATGACATTTCAGGATGTCTTAAGACTCCTCAAACATGTAAGTGTTAATATAATTTATTTAGCTTTTGAAAACCTAGACTGTAGACTTAAAAAAGTAAATAAGGAGCAACATAAAAACTTAATTTTGTGGATCAAACTTATAGGGAAAACCCAGCCTCGTTGCTTGAATTAATCACAGCAAGTGAATTCTTATATAGCCAGCCCTCGTCTTGAACCAGACATCAGACATCACAATACATGAATAAAACACCAGACACGAATAGGATTTACAAAACACAAGCAGAACAAGTGAATGATCTAGGTCGGTTGTATTTATTGACTCAATACGCTCTTGTCGCTGTGACTGAGCTTTGTCCACATCAGAGCAAACACAGGAGGCTCTTCCATTGCAAGTAAAATTTTAAAAAATAAATAAATTTAAAAAGCAAAGGAAAAAGGGTGAAAAAAATGATAGAACTCAGAACAATAAACAGCAACTTAAATATTCAGGGTTTGAGAAGGCATATGGTAAAGGGACAATCAGAAGAGATTTCATCAACTCCTTGCAATAAATTCACCTTGCCTGAGCTGCCCATGCCATAAAGGCTGAGAACCTCACCCTCCCCTTCCATCCTCTCTCCTGGCCCTCTTCCTATCTGAAAACCTCATAATGGTACTTCTGATGCATTTCACTCGGAAAAACAAAGCCACCCACAGAAATTAACCCATACAAGTGCGTGGTTTAGCCACTCCAGATTCTGGTTTTGGTTGGAAAGGTCCCTAAAAGCTTTTCCGTTCAACCTGTTACAAACACTCCTAATTTCCAGCTTAAATGGCCAAGTACTCCAGTAGTTCTTCTGCCAGAGCTGTCCTTCAGCTTGAAGAGCTGTTTTCACCCTCTGTGATGTTTACCTCCTAAAGTATTTACAGAAAACAATCATATTCCTTCCCAGTCTTCCTTCCATTGAGTTAAACAAGCAAAACTTCTCTTGCCTGGAAGGATTCACTGAAAAACTCACCAAGAGGAGCAAGGGTAAAAGTACAAGCCAGCACCACACTATAAATGTCTCCAAATGTTTAAACAAACAAAAGCCACTTTTTAAACAACTTTTTCCCCACTTTGTAAGGACTCTCACACAGACTGCAAGTGCTGTTAGTTTTAGCCCTAGGGAAAGATTAATGGAGAACTCAACTCCAGCCACAAGACAATTTATACCCCTTTGTGTGTAGATACTCCAGGAAAGAGGAGATTTATATATTTTATTAGATAAAACGGAGGCTAAAATACAGGTTGAAGAGCTCTAAAACATTATAGAGAGCTTTTAGGGTCTACTCCTGGGCATAATGAGAGGCTGGGGTCTAAATAGAGTTGATTTAAAGATGGAAAATGTATTTCTGTAACCAGCAAAGTGCCTCAGGAGAGGCAGCAAGGCCAGGATGGTCCCTGGTGACACAGATGGTCCCTGGTGACGCAGCCTCTCCAGCCTGTCTTTCACCAGTTCTGCTCTCAAGACAGGGACAGGGATGGGAGATGTGGCTTTCTTCTTGATTAGGCTCTCTTTCTGCAGGCCATTAAGTGCAGGTGACCCAGCAATTGCTATTTGGGGGGTGAATTCCTCCCTTTTCTACTTCCTGAGGTCTACAGACCCACTTTGTATTACAGGACTACTTCAGAAATAGATTTCTAGCATTGTCCCATGTAGTTTCAAGGAAATTAAAGCACTGCTTAGTTACACAGCTCCCCGTGAATCAGCAGCCAAATTCAAAAGCAGACCAAATTTCTGCTCAAACACTCTGAAATTCCCTTCTCACAACTCCTCGTGCAAAAAGAGCAATTTGGAAGTTCAGTCTCTGTCACTGACCTGACCTTCCCCCATGCACAGTGAGGGGCTTCTTTCTGCCTGGAAACTTATCATCCAGCACATCATTAGAGCTTTTAACATGAGAAAATATATAGCCTCAAGCTATTCCAGCTAAAGAACACTCAGGTGGCTTTTCAATTCACCAGATAGCTTTAATACCGGCTATATAAGTGGATAGAGTGTGTAATCTTATTCAACAGCAGTTAAAAGGGGGAAAAATATCCATGGTCTGGCAGTGGAATCTATTAGCCTCAGAGTCATCTTCAAAGGGATGCAGGAGGCACAGGCAGAGCAGCTGCACTGCAGCCTGGGCCCACAGCCTCTGGCTTTTCATGGAATCACAGAATTCCAGAATGGTTTGGGTGGGGAGAGACCTTAAAGCCCACAGGGACACCTTCCACTGTCCCAGGTTGCTCCAAGCCCTGTCCAACCTGGCCTTGGACACTTCAGAGATGGGGCAGCCACAGCTTCTCTGGGCACCCTGTGCCAGGGCCTCCCCACCCTCCCAGGGAAGAATTTCTCCCCAATATCCCATCCAACCCTGCCCTCTGGCCGTTTAAAGTTATTCCCCCTTGTCCTGTCACTCCAGGTCCCAAGTCCCTCTCCAGCTCTCTTGGAGCCCCTTGCAGGTACTGGAAGATGCTCTAATGTCTCCCCAGAGTCTTCTCTTCTCCAGGCTGAGCAACCTCAAATCTCTCCCAAAACACGGCTCTGTTTAAAAAGACTTAAAAATAACTCATTAGTGGGAATTACTTTTAAGAGGCTGTATATTTTTACGATGTACTTTAGTGCATTGCACGAGAAGCATCCTTTTACCCATAAACAGACTCGCACTTGGCAGGAGGATGCAGCTTTGAGGGGCCTGGTGGTGCTTGCAGGGGATTCTGCAGCACAGGGCAACACTCACTTTCTCCTCAGGACAAAAAACACAGACTTTAAAGTCTTACAGCCTTGGTGCTTCCCATACCTGGATACTTCCCATTTGCTGTCTTAATAATGGGAAATTTAAGTTAATAAACCACACATCACTAACTGGATGTTAAATACACCAGAACTGTCATTTAATAATCATGCCCAGAAATGCAAATTCAGCAGTGAGATGAGCCAAGAGAAGAAATGGAGGAGAGCTGAGCTGGGGACACGGCTGTGTCACAGGGATCAGAGAGCTGCTACCATTTCAGGGGCTGCCATTCCCACCAGCAGATCCTGCTTTGATGTCGAGCAGCAGGAAAGACGGGGAAAATGGGAGATAATCAAATGCTGCCTTCTATTTACAAATATATCTTTGCATATGGCTTCATGTTAATTTTTTTTAATAGATGCATTTCTTAATTCCTTATTTTGGCACAAATAAAATCACACAACTGACAATCTAGTTGGTTTTTCTTCTGCTTGCAAGAAGTTTAAGCTCTTGCTCTTACAGAGAAATGAAAGGGTGGTAACAAATTTTTTTAAAAAAGAGAAAAAAGAAGAAAAGAGAAAAAAAAAAGATAATTGCATCTACCCTTCACTGGACTTAAATAAAGAAAGCATTTGCAGTGACTTTGCGGGAAATTCGTTAAGAAACGCCTCCAACAATTTATTTTATGACAACAACAATGGAAGCACTATTTTCAGAGAGAAGATTTAAGATTAAATACGCTCTGCAGAGCATAAAGCAGATATGTACAATTGATCACACGTGAGCTCCCAAGATCTCTTTCTTGGGAGCAGCTTTTTAAATGACGCTGATATTGCTGGGCACCACATGGGGAGCAGAGACTTGCAGGTACAGACTGACCAGGGAATCACAGCATGGCTGGGCTGGAAGGGACCTTAAAACTCACCCAGTTCAGGGACACCTCCCACTGTCCCAGGCTGCTCCAAGCCCCAATGTCCAGCCTGGCCTTGGGCACTGCTGGGGATCCAGGGCAGCCCCAGCTGCTCTGGGCACCCTGGGCCAGGGCTTCCCTACCCTCACAGAGAAGAACCTCTTTCTCACTTCCCTTATAATCTAAATCTCTCCTCTTTTAAAAGAGGTGATTGTTTAGAAGAGAGTTAATGCCATCTGACAAACAGTCCTGAGAAAGTTTAAATCAATGCTGAATTTCAGTTAGGCTCCAGGTTTAAAATAAGTTACAGGTTTCCAGCATCAGCTCAGACTTTGCTGTTAGATACCTGGCAAATACACAGAAATGATAAATATATGGGATTTCTGATGTTACCCTGGGCTTGGATAACTCCTGTACCTGGCTGCTTGTTCAAAAACCTGTGATCTTCCTGAAGAGTAAAAACTTTAAACCTGCTGTCAGGGAGAAGAAAAAGGCAGATGTGGAAGTGTTCCACAGTTTCCCTGCCCTTCACAAGGAGGGGAGGGGCTCTGCTGTCACAGACATTTGGTGACAGTGTCCAGCCACCAGCCAAAGCCACGCAAGTCCATTTTTGCAGGTGGTGGATAAGCAAAGTGTTGGTCAAAGCTTTCTCCAGAAAATCCACTCTATGAACAGAGATCGAAACTTGCCACATATAAACATCACGTGAGCTTTAAAATAAATTAAAAAACCCTACCAAATTTACCAGGCTGTCCTCAAATCCCAGCTACTGCAGGCTGGGAACAGCCTGTGAAGGTTTAAAGCAGAGCAGTTCTACCGAGGGGATAACACTGAGCTAAACAGGCAGTGCTTTTTTGTTGGACTCGCTCCTCAAACCAAGGTGCCCTCACTGAGCAGCATTTTAAGCTCAAGGTCAGCTCTTGCTGCATTCTGTTTTTATATATTTATACACACACACAGACACACATCTGAGAAACACGTTTTGGGATCCAGATTGCTACCTTGCTCCCAAAGGTCTGCCGTTTCCAAGTCTTTACATGAAGAGAACAGATCAGAAAAACAAGAAGATACCCCACAGCCTTCTTCCAGCAGCAAACTCAACCAAACATACGGAATGACTTGTCAAAACAATATTTTGAGAAATAGGTTATCAGGGGCCTCAGGTCCACTCCATATGGTCTAAAGTTCTCCATCCCCCTGACCATATCATGCTACTTTTCCACAGTCTTCTATAAAGGGAGACAATCCCTAATAAAAGGAGAGTTGTTCAGGTCATGGACATTCAGATTAAAATAAAGTTTCATTTATATACTTAGAGTACTGTAAAATTAAAAAAAAACAAAAAAACAAAACAAACAGGACAAAACCATGCACACAGCAGAGCTCAGAATCCAAAGAAATATTTTTCTAGCAAAAGAAAGAATTTTGTTTCCCCTTTCTAGCACAGATGTTTTTTCTAAATAAAGTGCAGCTTCCCCTTTGCAGCCTTTGTGATTATCAATCTTTGGTTATTTTATAATGTAAGGTTGCCTCAGACCTCAGCAGGGAGAAAAATACACATTGCTGTATTTCCTCTGTCTCAAGAACAAAACAACTGTGAAAGCAAAGAATGCTGCAAAAGAGCAAACAATAACCCAGGCAAAGAAAGTCTACAAACGTATCCATTCAAAAATAATCCCACAGATGGATAAGCATTTAATTTGCTGAAGTGAGAATATACCAGCCTCTCTTTTCTGGGATGTGGAATGGGGTTTTGTACTTGCCTATTTATACCCAGTACATAAATGCCACTCAGAGAATGCTGCAAGTCCTGTAAAAAGAAATCTAAAGGAAAGTTATTACTCCGGGTTCTTTGTTGGTATTTCTGCAGTCTGGGTAGCGCCAGCATTGTTAAAAATAAACTGTTAGTTGTACCTTGCCTGGTCTGTGCAAATGCTCTTTGCATTAATGTACTTAGGATTTCCTATCTGCTGTGCCCTGCCAGGAGAAGAGCTGGAGATGCGCTGTCTTCTCAATCTTGCACCAATTTCCTGCGCTCTCAGAAGCAGCCTGGTCACAGATTTTGGCTGTGTGGACGGTAAACAGCCTCCCCTGGAGATGACAGGGACTCGTTGCTCTGATAAAAACCATCAGCTTATTGCCCCAGGGTGCTCTTGTCTCCCGGCTCATCCAAAACTTCGCATTTCGTGCTGCTTCTTATTTGAAATTTTCATCATTATAATATGACACGGGGATGTCACAACAGAATTACAGTTAATAAGGAAAATTAGGGGGAACAAATGAAAGATAAAGTGGTACATTAGGAAATGTGCCATTGTCTGAGACGTGAATTTCTATATTGTTGAGATACGAGTAACATCTATTTCATTTTGTTTTAAAAAGAAATCAATTCACCCCTAGGTTTAGAAACACGGTCACTTCCCGAAATGTCCTTGGGTTGTCAGTTTGAAATAAATTGGCAACGTGCCATTAGGCAGAACACAACAGCATTGTTTTGACTTAATTAACCCATTTTATTCAGATTTGCCCCAAAAATAACCCTTAACAATACAGTTCTGCTCTCCAGATGGTGATGGGCTGTGTCAGGGAAGAAATATCAGATGTCAGAGCAGCTGAACCAGGAACAGAACATTGCAGGGTCCACCTGAAACCCAAAACCTGTCGCTCGTTTTCTCTCCTGCACACTCCATCCGGTACTTACACAGAATGGGCAAGGATGAATTACTTACACACACCCATAAAATGCATTTAAATGAGATGAAAATCACACCAAGCAGGTAAAACACAGCTGCTGCCACGAAGGCACCTGGATCCTGGGTGCTGATGGGGATGCCCCAACACCAACAGCAGCCTGGCTCTGTCACCTCCTGCTCGGTGACTACCCGGTTTTTGGCTGTGGATTAATTCTGCAAACCCAGAGCATCCACACTCACCCTCAGGGAGGGGAAATTCTGAATGAACAAACCACGGGCAGTGTCAAAAGCTGCTGCTGGCCTCTGCAGGCTCCTGCCTACACCCCACGGAGTGCCACCAACTGCTCCGTCTCCCTCCCCTCCTTCCTTTCAAAAAATGTTTTTATAGGTAAGAGATTAATGTGTGCCAGACCATTTGGCTGTTCAGGAGCAAAGGAATTTTGCAGCATAGACTGAATTTAAGACAATAAAATGTGTTAGATACTGAACCACAAAATCTCTGAGAGAACTCAGAAAGAGAAGCAGCTTTTTGAAATAAACCATAATCTCTCTGTCCTGTCCCCAAAGCCTGCAACTTCAAACAAAAAAACCCTTGAAAAACACAGAGCCTGGTGATATATAAAAATAAAAGTACAGATGAAGCATTTTTGACATTTCTCTATCACTCTTAAAAATAGTAATAATCTTGAGCTATTGAAGTTGCTGAAGGAAAATAAAAATCAATGTGTTTTCACTTAGCACTTCTGAAAAAGAAAAGGATTATTTGGTATTTCAGCAAAATGCTGTAATGCCACTCGGTAACAGAGCCCTCTATAAGGTACAAATAAAGCTCCTCACACTCAACCATCTACAGCACCCCAGAATTAGGCAGGGAACTGGGACAAGGGTGCAGCTCCCAGTGTGCAGAGGGCAGAGCAGCTCCTGGTGCCACTATGGGGTCCAGGGTGCAAAAGCTGGGGTGTTCTGGGCTCTAAAAAACAGCTGCCCCTGCTCCCGAGCCCCACACACAGAGCACAGACTGCAGACATCTCTACTGAGCCTTTTGTATATTTAATAAAACCATTTCTTTCACAAAACATGGAGATTGCACTGGGTTTCTGCTTCCCGTGCTCCCCGCCCAGCCCAGCCCAGCAAGGGGTGATGCACAAATCTCAGCTGTGATTTTCTTGTTGATTTGGGGGGCACTTTGATTTGCTTTTTCATTTTTATTTTAAATAACATACATGGAAAAGATCCCAAGCTTCAGCTCCAATGTGTACCCAAAGCTCAGGAAATGTGGGCTTTTAAGTGTTTCTCTGCATTCCCCAATTTCTGTCTGGTCACAAATTTTAGGTGCGTAACCATGGGCACGACAAAAATGACCAAATTTCTGAGAGACACTGAGAAACTTCTGCAAATTATTGTACTTTGCCCACTTTGAAAGTGGTAAATTGTTGAATCTTCCCCCAATACAGGCAGGGAAGATATAAAATTGTGTATTTTATAGTGACTCACAAATATTGCTCATAATAATTAATAGCAATAGCCAAAGTAAAGGACAAGAAAAAACAGCATGTTGCAAACAAATCTGGTTTCTTTTTTTTTTTTCATATAGGAGAACCACAGTCACAAAAAATGCTTTTAAACAAATGTTTTTAACTGCTAACAATTTTTTCTGTTGTTTCTGGTGCCTCTCTATGCATACAAATGCAGAAAATGTAAAACCCAGCAAAGAGGGAAAGTGGAAAATTTAAAAAAGCTGATTTATTTCTGCACGAATCCTTTACTCCTACCATTAAAAAGTACAATTTATTACCACTGGAAAGCAGAAGGAGTAGAAAGTGCTCTTGAAAAATAATAACTGCATCCCCCAGCACACCAGAGACCTCTACAGAAGATGGAGGAACCATTATCTCCCTTTTATGTGTGGTGAAAATGAGGCGAGGACAAACATTACTGAAATGAGGCTGCAGCAGGTGCATCTGACCTGTTTATTAGAACCTTTTAACACTTTAGGTTACACTCAAATACAAGATGGAAGGAATATTTTATTCTTTCTTTCCAGTCTTCAACTGGAAGGAAACACAAATCCTTGGGGATCTTGCAGACTCTGAAGCTGCCCCCCTTCTCCCAGTCCCTCTGCAGTTCTCAGTTGGAAAATTCATTAATGGGATGTGGCAATCTAAATTAAATTCCTCTGCTGGACAGTTATTCACAGCTGGTCAGCAGAGCCTGGACAGGGGGAAGAGCAGAGCGTTCTCCCAGGTTCTTCCAGAAGCAATGGCAGGGTGAGAGCGAATTTGCGTTTCTCACTCAGTGTTTCGGGCTGCCCGCAGACCCTGGCACGAGTCCCCACACACCTGAACCGAGCTGTAGCTGCTGCAAAGCGTCATAAATGAATGTCTAAACCCCAGATCAAAACGTCTGCTAAGGCCACTCAAACAGCAGGGTCCATCCCAGGGTAAAAACCCGATTTCCTGCACCTCTGCAGTCGTTCTCTGCCATATCTTCCCTTTGTCCTTTTTCAATCCAATGCACATATCCAACGAATTAAAAAAATGTAAAAGCCAAGATGAAAACCAGTGTGAAGCCTTCACAGCACGGGTTCAGTGGGTGAGAAGTGTCAGGGAGGACTCACCACCCTCGCTGGGAAGCAGCCAGGAAAGGAGCCCGGGCAGGGAGAGGCTCCTCTCAAACCCTGCGCTGACTCCTTCCAAAATCCAAACCAACAACATCTCGCTGCCTCCCCAGTTTGCCTATGGATGCAGACACGGTCAGCACCATACACTCTAAATCAGCTCCTGGCTGCTCTTTTCTTTAAGCTGAAGCAGGGTAGATTTAGATTATAAATTAAAAATAAATTCTCCCGTGTGAGCCTGCCATAGATTGCCCAGAGAAGCTGTGGCAGCCCCATCCCTGGAAGTCTCCTGGGCAGGAATTAAGTTTTGGTATTTGCACATAAAAATGGTTTCTGAAGGCATAACTTGGGATGAGTTTGTTTTGCCCTGATCTTTTGATTACCACAACCAAAAGTTGGAACTGGGACAAGAGTACTCAGAGAGCTTAAATGACAGATGTCACCCTATTTCTGTGAGGATGTTAAGGGACATTCGAGAAGGGATATGACTTTCTCTTTAGGAAGAATGAAAAATAAATTGAATATTCTCCCCTTAACCTTTACAAATCACAGTTTCCCATTTGTTTGTATAATACATAGTCCTGTATTTTTCCCAGCGGAAAATACAATTTTCCTTGAGTAAGGGGAAGCAAATAAGAATGCAAATCAAAATATTTTGATTATTTCAGTTCTTTCAAGGGCCACTTTCTAAGGAAGGAACTTGATGAATTCATCCTTACAGCTGCCCTTCCTCAGTGCTCTTGTACCTCCAGGTGTACCTGCAGGGTGGGATGAATTCCTCAGGCCACCAGGCAGAAAAGGGGAGCATTAAATGTATTACTGGTTAATACATCACTGTCTGACAGAACCTTAAAGATTTGATTCAGAAATTTAAAAAAAATCTTTTCCTCCTAATGGAGAAATATTGTGCAGCTTGAGGGCGAGGGGTTTTTATGAGACCAAGGACATCTAAAATGAGAGAATGAGAAGTACCCCAAATGATGGGAATGCACAGAATGAGCCGTTAAGTTTTGTAAAAACTCCTCCCCTTCACAAATACCCCTGGTTTGGGGGAAAAGCCATTTTATAAGACAGGTTATTAACTTACTAACTTCTATAATGAAGGTTACCATCCTCAGCCCTTCCCGTTACATTACAGGAAAGGCATCCAAAGATGAAAGGGAACGTTCAACAAAGCACAAATATCTGCTCCCATTATTTGATGATCAGCTTCAGGTTAAACCTGTCTGCCTTGAGACTGGAGATTAATAGTGATAGCTTCTTTTAATGACTGTAGAAACGCCACGGCGCCTGCCAATAACAACTTGAGCAATGAACAGGTTGCTATAGAATGCATTGTTTATGCACCACTGACTGCAATCTCTATACAGAAAATTTAATAGACCCTTTTTTCCCTCTCAGCAAGCTTATGTGGTTGGGGATTTAGAACTGCATTATTCCTTATGACCTGACTTATTTATCGTGTCAATCACAGTAATGATGTGTCAAAATTATCACAATTCTGAAGTTTTCCCTTTATCATCATTTTGAGAGCGTTCTTTCTCAGCATTTTAAGTACATATGACAGAAAAGACATCAGAGGCATAGATTTCATGCATGGCTCTAACAAAATTGCCGGGTTAAACAGCTACTTTGAGAGCCAAAGCACCACGGAATAACTTCTTCCACTTTTCTAATTCAGTTCTTGTAATAGCAGCCAGACGCGGCTGCAGCCGCAATTAAGGAGAAAAGATGGGGAATAAAACAGCACAGAGTCAATTGCCAAAGGTCAAATTAAGATGCTGGGATTTGCAGGTCCTGACCCACATAACACCATGTAGTTGGCCTTCTGATACCAGCAGTCAGATTTAAAATTACAACTCTAGCAATTACTGTGAGTGAAGAAGCAGACAGGCAGGTTATGCCTTGGTGAGAATGCCCTTCCCTGCCGGAGGAGAAAGCTTCCTCAAGGACTGCTGCTAGGGAAGAGAGGGTAATGCAGGCAGAGGGATTCAGCCCTGGCTGGAGCAGAAGTTTCAGCAAATGCGTGAGCGAGGTCAGGGCCAGGCTGATGAAGGTGACTGTCCCGATGGCACAGGTGCCACATCCCTCAGAGCAGCTTTCCCAACAAAACCCCGGCCTGCATCCACACCAGGCTATCAACTCGGAGAAATTAAAGGATGAGAAATAGTTAACAACAGGAGCTCTGTCAGAGGTACAACATATATTCCTTTGGTTCAATTTTCTAAAGCCCGAGGTCTGAAAGAGATGGAAGCCTCTCTGAAAGGGTCTGGACAGCATTCTAAATTTCATGTACCATAAGTTTCTCTCAGTCACACAAGATTAATTCACCATTTATTCTGGAGGCTAGCAAGAACTCGGGGAGCAGGTAGTGTGTGCTGCCCTGAAGGAGCGAGACAGCAAAGCCCTGCTCCCGCTGGGGCTTGTAACTGGGGCCGAAACCATTTTTAAATGTGGTTACAGTCAAGAAGAGTTTTAACAAGTTTGAATGCACACCTAACATTGTTACATCCTGAAATATGGATTCTCTAACCAGTGGCCTGTGTTGCAGCATAATTTTTGCTACAACAGCTGTCTGGAATGATCCTAAAAGCCAAGCTAACACCAGACAGGTTGAAAATACCTGTCAAGTCCAGTTCCGGCAGCACCGCCGTGATGCCTGTTTGAAGTGTCCAGGCTACGGATCAGCAAAACCACGCCGCTTAATAAAGGCTAATAAAACAGAAACAGCTTGTTCTGGGCAAACTGATGGAGGTGCAGGATGTTTGCTGCTGAGTTACCAGGGTGAGCATGTCCCAGGGGACCCCGGAATCAATAAAACAGACACGACGTGGCCCTTCAGCAGGCAGAGCTGAGACAGACAGGTCCACAAAATGAACTGACAACAGCCAGCAAGAACTGCTTAGTTAGGAGAAGTAAAGTTGTAGAGAAGAAAAGTGTGGGAGTTGGAAGGGGATTTAATTTAAGCATAAACTTAATGCTATTTCAAAACCAATTAAAAGTAAGCAACTCTAATATCTAATCTAACCCTGCTCTCCGAGTTATATATAACTTACAACTTACAAGTTTGAAGCCATTTCCCCTTGTCCAAAGTCCCTCTCCAGCTCTCCTGGAGCCCCTTTGGGCTCCATAAGGGGCTCTAAGGTCTCCCTGGAGCCTTCTCTTCTCCAGGCTGAGCACCCCCAGCCCTCTCATGCTGTCTCCAGCCCCCAGAGCATCTCCTCATCTTCCCCACTCATTGCTCCAGCTGTTTACAGCTGGATGGAGCACCACAAAACCACTGGCAATGAGGGCGTCACATCCTCCTCCCCCACTCCCAGCCCTGCCCAGGCCATGCTCAGGAAAAGCTGAGGAATGCTCCAGGATGGATGCCTGCACTCTGGCTACAGGGACATCACACCAAAGGGAAGCCTCTCACTGCTGCTGGGTCCCTGCAGTGCTGGCAGGCATTAATAAATTCTATTTCTTAGGAATTTCCAGGTAGAATATCCTTTCCACGATGAGCTCAGTGGACAACAAAAGTGTGAAAGCGTTTCATGGGAGGAAGATAACGTATATGAAATTCACTACACTGAGAAAGTTTGATGTCTTCCTTAACATCATACTGAGGCTGAACAGGTTTCACAGCGATTTAAACAATATAAACCCACTTCAAAAAAATGATAACATCATCTTGAGTGACTTAAATCTACAAAAGTGAAGAAATTAGCCAATCCCATTGTACGGATCATTTCTCAACGTTCCATTTAGCTTTTAATTACCCAACAGACTGCAATGGCTGCTCTGGAGCTATTACACTCCATCGTGTCAATTTGGCTGCTACAAATGCACAGCACAAAGTCCTCAAGCTAAAAACCATTATGAAATTATTGTTGAAAAAGATTGTTGGGCATGTGCAATAGCTTGCTTTTGAACTTCCATGTTTTACAATTTCTCTTTTTTATAAAGAGCTGGAGCAATTAGATGCTGTTATGGAGCTATTCAAAAGCTTTCAGTTTTGAGATCCAAAGCATTTCTTGAGTTACAGAACTGTAAAATTTCAGTTAAATTGGCAAAGTTCTGTTTGCAGTCTGTCAGAGCCTCGTATTTTCTCTTTACTTCTTATACAATCTATTCAAGTCATATTTTTTACACAATGTTCCATCAGAGAAAACATCGGAAAATATTTTAGAAAGCAAATGAAATAAATCTTCTAAAAAAAACTGGGTTTGCAGTAGAAGCTACACAGTAAGAAACAGATGCGTGTATAGAAGAACAGAACTCAAAGCACAAAGCAGCACACCCAGCCCTGCCTGGACATGAGATTAAAAAGGGAAAGAAAGGATTTAGAAAAGTGGTCAAGCAAAGAAAAATGAGGCTTCATGTAAATCACAAGCCCAAAACACCAAGGAATTTGCATTGGTGGGATTTGCAGAGCACGAGCAATTAAATGCTTGATGGATTTGAGAGGAAGCTGCAGCGAGGTGAGAATCTCAGCTGTGCTCCCAAATCAGGGCAATTCCAGCTCAAAGCACGGGATAGCCTCAAACCGGGACGGAGCCTTGTCAAGGACAGGGTCCAAGGCTTCACAGAGCAGTTCATCACACAAAACCAAACAGCCACTGTCTCTCAGATCTTGCAGTGCAAGTTTGAAGCCAGAAGTTCCCCTCCCAAGGATGATGCAGCCAAACAAGATAGCAGAAGGAAATTATTCAGCTCTATTTGACAGCATATTAACTTGCTGGATCACACTCAAACTTTCTTGTAGGCATCCCAGCACACATACACACTTCCAGAAGGCGTTTTGTAGCACTAATGAGGCAGATTCACAGGATTAGGTTTTTTTCCTTGAATATAAGTCAGGAGCAGCATAAATTAGCACAGGTGAGACTCCGGAAACAGAACAAGAAGGTAATGGACTGGGAAATGGTTGAGGAGAGCAAGGAATTGATCTTTCTTTGCTTCCCCCATGATGGGAGAGGTCATAAATCTCCTCTGAAATGAGGAAGAGCGAGACAAACTGCAGGACACAAAACGGGAGGGTAAAGGTCAAAGCAATACCCGAGAAGAGAAGGCATTGTGGTAATTGAAATATGAGTTGCTAAAAGCTTTGACAAGAGTTTTGGATTTATTAGAAAGGCTGTGTCATCACAAGACTATTAAAAGTAAGAGGAATTGGTAAATAATAGACACAACATAAATATGAGGGATCTCAGAAGATGCCAGTAAGCAACTTCCAGGCAATGCCAGCCTGTGGGATAAGCAGCATGTTTACATTCTCTGGGGAGTCAGCAAACAATGAGAGGAAGAGGTGTGGTGGGATCTGCAAGAACTGCTATGGGAAGATAAATCTGGGTTTTCAAAAGTGGATGACAAACCGTTGATACATATCAAAGAGATTTAGAGGAAGGCCAAAAAGATACCGCGAGAAATAGGGATAAGGTGGGTGTTCTTTGAAAGGGTGATTACACTGATAAGAAATGAAGCAAGGATAGTGGCAAGGAAGCAGAAGTGGTTGAGATTTCAAGATGTGCTAAAGCATCCGAAGAAATTGCCACTCCTTTGGTTACTTGAACTGGGGCGAACGACCAGCAACAAAATGCAAAAGATCAGATAAAGGAAGCCTCTGTGCTATCAACTTTTACATAAATATAGTCTTTGATAAGTCATGTACTTAAAACACCAAGAATTTCTCAAAAATACTCCCTATTTTTTCCATAGTTGAGCATTAGGAAACCAAAAGCAGCCTAAAATGTTTGGAGAAGAATCACAGACTCAGAGAAACCCAGAATGGTTTGGGTTGGAAGGGACCTTAAAGCTCATCCAGTCCCATGGGCAGGAATACCTTCCCCTATCCCAGGTGGCTCCAAGCCCCATTCAGCCTGGCCTTGGACATTTCCAAAAGAAAGGCACATAAACCAAGTCCTTAGAAAGGGCTGAAACACAGGAGCTCACGTGTGAAAGGGACACAAAACCAACGAGCAAACAAAGCTCTGGAGGTGAAACATGACTGGGGTGACAGGGAACCTTACTGGAATATCATCATCATACAACAGAGAAATTAATGCTATTAAAAAATGAAGACCTGAAGAGTTTCCATTCCTAGAGCCTTGTATTTTAACAATTCTGACTGGCTTTATAACACTCAAGCTCGCCATCACACAGCGGCCTTTGCAGGACAGGAACAATCCTGGTGTCCACAAGGCTGCTGGAGAAACAAGCTTTTTATAAGAGGTGGCTGTGAAATGCTGTTGTTGGGGTGTGAAATGCCAATACAGGGGGATACTCTATTCTTTTTTTTGTCTCTTGAAACGGGAGAAAAACTGATCCCGCAGTTCTGCACGCTGTTTGCTGAGGACAGACACAAAGTGCTGCACTCTCCCCAGAAAGCTGCTGATGCAGCACAGCTCAGAGCCAGGCACAGCGCGGCTCCGACAGCGCACAAACAAACATTTCATCCACTGCTACTTTCAGGAAAAATTAACAGCACTCTTGGACAGCTTCTCAGCTGTCCAAAATATCAATTTTTTAGAGTCACCTCTCTTTGCTTTCAAAGAAATGTTACCTCCCAGCTTGCGTGCTACAGCACACAATTTGGGATGTACATCTGAGAGGCATTTATAACTGGAAGAACAGGCTCAGGTTCTGTGTTATAAACAAGTAAATAAGAGGGAATAAGAAAAAGGGAAATTACCTCCCAGAACATGACATGAACCAGCATTTTGGCTATCAAGCATGAAAGGGTGCTCAGCTCAACACAGTGGACAAGTGCACAGTGAGACAGCCCAGCCCTCACTGTGCTGATTAGAGATGTAAGAAATACAACATCCAATGCTTTTTTAAGCCTCTATTCTCCTTATGTAAAAGTTGACTTAAAAAGGCAGCTGTCAATGCCAAAAAAAACCACAGGCCTTGCTCAAAAATGGCTCTTTAATGTTTAATTATTATTATTTAAGGTACAGGTTGCACAGTCTGGTTTTGTTGTGAAACCTCACTTTCAAATTTTTTTAATAGAAATAGAACAAGTCTTCTCTCGCAGTCATAGGGCCCAACGTCTGTCACCTGACCCTCTCAGAAGTGCCCGAATTCTGATGTGTCTGTGAGATTTTCTCCCCAAGGGGCTCAGAAGAGTCTCACACATTTCTGTTCCCAGCACCAAGCAGCAGCCACAGCTTTGAGCTGATGTCCCCCAGGAGCAAAGAGAATCTGCTTCGCACTCCCAGGACCATCTCACATCACCGTTTCAACCTGCTCATCTTGGGCTTTGTCTGGCAGTCATAAACACTTGGCATCGCTTCCCTAGATTAACACTTCCACAAATACTCTAAACATTATCTTACTTCACTTCAGGAAAAAGAAAAAAAAAAAAAAAAGTGTTTGCAGCACACCTTGGTACACACTTTTTAATATCAGTCAAAATTATAAAAAAGAAGCCTAGTTCAACTCTTTAAGATATGGCAAAGGTATTTCACAAGATCTGCATGATAGCACAGAATATCTTACAGAAATTCTTGATTTAAATAAAGTCTTTTCACACGAATGGTAAAGAATTTTAAGTTTTACCAGTGTCCATCTAAGTGACCCCTAGAAAATCCAACAGAACTATAGCACAGCTACACTGAGAAATTCAGATTTCTTTCAGAATGAGGACTGAATCCACACTTTGGATGATACTGGAGATCTAGGAAGTATAATCCAAGATTGAACAGAAAATGGCACAGCACGATATAATTTTAATTGCGTCTTCCACAACATTTCTTGCTCTAGCATTAACGTTACTAAGTACATATGATGCAGCCAGTTAAAAGTCCACATGAAAGTTCAGTGAGATGCACAATCCTTCCTCACTTCAGCCCTTAAACTATTGTTCAATTTCTTGTGAAAGCGTCATTACAACAGTACCTGTACTGAGGAGAAGGTAAAACATTTTCTCCTTATAATCATAGATAGCATGATTAGGGCAATTCTGGATTGCAAGTGATACACAAACCTCACAATAAATAATGCACATAATTTTTATATTAGCACTGCTGGCAGCATTTAAGTTCAGCAGTGCTGCAAGACTTTGATCTAACATCAATATAACTGACTGCAGCCCTTTTGCTTAATTGCCATCTACAGAAGAATCTAATTAGACCAAGAAATATTAAAATAGTTTTAATGGTTAACATAAAGCTTCATAAAAACAATCACTGCTGGTTCAAGGACACAATCAATACCCCTAGTTTGAAAAATATTGTGGTTGCAATTATAACTGGACTGGCATTCAATTCATCCTCTCCCCTTTTTCATAAAAATCAGTTTCTTGAAGAATGTTCCTATGGCACTGCATGCACTGTAATTTTTCACTCTTTCTCTAAATCTCTGAAAATGTGCTGTAGATGGCCCCAGGAGCAAACACAGCAAAGATGAAGTAAACCTCGAAAAGGAGCTGTCTGGTTTAATCTATGAATGTTCACAGCAAGGGCCTCGTGTAAGAAATTTGTAATCAGGATTTCCACAAATGATGGTGGCAAGGTTTCATTGGAACTGGTGTTCTTGTCATCTGCAGAGCCTGTCACAGCAACCTGCCAGCGTTTGCTGCTGCTGTGATTTGAGAATCCCCGAGCACTCTGTTTCTCCACGCTGCCCCAACACACACACACACTGGATCTCGCTGCTCGAAGCACCCCAGCCTAACAGCATTTGTTCTGCCCTGCAGGGAGAACGCAGGATCTGCTCAAACAAGCTGCTGGAGCCTCCACACACTAAGCAAAGCCCACCAAATTAAAGCTGTCCGGGATACAAGTTCCTGTGTCAATTAGGAGCAACTCCCTGCCCCGGTGATGGGGAGGCGAGGGAGCGGGGAACACCGCGGAAAGAACGTGGGCTGTCAGAGCTTCTAACGGGGATGGCTTCACTCGGGGTAAACAAATAACACAGACACTCTGGGTCTTGTTTCTGAACCACATTTGTGGAATAAAAACACCTCAGAAGCAGGAAAACAAAAGCTATCCTCCAGCTACCCTGTTTCTCCAGCTTTTAATTTAATTTGTATACAATTACTCCAAGGCAATTAGCTTTACAAGGATCAGGGTGAAGTTATAGAAATGTTGGGCAGCCCAGGATGCTTCAGCAGATCTGCTGCATGGTACTGACTCAGGATAAAAAAGAAATGGGGACCTGCACTTATCCAGGGCCCCCTGACAGGATCACATCCCGAGGCTGATTCTGGTCCACAGCTAGAGAAGAAATGCTCACAGAGCTTCACTTCTCCTTGCGACTGCCAGACCCCAAAGAACACTCAGTTAAAAACCATCCTCTATTAAATGACAAAGTCAAACAAGGATAATAAAGTTAAACTGGTACAAGAAAGAGGAGAACCAGTTCCTTGATGTCCTCCTTATATCAGCCAAACCCTGAAGGCAGTTTCCACTCTAGTTTTCAGTGATGTTTTCTCACCTTTTATTCTTTCCATTCTCGAGTTTTCCTGGTGCACAGGCTGTGTATGAAGATGTTCAGAAGCATCATCTCCTAAAAAGCATGCTCACCACGGGGGGTGATGGCACGTTTTTATCCAGAGCTTCACCTCCTTACCCAAGAGAACTCTTCTCACCGCTGTGTTTATGAGAGACTTCAAAGCCTGGACTAATGATAATTAGCACCCTGAGATGATCACCTCCCTAAAAGTGAGGGATTCTCACCGACAGCGGGGAGCCAACAGGACCAGGGCACCCCCAGCCCCCTGGGATGTGCTGTACCAGACCCAGCTGGCACCAAGGCAGGGAAGAGGAGCAAGCAGCACATCTTCCCCATTTCCCTGGCAAGGAGCTACAGCAGAGAATCAGCATTTTGTGGGGATCAGGGAAGAAGCAGAAGAGAAAAGGAATTATTCTGAAAGATGAGGTTTGGCTGAGATTGAAGCTGAAACCTCTACAGGTGAATCTCTGCTTCCACAGCCAGGCCACACCAGCAAATACAGAGTGACCCCTTGCCCTAAAGGTTTAGTATTAACACCACCACCATATAATATATTGTAACTTCATTATCGTGGCATATTAAAATTGGCCATTTATCTGCATAATTTGGGGCTTGGAGAGTAATCATTACCTCCTCAGCATTTCATAAAAACAATTAAAAAACGGCTTGCAAATCAATACATGAGCACTTCAACAGCTCACACAAAATGTTCTTCCCCACTAATTTCTTCCTATTTTGCAATTTCAAATTCGGGTGATGCATGTAGAGAGAATGGAGAGGGCGGAAGGCAGAGATGGGGTTTCTATCAACAATTCCCGGTAGCATTGATGGGAACTGCAGCCATAAAGACTCAGGTCACTGATGCTTTTCTTTACTCATTAGGTAATTGCCAACATTTTATTCTTCTGGTTTCTGCCTTCTGCCCTGTAATTTCCAACGCAGTGTTTAGAGTCTTCCAAAGAGCTTCATTGTGCACTGGCTGCCTCTTGCAAGTAAATAGCACTGTGATGAACTCAGGAATATCTATTTCTCCTATAATTGGTTGGTACCAGTGCAGTCCAGCAACGGAAAAAATGAGGAAAATACATTGCAAAAAATTAGCTGATTCAAATACTTCCTGAAAATACAGATATTCCACTATGACTTCTCATTACCAGCAAAATACTAAGGAAAAAGTATGATTCTTTGTCATCAAAAATAGCTGTGCCCAGCTTGAAAACTAAGGAACAAAGACCTGTATGTACTTTACTGCATTCTGGGAGGGGAAATAAAGCAAGATCTGTCTTTTCTTCTCTCGCTGTAGCATCAGGGAAAGTTGCTCAGAGAGCGTGTGGACAGCACACCAGACATGGGGCTCAGCTCAGCTGAATGGCTACAAGAAAATATTTTGTCTGCAATGAAATCTGAACACCATTCATTTCTCTCTTGATTTACTTATTTAAAGACTTTGACCCTCTGTTTCTTACAGAAAGTCTGGTGCATCATGTCATATGCCAGGGATTACTGGATCAGAGAGAAAGGGACTATTCTGAATGAAATCCTGAATGTTGCTCGTTAAGAGAACACAAAAAATTCAAGGTACTACGCAATACATGCAAATTCCACTGACATTCCAGGAGCAGCACACCTGGTCTTCAAGTCTACCACTCAATCAATCACTGCTGATAATCATCCTCCAACAGAGCAATGCAGATCAATTTTGATCTGTTAAGTGCTTCTGCCTTACTTTATTACACCCCTGTCTCCTAAACAAGACAGATACTGAGGTATTTTAATAGAAATTATTTGACACAGCTCTTATAAATTCCATAAAATTATCCTTGTGTTGTATAGAGGAGTCAATTTTGTTAAGTGAGAGGAGCATGGGACCAGGAATTACAAAATGTGATTTCTAACCTTGTTTCTGCCCCTGATTCTAACTAAGTGATTTTAGGCTAATCACTTTTATCTTTCTGTGCATCAGTTTTCTCATTTTGATATTGGAATTAATAACCTGCATCTTCGTAAAGACTTTTGAGGAATACTGATGAAAAGCATTAGATATGAATCAGGCCTTATTATTAAAAATAGGAAATTGCTTTGGGATCCTTGGATGATAAGTGCTATTTAAATTCAAAGAAAATATTGGGACTTTAATTGCTTCATCTTTCAGATCTACCCCGGTTTTACTTACACACTGACAGGTAAATTGAACTCGAGTTATTTCAGAGTGGATACACAAAGATATAAATGTATGAGCCCCTTGCATTACTGCTGTTGCAGCTTCCAAGGCTTTGGAACACCGGCTTTGTGCTGCTCAAGATCCCACATGGCAAACATCCAAACCTCCCGCTGCTGGTGGGATATTGGGATTAATGGAAATGCTGAAACCTCCAAATTCTTTCAACAGTCCAACTTCAAACCTTCCATTTATGCAACGGTTTATCAAAGTCATTACAATTGTGATGAAACCACTGTTGTTTTGAAATGATATAGGGAACAAAATGTCATTATCAAGTAGTTTCACTGAGAGAAGATCAGAGCCACAGTCTATTAAAGTATTGCCATTGATTTATTCACTAATGTGCCCTATATTTTCATCTGCAAAAGCCTTTGTAAAACCCAGTGTCTATTAGTGCAATTATCCCACATAACTGCTCTGCAGGGCACAGCTCATTACGGTTCATTTTTTTTTTTTTGCTTTTAGTGCTGAATGCTGCCAACAGCATCCGGGTACAGGAGAGGCTCCAGCGGGTGGTGACGCTGGGAAAACAATTCCAGCCCCAGCTCCCACAGCAGCCTCGCCCACTGTGTCCATAACAAACTGCAGGGAAAACAACTGGAAACTGATATTATCATCCCAGCAGGGCCCCTGACAGAGACGCAGGCAACGGGCACCAGATGAAACGCAAGGAATTCTGTTTAAGCACAAGGAATTTTAACTTATTCCTTGACTGCCAGGGTAACCAAACACTGGAGAAGGCTGTGGACTCTCCATCCTCAGAGGTGCTCAAACCCCACCTGCACAGAGCCCCCAGCCTGCCGGAGGTGACCTGCTCCAGCAGGGGCTGGACTCCACCGAGCCTTCCAGCCTCGTCCATCCTGGGATTCCGTGGCTCAGAATTCCTCTCAGATCACCAGGTTGTGATGTGTGACCTATATTCACTTCTGGAAATTCAAGAGAGCAGCTGCAACCACTTAAAACCTGGACTGGATATAAGAATACCTCCCCTAATAAAACACTGCAGAGAAAACTTTGTTTTTCCTGTTTACTCGTCTTCCACCTGAGGGAAGCAAAGCATAAACGTGGTTCTTTTTAGCCATCCTAATTCTGGCAAGACACTAATGACTGACTTAATTACTAATCAGTTTGCATCAGAAATTAGCAGGCCAAAAGCAGAGCGCTGCATTAGTCACGCAGTTTAATACTCAGTATTTTTGGTATTTCAGAAATATCTGTTTTCCTCAGAATCATCCAGCCAGAGCCCTACCACAGCAGTTCCCTTGTAGGAGTATTATTTCTTCATTATAAACCAGATTCCAGGCTGGGAATGGGAGGAGGAAGCCTCCCTGGTTTGCTCCAGTCTCTGTTAATGACTGCAGGAAGCCCAGGCAGCTTCCTCACACCTCTGAGAAACAAGGAGAACTCCACGGGCCAACAGGAACACACTTTGTTTTGTTTAATAACAGACCGAATCAATTTGATGAGCAGTGATGGCCTCGGCCCCCGGCACTTCTGAGGAATTAACAAGCGACCCGTATTTATGGCCTAAAGCAACGCTCCTCCAGCAGGGAGGGAACGAAAGCAGGAGCTGAATTTTCAGTCAGATTTGCTTCTCAATGGGGAAGAAAGCGAAAATCACTAATCGGAGAAATTTAGGTAAAAAGCTCTTTTTTTTCCCCCATGAAACATTAATTATGTCCCTTATTGTCGTTTATCAAAATTGTGACACCAGGCTAAGCAGCCGTCATTCCTGTTCAGTGTAACTTCTGCCTTTCAATAGAAACCTCATTTTGGAGTTCAGGACTTGTGAATTTGTACATTTTTTTATGGTTTAAGGTACTTCCACAACAAAACCTGTAAATCAAAGCCAACAGACTCTTTGGGGCTTGAACTCCATGCCCTGTACAAGACCTTAAGCACTGCTAACATCCATTATTCCCAAACAAATTTAAAGGAACATGTATTCGTGGAAAAAAAAGAATAATGATTCCCAGTACCTCGTTTCCATATGGAAGGATAGGGACAATGAGAAGTGCATTATTTAAAAATACAAGAGGGCTGTGTTCCAGCCCTAGTCAGGCACTATAAATATTGCAGCTACTTTTATAATTGGCTTCATTTAAAATACTATCTGCTCCCAAAACATTGCATCCAAATGCATTGTGCAGAATAACTATCATTTGTTTTGGTCACATCAAAATATCACTCAAAAAACCATTAGGGAATTTTTTTTTCCTCTTTTTTCTGGCTGTGATGCTGTAAAACAACATCTCCCCGAGACCAAGAAAAAATGATGTTGTAGAACACATAATTCATCTTGCCTCTGGATAAAATGACTGCTGTGAAACAATCCAAAAACTTTCAGCAGGGAGATAAAACAATGTATATTTTTGCAAGAAAACCCAAGTTGCCTGACAGCACCTCATCTTAGCCCAAAGGTTAAATCTCAAACAGTCTCCTGGATAATGATTTTTGTTCATCCCTCTAAGATACAGATAAGTATGCAATATTTTTAATATCAATGGCAAAAATATTGCCTAATATTTGCAATATCATGGCAACATCAATGCCATGACAGCTACAACTCCTGTACAGCAGCACTAAACTTTACAGAACCGTGCAATAAAGCCTTTTCCTTGGAATTCTTTGCTTTTACTGGATTAAGTGAAAATGTGAAAATAGATTTTATCCTGTTCTTCTTTAGTGTGTGCTTGCATTTACGTTGCATTTAATATTTTTCAGTAAGAAATGGGCAATGAGGGAGACTGGCGTTCTGAATCTGTATGAAATGGAGTATCCAATGATGTCTTCTTTCTCTTTGTTATTTTTGAACTCCCAGTGACTTGAAATAAATAGGAGGCTTCCTGGTTTGAATGCTACAGATTGCAACACAACAAAAAACAGAGTAAAGAATTAGCAATTCCAGAAGAAAGGGTTTGTTCTGATGAAGGCACAAGCGTTAATATCATATCCTCTGCACATTCCAGAGCCCTTGGATGTTACCAACCACGAATGTGAGAAACAAGAACACAGAATAATCTTCCAGGATTAACCCAAACCTTGGCTACAGGGACAAACCTGAAAATTCCTTCACACTTTTCTCTCCCAATGCAAACACGGCTGATACGTTTCCTCGTGAGTTGAGCCCACCATTAACATCAGCTTTTATCCGGGTGTCAGCTCTGCCTTTTTAGCACTTTTAGCCCTCAGTCTCAGTGACAGGCATATCTTTCACCATCTCTAATCTGGAAAGCTTTGCAGAATTAAGTTAAACGTGATGGTGAGCAGCATTATTCACAGCAGTGGCTTTGTGGGCTCTTCTGAACAGCAGCCTTCAGGAAATGGCTGAAAAACTTTTCCACATTAGTTCAGAAAGAGAAAAAGAAAACTTCTGAAGTTTGAGGCGTTTTTAAGAACTACAACTGTGGTGGGTCGAAGTCACACCAGAGAACACATTCCAGGCTCCAGCAGCCCCTGTCCAGTTTGTGCCTCTGTGTGGCAAGGCCAGACCGAGTGAGGATGGGCATGTGCTCCCTCCGTGATTGTTCCCATCCTCCTGCCCATCCCAGAACTGCCTCTGGTGCTGGGGACACCCCTGTCCCCCCCAAACAGCCTCTGTCTGTCCTGCTGCCCAGCCAGCTGCTAGGCAATGATCGAAATCAGCCGATCATTGCTCCAGCCAAGAAATATTCTTCCACCAGGAACAAGAAATCACGTCCATATTGCCAGTCCCAAAGTAGGCAAGGGAAATTACGTTCATTAAAAATCTTTCCATAATGACATCCTTCCTATCAAAAGGCTCAGGGATGACTGACCTTGGCGTCCAGGATTAAGGCAGCATTATTTTTCTTGATTACCAGCAGCAGAATAGTGGGGAAATTATAAAGCCATTGAGAGGATTAATACAGCCCTGATCTCTCTCTCCTGGCTCTTTATCTCAAGCGATTAAAGTTCTCTAGGAAAAAAAAAACAACCCTAAAATAAAATAGCCATGGAGCATACGCCTGCTGCCATGGAGAGAGACAGAATCAGCTCCAGCACCAGCTCCCCGTGACAGCCAGGGCAGAGGTTAATTATGCATTCTGTATATGGCTTTAATCACTTTAATCAGATCACCGCTCTGCTCCATCTCAGGCTGGAACTTCCTAAAAGCAGGAGGAGCCCTTTGGGCCTGGCAGTGTTTGTTTTAAAGCAGAGAACGGGAGGAAGAGGAGGGAACACGCTGCATTAACCATGGCCAGTGAAAGATGGGGCAAAAGCCACGGAGCTGACGGTCAGGCTGAGCCTGGCTGTTGGTGCCAGCAGGGCACGGTGGCACCGAGATGTCACACGGGGGACATGGGGTCCCCTCGTGCCTTACAGACACCCAGAGCTGCCCCAGGCTCTGAGCAGAGCACGTCCCCAGCTCACACTCTCCTCCCCACCGCTGGCTCTGTTTTCAGAGCCTGATACCCCGGCAAAGGCAAAGGAAAACAAGGGGAATAATTGCACAGCAACGGGAAAAGCCACGTTGATCCCGACTGGTTGGAAATCACAGGAGTTGGAGCTCCCATCCCGAAGTGGGAACAAAGGATTGCTCCTTTCAGAACTTGGGCTGGGTTATTATCAGCTATATTCAGGGTTTTGCGCTTGCATCTTACGCAGACAAACCTCTCATTTATGGACATTTGATTTGAAAAGAAAGAGTTGAATAGGCCTTTTTTAAAAATTTAATTAAGGGATATTGGCCTTCAGGAGGAAGTGCCATCCGTGGAATGAAGTGGGAGAGAGAAATCTGTCTTTGTTCCCTTTGGAGGATACAGAGACATTGTTATCTTCTATTTAAATTATTTTCAAACTGGGTGGCACAAGGGAAGTGTTCAGGCTTCTCCCCAGCAGCCAGTATTTATTACAACATAAAAAATGTCAAACATGGACAGGCTCTAACTTTGAACAATCCGATCCCTGAGCCAAACTGATCCTCCTTGCAGGGCTCCCTCACATCCCAGACATCACTTGAATACAAGGCCACACTTTCCCTGCCAGAAACAGCTTCCAGGTTACTTTTATATCAGAAAGCAGAAACCCAAGAATATCATTCAGTCCCAAATAAGCTACTTTTTACAAAAACATCCAAAATACTTGGCAATTCTTGTGGACTCTTCTGCAGTGTTTTATTGAGCAAAGAGAAGCTTTAAAATAAATGTATTTCCTTTCATAGTAGCCCATAAATACTTCTCTATATAATGCTGTGGATATACCTGACTACACACAGGGGACTTTAAAAGTGGTTGAAGATAATTTATTAATTTAATTTTAAAATCCAGCCATCTGGAGCTATAAACACATTTAGTGAATTACATAATAAGACTGATATCTAAGTAAATCCTCCCACGCCTGCCTGGAGAACTCCATCATCCAAAAACCCAACTCGTCCTTAATCCTAAAGCTGTCATATTCTGTTGGTCCCAGCTTTTCCCCAGGTGCATGAAAAAGTCCACACTGAATTGCTTTTATTTCTGGTTTCTTTAACAATTTTCGAGTATCCAGGTACCCAAGGTGGCATTAGAAAGACAATGTCTGCTCACGGTCTGGCCAAGTATGAAAATAAATGCCAAGAAGAAGAGACAGCGTTTTAGCAACACCTATTTTTCTACAGAAGAAATTCTCACAGTTATGAGGAAGTCTGATCCATTTTAGAATAGAGTTCTTCACCTGTGTATATTTGAAGCCAAAAATCTGAACCAACTGGAAGTGAAATATTTTAAATTTTGTTATTAGCGTTAGTTGATTAAAGAAAAGATCTGACTTTCCAAAGAAAGTTGTATGATGAGAGCACCGGTCTCCAGTTTATCCCCAGAGTCTGGGGGAACTGACAGAAAGATATCAGGATAATTCCAGGTTCTCTCAAAGCTTGAGTTAATAAAGACAGGGTCACTTCCAAATGTCACCGTCTCTGTATGCAACAAGCACCACTGGAGTTCTAAGATAAAAACACTCCCAGCTCAAAGGTTTTGCAAGTTGATATTATCACTACCAGAAAAATCACTTCAGAGCTTAGCAAGTAATGAAACACCTTTCAAAAGCAACTTAAGAAGAGAGGAGGCAATAGCAGGGAAAACAGCCTTGTTCTTGGGCAAGAGGCTGTTTTCAATAAATAAAACAAACGGCAGAACAAACCCTATTGCACAGAGAATGACCTTTCGGTGAGTCTAACCTTAGTTCAGTGTAAAGGAAATTAAAGTCTCTGGTCCTGATGCAGGCATAGTCAAGAGCATCTTGTGCTGGCAGCAAGAATTCCTGTTGCTGCTTTACTTCTGACCTTTTGCATCCCGCAGGAGAAGAAAGGAGAGAGAAGGGAGCCCGTCTGGATTTCCTGTAGACAACATGTCTGCTCACATACATCGTGACCCAGCTGGTAAACAAAGAAACCTTGGCAAGTCGTGGTTAGCAAAAATGTGTCCTGCCGATAGGATTTCACCAGGTGAGGCAGCAGCCCTGAATAAAGTCCCCATTCTCAATAATCTGCTCATTGTCTCCAGGAGAAATCAGATTTAACATTTATTTGCCCTTTGGTTACCAGAGCAGATGGACTGCAGCTTGTCCTTTCCCCCAAGCCATCAGAAAATGGCCTTTCAAAGCTGGTTTCTCCAGGAAGCTTTTATCTCTTGAGATGACATTTCTCTGAAATGCTGCCGGTCCATTAACACGGCGATGGAGGGCCTGGCAGAGGATCCCCCCTTCCCACCCGTTCCTTGTCTCCAGAAGTTCACTCCCTTCCTTCAACTTTGTGCTCTGGACGTTTCTTCATCTCCTTCCACACCTCAGCCTGTGTCATGCACTGCTGCAGCCACCCTGCTCACATAGATCCTTTCCATCACTAATTTCTGAATCCTGGGAGAAATGATAGTTAGGAAGAGGTGGAGGAATTTTTGGACTGTTTTCGAGATAGCCGGGATCACCAAGAGTTCTGGGTCAACAACCCAAAGGAATCCACAGCGGCTATATCCCTGGAGAAAGTAATTTTTTAAAAAAGTAATACAGGAAATGCAGGGACTGAGGAATCTTAAGAACCTGCACGGAAAACTGCTAGAGTAACATGAACTTCCTTCTTCACGGAAGAATTCCAGTCCAACATATTTATCGTGATGGTAAAACACCTGACAGGGACTTGGGATGACACTAAAACAGGAACGTTCCTACAGCCAACTCCCTTCTCATGGTCAGTCCACAAAACCTTCCCAGTTGTCCTGGACACTTTTGACAAACTCATGGCAACACCCAGGCTGCTGAGAGGTCTGAGAACAAAGCCCATCTGTGCTGTATATCCAAAGCAGGGTACAGTCTGCAGCTCGCTCAGCCCTTCAAAGTCACCAAGAAATTCCTGCCTGTGAGGGGGAGAGACCCTGGCGAAGGTTATCCCAAAGCAGCTGTGGCTGCCCCATCCCTGGAAGTGTCCAAGGCCAGGCTGGACAGGGCTTGGAGCAACCCGGGACAGTGGGAGGTGTCCCTGCCATGGCAGGGGTGGGACTGGGGGATCTTTAAGGTCCTTTCTAACCCGAGCCATTCTATGATTCTGTGATGAGGCAGCTTTATCTCTTGCTGCTTAAATAAAGTCCATTTTTCTTAACATGACAGTTTTAATCTCATTCAACTGAAAATTCTGTTCAACAGTATTTAATAAACCCAGTACTACCCAGAGACACATATACTACATAGAAATGATACCATTTATAGGAGTAAGTTATATGGCACATTATTCAAAGTCAGTGATTGCTGACAGGCTTGTTTACTGCTCATTAATAAAAAATAAAGGCATCGCTCCTGCTGGATACTACTAAAGTTTCTTGTTTACTTTTCCTTCCAATTACTGTAATTGACCTATAACTCACTGCAGTTCTGGGCATTTATTCTAAACTTTGCACAGAATGCAGCAACAATCCTTCAGCATGGCAGCTAAATATGTCAGGATTAACATTCTGCTAAATATTCCAAGAGAAATTACACTAGTGTTGTAAGCTTGGGGTTTATGAGAGGTTTATGCAATTTGTGGATTCTGATCACATCTGGGACAATATTAAAGGGCGACTAAAGGTCTATCACAAATCTGTGTTTATCTCGCTGCTAAGCTGAAAATAAAAATCCGACCAAATCTGAAAGTCTGGTTTGGGAAAGAATTATGTAATAGTTTGCTGTATTTCCGTAAGTTTATCTCATTTGATGTCAAGCAAAACACCAATAACTTAAAGTAACTCTGCTTGCTACAACCACGGGGTAATGCGACCATTTGATCACGCAGGGATCTCTTCCATCCCTGCTTTCTGCAAAGTTTATTCTAATCTGGGAACTAAAACATCAATTCCTGCTTTCTAGAAAGATTTTTTTTTTTTTTGATCACTAGATATAAGAACTCAAGAGATGCTTACACAAGTGACTGTAGATGAGACCATCTCAAAAACCCAAACTAATTTTAGCAAAGGGACGAAAAAGCCTCTCAGCAACAGGACTTGCAGGATGCCCCACGCAGCTGTTGGGCCACAGCATCCAAAGCTCCACAGCCAGAGTTTGTTTGGCAGCTGTGGATTACAAACCTCTTCCAAAACCGGCCCAGCAAATATCTACACTGCACCCTGCAACCCCTTGGCAATTTAGTTGCTGCCTCAAATTGTTTTTCAAAGCAGATTTCTCCCTTTGCATAGCGATGGAATAAACACAAACTCTTCTAATTCAGTAATCAGGACAGATAATTACATCCTCTTAATTGTTTTCTTTTTCCAGCTTAGGTTCATGTTGATGGAAGATGGTAAAATTAGTCCACGAGCCATCTGAAGTTTGCCACTTGCTGATTAAAGCCTTAATTGATTCAGAATGTTTTACAAATCAATCTCTGAATTACTTCAGGATCATGGTGGCATATTGTAAAAAAGGAATTCAAATGCACACACACTTCTCTTGTGAATGAGAATCACATTCCCATAAATCCTTAACTGCATAAACAACTTGGTTATGTTGTTTCAAAATTCACTGTTTGACAAATGCAGAGGAAAATGGCAAAATGAGAATTGCTACAATATCGCCTGCTGTGACTTACTGAGGATTCCTATTCCTTCTTAAGCTTACTTTGCAATTTTTGAATGGATTGCAATGATACAATCTTGAGGGGATTAAAAAAAAAAGCAAAAAATAGATCTGTCCCCATCTTCTGCAAACTCATAAAACTGTGATCTACAGCCTCATGGAAGCAATGCATTCCGAGCCAGATGTGTTTTTCTGATTCAGCGCACTCCTTCCCTCAATCAGGATCCACATTTTCACTGAGATTTTAAATTCCCTACCACGCAGTTCTGGTGAGCCTTGCATGTTTCCAGAGACTGCTACCCAGGACTTCCTTCTGAAACAGAGCTTTTCAAGTTCTCTCGGTGATCAAGGATGAAAAGCAGAGATACCTGACATTGTTCTTAGGGGCTCAGCAAAAGGAACAGCTCCGTCTGTAAGGAGAAGCCCCTCCCTCCCCAGTGCTGAATTTGCAGAGGTCAGAGTGAGCATCAGACAACTCTGATGTCTCTCTTCACCCAGAATTGATCGTTCAATTCAGCTCACCTTTGTCTCAGCCTAACCACAGGCTCACTACACTTGAGGACACGGAGACCATTTAAAACACACCGCTGTGCCCTTAAAAAAAGAAAAAAGAGGGGCTTCTGTCCTATATTTCAAAAGCTGACAGATTTCACAAAACATCCTATTTTTTACAACACACACTGTGTATAAAAACTGTGCTCCCCCTTGTTTTTGTAATAGCTGTGTGTGACAAACACAATTGGATGCTAAAGTGAGCGGGATTGCAGAGGGGTTCGATCCAGACCAGTGTTTTTCCAGGGACCCTTTCCTCTGCAGGAAGAAGGGTGAGCAGCACAGACAGCATTGGTGTTCGCTCTTTGCACTCAGAGAAAACTTTCTACAAATCACACACCTTTATGCCTCACCGTAAAGGTTAAATTTACTTTGGAAAATTCTTATTCAAAGATACAACTGAGAAACTTTACCACAAATATTACTTAGGTAATTCATTTTCACATCTGATGAATATTTAAAGAGTAACACTCAGTTAAGGATAAGGATTGACGACAAACGCACCATCTCCAGCATTAACACACAAATGAGGTTTGTGCTCCCCGTTTCGCTGCTGTGCCATGAAGCATCTGTAAATATGATATTAAGATACTAAGAAGTCATCAAAGTTGTTTTTGACATTGTGACATTGTGAAGTGAAACTGAAATCAAGTACCTGAGTCACACAAGCCGAAATGGACTCATTAAAACGCAGTCTTTTAAAAACTGCAATAAAGTCTTGTCAGCTGACTTCATAAAGTTCCATCTAAACGTAGAGAAAATAGCTTTATTGCCTTAAAAGTAGCAAAACACAGTTCTGAACGGAAGTTGCCTTAAAGAACCAGTGTGTGCAAAGGCTGCAGGAAAACAGCTTGGTCATTATTCACAGTAAACTCATAATTTATATGTTTTAAGTCCCACAACATGGAAATATTTTGACAAAATTAAGAACACCTCCTCTCGCATGTGCAGTGAAAGAATGAACCAAGAAAAACACTATCTACCTGCATCTGCTAGCCATAAACTCGAGATAAACAGTGTTACTTCATCCCTCTCACAGCTGCTGCAGCCTCATGCTGCCACACTAATTAGAGCTCTGTCACTTCTTCCATTACAAACACCCTCCGAAAGCATTTGTAACAACCTTGTAAAAAAAATTTATCTAGGAATTTTAAGAATTCCATTGCTTTCTCCACCTTTAAATCATCAAAAAAGCCCTCCTCAAGCAGCCCAGCTGACAGCACTGACACCATTACAAGCTACAACAAAAATGCAAAACCACCCCAGAGTTGTTTTTCCAGAACCAATTCTGCATTGTACTCGGTAACTCAGCAGTCACTACCAAGTCCTAAATGATCTGCCAGATTCCATATTTCACCCCGTTAGCCTGGGAGGTGCAAATGCCCCTGTTCTGCAGTGGACAGAGGCATCAGCCACCGTTTACCCAGAGTCTTCCTCTCCTCACCACCTCTAGGGCAGGGCGGTGTTTGCTGATGCCATGGCTCACAGGGCTGCTTTGAAAAGCATCCCAGACACTCCAAGTTAAAACACATCAATCACACGAAAAAATTGATCTGCAAAAGCAAGTGGCAACTGTTAATCCAAACTCTATTAAGATGCCTTCAGTATTAAGGAGCCTGACCCACTGGCTGTGCTTGTATTTAGTACAAGAGGCTTTTGAGTTAAAATTTACACATCACCTTGAGAGTGGAAAAACATAGTATTGCCCGACTCTAATTCATGGGCTTTTTCAGTAGGAAACAAAAATATTCCTCATTTTTAATTCCCCATAACTTCTTGGGCATTGGCTATTTGCATTACTTGTCTTTCCACAGTCAAAGGAAAGTGTTGAACATCTGGTTAAAGCTCCTCTCCCTTAAAAACACACCTGTTGCTCTGACAACCAATCAACCAAGTAATCAAGTCGAACAATTCCTAGAAAAGCTTTTAAAACACTTGCATGGTACAAAAAGTTTTTAAAATACTGGCAAGGTACAGATGTTTTTGCTGTGGAGGTCACAGACCAGTTCCTAAGCTAATATGGTTAAAAATTCATGTTATTGCAGTGGAATGAGCAGATTTCTCTATCAAATTCACCAAGGGAATACCCATAAGTGAAAGAATATTAATTTATATGAAGAATCAATATGCAACAAAACCACTGACATTACAATGACCACAGAACTCAGGTAAGCAGAAATATTGTCTGAAGGGGAAAGTGCTCCTCAAATGATTAAACAAATGATTCCTGTTGCACCAAAGACAATAAATAATAACTCTAAAGCACATTTATATAAATCTACAGAATCAATCCATGGTGTTTTACAGTTTAAGGGCAAATTAGATAGGTCAGCAGGATGGCTGAGATCAATACAATAATAATATGGTGAAGTTTAAAAAAACATACCAAATTCTATTTGGAAGCATAAAATCGGCCTGAAAGCGATGAGTCCATAATCACAATATGCACAAAAAAAACCAACCCTCAGGCTCCAAGTTCACAAGCTATTTAGACATATGTGAAAGCACTCTGGACTTGTATTAAAATAAAATCAGCAGGGCTCAAAATGAAGACATTTATTTTTCAGTTTCCTTTATCTCTGTTTGCATCTGAAGTTTCCAGTTTAAATGACGGAACAAAACGAACCGAAGGTTTTTCAGCTAAAGAAGAACTCCCATATAACCTCTGCTTTGCGGGACGAAGATCACCAAATGAAATCAAGTCACTTTAACAGTATTTCTTGGCCTTGTTCCAGGGCCATGTGGTGAAGAAACATTTGTCATAATCACTTGGAATTGGGAAAGAGCAGGGAAAGATCGCTGTTAATGACAGCATGGCGGGGCACAGGGGACTGCAGGGCCAGCACAGCGATGGAGCTGGGGCAGAGCTGTGCTGAAAGAGGAGTGAGATGCACCGAGCTCTCTGCACAGAGGAATTCGCAGCCTAAAACGGGAGATGTTTAATTCCACCTCCTTTGATGCAGTACACCCCTTTGAATTTTCTGCTTGCTGGGGTTTTTTTGGCTGGTGGGTTGATGGATGGGCTGGGGGGGCAGATGAGCATGGCCCACCTGCAAGATCCTCTTTTCACACCATTATCCTCGGCATATTCACTTTTTGGTTTCATGGGCCTTTTTAGCTAGCTTTTACTGACTTGATTTAATATTCATAATCACCTTGAAAAGGCCATCTGCAATTTAATCACTCACTACCAATTACTTTCTTTAATAGCTCTGACAGTATCACTCACAGATACCTGATAAATCCACAAGGATGGCTGAAGGCAGCGTGGGCTTTGCAGTTCCTTTCCCAGCATTTGCAGGAGGTGCAACACTGCTGGCTTTTTAAGCCTTCACCAAGTCTTTACTAAGTCAGGTTTATGAGCAGATCAAAACGCAGCCACATGGAGTGAAAAAGCAAAATTTTCTTTTTATCCCTCCTTAGTGTGTAAGGAATGAGTGGGGAATAAAAAGAACTACCAGACACAACTGCTCTGTTTTTCCTTCTTTATCCAACACAATTTCCACTGCAGTATTTTTCCTACACACAACAGCAGAAGCTACTCATCCTCAGCTTGTAGAGATGTTTAACAGCAAACATAGCTGGACAAAATTTAGTAACAATTTTGCACAAATAGGGCCTTGGAGACCAGGACATTGTGTGCATTTTCCTGGTTGCTGTGCTCCATTTTTATCACAGAAAGCTTGCAGTCCTTTAATGACATGCTCTTTAACAATGATGGTCTCCAGCATTATAGGAGCTGTAACTTAGTTCCCACAGTCCATAGCTAGACTGATTTATCTGCCCTCAAAAATAATCTATAATCCCAAACCCTGCCTTTTAAAGGGCTTGGGAGTGTAGACAATAGTCTGCACATGAAAAAAAGCAGCGTTTCCATCACCTTATAGCACAGTCTGTAGGGAAAAAAAATCAAATTTTGGATTACTCCAATGTCTAAACCACTCCCCAGCTGCACACAACAATATGTGAAAGTGAGCAGTACAAAACCAAAGGATAACAAACATCCTGGATTGGCAATTTACAGCTCCCACGGCACAGCCAAAGGGACAGGAAATCAATGCAGCTTTTACATACATCAGGTGAAGCAACCCAGGTTACAGCCAGGGCTGAGCTTCTCTTCCTATTACAAATGGGGTAGGAAGGACCAATTATTCTAAATTACTTTAAAATTCATAGCAAGTCCTTGCTAAAATCTAAAAGAATATTTATAGCTGTACAGGTGACCTTGAATCTTGCCTGTCCTGACTCTCCAGTGCTTGGGTTGCAGTTGTAGTCACTATTTTTCCATTTTTTTTCCATGCACAGGCTGTTGTCTGCACTCCCACAATTACTGGGACAAATCACGTCTATCTGGCAGAAGGATGAGACAGACAACCGAGGGTTTTCCATTCTTATTCAATTTTCCTGCTTTACGATGTATATTGAGAAGAAATTAAAAACATCTTTAATATGAAGAGCTTAAAAAATGATAACCCTCAAGCAACCATATGTCTGTGAAAGCTGGGGATGAAAATTAGCTTTTGTGAAGGCGCTGGGAGGGCAGCTCTGCCGTGCAGACCTTTAGCATGTGCAAGAATCTTTAGGATATATTTAGGCTTTTGCAGAACTCAGTGCAGAGCTTACTCTACTAAACATCTGTTTTGACCATATTTACTATTCCTTATCTACACTCTTTAGAAGACATTTCCAAGCTTGCCTAACACAACAGTTTAAAGAATACTATCAAATTGTTCCTAAATTACTTCTTTTCTAAATTGAAGAGCGAGTCCTTCTCCTATGAATAATAATAAAAAAACAACACACCCTCCTTGCTGCCAATTTATCTCATTCCTAAGAAAGGAAATGCTTGTCACTGTTTTCCTAAGCAAGAGCTTTGCACCTCTCTACTCTCTCACTCAGAGCAGCCAGGACAACTTGTCACACCACAGACCAGGACAGAGCTGTCACAGACACAGATCAGAGAATCATTGATTACCCTGAGTTGAAAGAGACCCACAAGGGATCATCAAAGTCCAATTCTCGGATGTTTTTCTTTAAATGGGGGTTGCTTGTTTGTTTTTCTTAAAACAGCATATTTAAGCACAAGCTCGCTTCAGTTACAGGCTCTTACTTGGTGAAAAGCACCTTCCGAAGGGTTTAGCAACTTAAAATAAAGGAAAACCACACTTTAAATACATCCCACTGTGTAAGGATGGGAATCAAAGCAAAATACTTCAAGTCAGCTCCTTGGAAAACTCCAGGAGTTTGGCACAGCAGAAAGGGACTTAGGAGAGACCAGGAGTTAACGTTCAAAAGGGGAAAATTGATATACCAGTCTCCAGTAGCTGCTCCTTCTAAAGCTTCAGCATTATGATCCTTACAGGAACTGAAATGCAAAGCCCTTCACAAATGCCTACAAATCACTGGGCTTCTGCCTGCTCTGGGAGCTTTGAGATGGTGCAGCTGGATCTGGGGTGAACAGGAGAAAGAAAGAAATAGTTCCAGGGAAAAGATGCTTTGCCAGGCTGACAGGCCCTGGAAGCTGCCAACACTGAATGTTGTTTGACTTAAATCTTCTCGGTTCTGTGATTTCTATTACTGTTATTGTATTATTCATCTATATGCTCGTTTTTATGGCATTATCAGCATGTATTAAAAGGCTTTTCCAAGATCCCACAGTAGTGCTTAAACTTGCAAGCACGGACAGGAGCTACTACTCTCATGCCAACAATTAGAAATAATCATGAGCACAAAGTACTTACAGAAGAGTAAGAAAATTAGTTCACTTATCACTGCAGTGAAATAGAAAAAAGAGACTAAATAGAAATATGTTCATGATAGAATGTGGTTAAATTGAAATGGGATTATACTATCAATTTTACCATTTTTGCCCATGAAAGATGATTCAATCTCGAGTAACCAACATCATCTTTTTATGTCTGATCAAAACAATGTTTATTTCAACAGCTCCCTTTCATCTTACTCCGCTCTGAAGTATTAGTACAAGATTGACTGGAGAAAAACACGGATCAAAAATGATACTTTCTTTGTAAATTCTACAGTATTATTTAAAAACACTGTAGGTGGACCAGTGAGATTGGAAAGTCTGTCTGTTGAACCAGCAATACTTTTCTGTCTAGAAAAGTTTTCTGGCATTTCTCTTCTGCTGATCTTCCAACAAATCATCGCAGTTTGTTCAAGATGGCATTTTCCTGGATGGCATGTATAATTGATGGGTGTCACATTTTATAAAATGATTGCAAGGTAAATTCAATTTTCCCTTTTCCTTGTTTGTGTCCTCTAAGAATCCCTTATCTCCACATATCAATTACAGAGCAGTGACAGAGATAGGATACAAATCACTCCGATGAATGTAATAGCAAAAGTGATTAGAGATAGGGAGAGATTAATTGCATGTGTCAGATATAAATAAAGGGTTTAGGAGACAACCCAGGATTTGGAGCCTGTGTGTGTGTGCATTCCAGATCTCTCACAGACACTACAACCCCCCAAACCTTATAAACAGACAAGTGTAACAAGAAGTCATGTTAAAATAATAAGTTTGATTATAGAAACCTCAGCATTTGCCATTTTCTCAGAGCAACATGCATAATGTATGTGCATCTGCTGAAGGAACAGACACTCGATCTGGGTGCAGTTCTGTGGTTTCACCAGCCAGCGAGGAGTCCCCATAACAACAGGGTTGGGTGTTCTGTTGCATTTGGGAGAAAAGGAAATAACTATTCTTCCCAGAAACCATGCACTTAAAGGTTCATTACATTTGTTGATGCGATATGATGAAAATTAAGTGCCAGATATTTAAATAGGTTTTATGCTGATTTAGGTTGTTTAAGTTCTCTTTAATAGAAAGACTGAAATAATCTCACAGAAAGTTTATTTTATCATCTTTCCATGTCAAAAGCTACCTGCAGAGGAGACACTGCTGGCCTGGGGCAGAGCCTGCAGCAGATGCACCATGTGTGGCAATAAGTTTCAAAAAAATATTCCAGAGGAACATGAAACTGGAGACCAACCAAGATTTCTGCTATTTATCAGGAAGAGCACTGATAAAATATTTGGAAAAAACAAACAAAAAAAAAAACAAAAAAACAACCAACAAAACACCAAAAAAACAAAAAAAACTCTTGAGCTGCCACAAATGTTTCTTGGCTCACCTTTACTATTCCTGCAGTTTAGCAATTTATCATTTTAACCACACATTTCCTTCTCTATCACTACACTTAAAAGTGAGCAAAGTTTTCCTTTAAGGAGAAGAAAGGCAGAGAATTATGGCAGAGATCTGGCTGATGCTTTAAAAAAAGCTAACAATGAAATTTGGAGTCCAAGAATGCTGATAAATCCTGAACATCATCATGTTACTTCTTTGTAATGCATATAAAATCAGTCTACACAGCAGTACAGCTTCACTTTGGCAGTAGATAATCGGGTAAAGCACCGAGAATGTCAGCCCCCACTGAAACTCCCAGCTCTGGAAAAAGCTTATACTACCATTTATTCCAATATATCAAACCCAAATCTTTAACATTAACTCAATTCTGTCCTTTTTCTTACAGTTATTATTGTTATTAAAATGTGCCTGACTTAAATACATAACCATGCACTTGAGATGTGTGTAAGTTGCAGTCTATTCTCAAAATAATAAGAAAAAAGATCCCCATTTAAAATGGATGTCCTTTAGTTCTAGAGCAGCAACTGAAGAAAAAGCAGTTTGACAGTACTGGGTATTAAAGATGGCTTTTACACAAAATGTGTCCTTAATGTTGAGTGTTAAACCCCAAACACTTCCACAGTCTCCTTCAAATCAACATTCTGGGGAAGAGAAGAATGCCGTGTGTCAATCAAAGCAAAAGGCTCACATTTAATCATGGAACCCAGCACAATATCCTTCCTGACAAAGAGAGCAAAACCTTGGAGGAAATGGGGAAGAAATGGGATCATTTCAAAGGACATCAAACCAGTGCACGGAGGTTTGGGCTGTGCGATGCTGGACTTTCCCAGGACATGGGCACGACCTCAGACAACCAGGTACAGTCACGGCACAGAAATGCAATTTCATCACAGAAATGCAATTTCATCTCGTCCCATGGTCCTTCTTTTTCCCCCACCAAAGTAAACCCAAAAAGTAAAAAAATAAAGCATCACTGAAGCAGTAAATTCACCTCCACAGCACTGGCCCAGAGAGGCTAAAAGAAGTCAATTCTCTTGGCAGGAACAAAAACCAGTTTGACAAGTCTATAGAGCTTGTGTGAATTTGACGTCAGAATAGAAATATCTGTTCCCTGGGGGTGCCAGCCCATTCCTTTTTTCCTTTTTCCTGCCTACACCTGAAAGCTGGGACTGGCTATGAAAAATTCATGCATTTTGTGCTTCAAACATATCCATGAAGGATCCTCAGCATCTGCTGACTTGAGCAAACCCTGATGGTTAATATGAAAAATCATGTTAGTGAAATGCTCTCTTCCAGAGAGGAAAATGTCTGCTCAGAATCCTCTGAAAACTTATCTCCTTACCACACCTGACAGGAGGATGTCAGGAGGAACATCCTATCAAACACCCCGACAGGTAATGGGGCACTTTCCCCCACCTCTTTCCATCCTGACAACACACAGAATATTTCATTCTTACAGACACTAAAAGTGACCCAAACGTCTTGTGAAATCATGAAAGCTTTCCTTTAGAGTAGAAAACCAAACAAACAAGAACTTTGAGGTAAATTCAGTCCCTGTCAGCCTCAAATGGGACTTTTGCCTTCTGTAAAATTTATGTCTTGATACATTAAGTTGAAGAACAAAATAGGCACCAAGCAGAGACTAACAGGGTCTATTTAGTCTCATGTCAATGTCTGCCATGACAGAATAAAATTCTGGTTGCAAGTGGAAGTTGGGCAGAACAACATGACGCCCTCATACTTCAAATTAATTGCAATGCAACCAAGCCAGGAGTTTAATTTTCAGTCCCCAACTTTTTTCTTTCCCTACTATTTTTTTTTTATTAAAGCATTGCCAATACCCAAGGGAAAAATTTATCTTCGTTAAATGATAATTGGCTTTATTATCTTTGACTCTTCAGAAATGCTGGCTGGCAAGGTTTTTAAAATTTTCATCAATCTTGTTTTCTGTTTTCACAAAGCCTGCATCAGAAAATGACACCGGGCTGCAGAACACTCTGTATCTTCTGGTTTTACCAATAGGTCTGGGGACTATCTAATTTCCTAATAAATCTATTGAAGCGACATGCATCTCAATATTTCACAGCTTAACAAGGAGGTCCAGGAGCAGGGCCCTGAATTGCAGTTCCGGACGATTAGCGCCGCAAAACCAATTGAAGCAGGAGCATCTAAACTGTCACAACAGCTTACACACACCCACCTCCTGCAAACTTGCCATTTAAATCATTTACCCAGGCTCGGGATTTTCATAAAATGCTTCAGCCGGACTCGGGAAAAGCCAAATGCGCTGCTAAAAGTTTCCAGGAGTGGCCAGTGGCGCTCACATAAAGCTGGAGTCAATCATGGAAATGTCTCACCAGGGCTTGGCCAACTCCTTCCCGAGCGGCTTCAGGGCCTGGCCCTGGTGTCACATCGTAAAGGGAAGGACATGGACTGAGCACCCTGCAGGGAACAGCTCAGCCAGCTCCTCACAGCAACAAAAAGCTCCCTATCAATCCTCCTTTCCTCCTCGCCTTCTAATAAACCCCCTTCAACTCTTGACTTGGACACTAAAATCCCTTATGGCTTCATTAAGAAGATCTAAACACTCCTGCTCCCCTTTTACCCTCAAAAAGCTTCCATGCAAAAGCAGCACAGCTGACACCAAAGTGCCATGTACTAATTTTTTTTGTTTGTTTGGGTGTTTCTGGGGGTTTTTGGTTTGTGGGGATTTTTTATCCTTACTTTTGGAGATTGAGGGTTTTGAGGTTTTTGTTTGGTTGTTTTTGAAGTTCCATACTACAACCAGAAGAGTTCTGATGAAGATTCAGAGACATTTATATGTTACACTGAGAATGACCTTCAAGGAAACAAGGGTTTTATGAAGGCCTTACTTGAATGAACCATCTTTAGGTGCCCTGCCAACACTGGTAAAATCAAAACAATGTCACTTTATTCCCCGACAGGCCACAATCTTTAGGAACAGACCCGACCATCTGTGCTGCAGGGTACTCTGGCTGTGGGACAATGAGCACATGAAAGAAAAAGCCTAAAGATCTAAGGATCCGTTTATGATACCATCATCAATCTATTGTTCAATAGATGGAAACAGGAGAAAAACACTCAGCATTTTCCAACTGTTGTTATTGAAAAGCAGTATTTACATCCCAAAAGCTTGCACCAGCCCAAAGACAGATTAATTCTCACACCACTCCCATCAAGTTAGGAAGTTCCAGCAGTGGAGTTAATACTGAAACCCTCCCAAGCTGTAGTAGTGAATTCTCAACGAGGAGTACATGAGTAATTTGAGTTAAAACCCAAAGTGAGTGTTGTTACTATTGCAGCTGCCAAACTCTCGACTTTCAGACTTTCCGATTTTCCAAGCCAAAATTTTGTGTTATTTACATGAAAGCTTTGACATATGGTTAAAAAGAAAAAAAAAAAGTGGTGAGATTTTCATTAGTGTAGTACACAGTTCAACTCATTTTAAGACATTTTTAATTTAGGACTAATTTATGACATCTCACACTAATTTCAGATGTGACGTTATTCCCAATATGCTGCCTGTTGGACATAATATTTATTTCCCCAAAGGCTGTCACCTCAGAGATGATCTAATCCTCCTGAAATCAGTGGAAACGAGTCCACTCAAAAGAAACAACCGTGGTTTTCAAGCATAGCTGGGCGGACCTCAAGCCGTGCCACATTCAGACACACGGGTTTAGGGTAGGACAGGGATGTTCAGCCAAGCTGGGGACTCAGCTGTGGAGGAAAAACACTGCTCAAGACTTGGATGTGCTCGCAGACTGACCAGATCTCCTGGCTGATAAATCCTGAGCCCATTTGTGCTGAGGGTGCGCGAGGACTGAGCTGGGCAGCGATGGGGACTGGGCGCGCATCCCAAACATCCCCAAGAGCCGAGTGTTCCCCTGAGCCCTGGCACTGTGCTGCCTTCATTTCCCACGTGTGGCCAAGCCCAGAACGTGGAGAGGAGTGAACCCAAGCAGAGCCAAGGCAGTGCTGACAGCCTGCAGGAACTGTTTCCCAACTTCCCCGCATGTTTGCAATCAGGGGCGATGGGTGGGTGTGAGACTTCACAGCGTTGGGCTCGCTGAGCTGCAGTTGAGACTGACAAGAAACAAAATGTCTTTGCTATTAATACTCAGAGTCCCACTAGAGAATTCAGTGTTATTGGGCTTTTAGATTGTTTTTGAAACATGCTCAACATCCTCTAATCTTTTTATACCACGTAACAAATACAATTATTAATTGAAGGACAATTCAGTGTATTCTCCAGACAATGCCCAAGCTCCATTTACCTCCAGCCACAATTCAACAGTGCCTTTAATCTGCAGTGTAAGGCCCTGTAACTCATCTTCTCCCCAGCTCAGAGCCAGACCTTTCTCCTGCTGTCAGTCCTGTACTTTGGAGCAGAACAGGACAGCTTACAGCTTTCTCAGCTGTTAGAATGATACTGCAAATATGCTTTTCTTACAGGCTGAAGCAAATCTGACACTGGTCTCCTTCAAGGAATAATGAGCTGTGCATATCTAACACTGTTCTCAGGGAATGACTGCCCTGGGAATTATATATAGGGTTCTTTTCCTCCTGCCCTAAATAACAGTGGCAGTGTGCACGCTGAGTCATGCAGCAAGGTTGTACTCAATAATTAATATATAATCTACTCACACAGATTGGCTATTCTGCTTTACTTGGAGTTTACTGGATTTTGATTAAACTGTATTGTATTTTATACATGTCCTAATGGAAAATGACAAGTGTCGTCACTCCTCACATCCGATAAGATTCAGGCAGTGACAAGTCCAAGCAATATCTTCCTCATCTGTGTTACCTTTAACAATCTGTTTCCAACCTCTTGCTTGAATTCTTTATTACTCCTCCAAAATATGTCATTTTTCTGCAACCATTCCCTGCATATTGCTTCAGGACTGTATTTTTCCCCGATTATTTCTGTTACTGGACCAAAACCATTAATTCATTTCTATGTCATGTATCACATAAGTTTCCTCCCCAGATCAAAGTTCAGAACGACCACGTTAATCGAATTTTCTTTACAGACTCCAGTGCCTTACAGCCAGTGCCTTCCTTCAACACACACACAGCATTAAGAGCCCTGGATAGCAAGGTGTCAATTTGAAAACCTCATTGGTAGATATTAATTCTAAAAGCAAATCTGTTTCTGGCTTTCCATCTTGTCTCATGCTTCATTTTCTTTTATCCATTTTATCTTTCCTATTTGCCACATTCCAGGCAGACTTTGCATTCATGGTATCAAGTCTGTGAGCATTTTGGAGTGTTTTCTTTTCCATATGCCCATATTACCTTCTGCTTTGCATGGCACTTGTTATGCATGCATGAACACAGACTATTTCTAGCATTAATTAAGACATGAAATTAAAGTGGGAAGTATGCTATTGGTCACATAATACAAACAACACAAATTTGCTTTAAAAATGAAATTACTAAAGTGTTAGCAAACCTCTTCATACTGTCAGAAATAATAATGTTTACAATCTACATGCCACAGTACAGCCAGAATTCACAAGTGGATTCGGAATAGTATTTCCACTTCAGAAAGATATACATAAAACCCCTGAGCAGTTCATTTAGTTTAGATACTTGTCTGGAAGAAAACAGAGGGCTGTGTCTCCTGCTGCCTGTCAAACCCTCCAGCTGCTGCCCCAGTGATCCCAGCCCCACTACCAGGGCTCCCAGTGTCTAAGAACAGCTTTCCTTGAAATCCAATTAGGAATTTAAGCAGAAAAGTCATATTTTCTTAGAAATTAAATGTTTCACAGGTCTGTAATGTTTCAGATGAACTTCTGACAAACATAAGCATAGTTCCAAAAGAAATTTCCCAGATTTCCTGCCCAGAAACCCAGACTCCCTAGTCTTACTATAGTAAGGAAATGAGCCAACAGGGATCGTCCACAATCTGAGGGTACCCAGGATCAAGAGATCTGAGGCATCTCACCTTTGATCTAGAGCTGAGTCCTGCATCTCCTGGAAGCCCAGACTCCATGGGCAGCCCGTCACTGAAGCTGGCCAAGTCATCAGTGATTTGCTCCATCACCTCTTCCCTGCCTCTCCAAGCAAACCCAGGCACCTCCCTGTTCCCACAGCACTAACACGCTCCCAGTTCCCCCTGCTACATAAATAACACCTTTATTAAGTGCCTCATCCAGGGATTCTAACCATTCCACACGATTAGAGTATTAATTTTTCATACAAACACGTTTAGTGGAGGTTTCACGAGAGTTTGCACGTGCACATTTCTGCTGAAGGTGCACCTTGGCACCCTCGTGTGCAGCCTCCCCCTGACTCCAGGGCTGTGCTGCAAACCCAGCTCATGGAATTCCTCTGCAGGGGTGGTGTTAACACAACCTGTGCAATGTAAAATAATAACAACAAAATGCATGTTCCCTGGGACTCTGTGATAACTCCAGGTAAAAATAATGCCATAAACAGGGAATAGATTCATAAATAAATTTGCACTCAGAAGGATGACTTGTTTACTTAGGCACAATGGAAAACAACACATTATAAACACCTGCATTAAAAAGAAATTATAATCACAACTTCACAATAAACAGTGAGGGATATCATCATGTACCTGTCCTGCACCAAGTAAACCACCAGACAAAAGGGCTTTGAGGGTGATTTGTGGAGGGCATCTCCTCTCTTAGGTCCCTCTTTTGCACAAGGAGCTCAGTGTGCTCCAAACCAAGCAGGAAGCACTGACCTCCTTTAAAGGTCCGATCCTTGGTTACCAAGGCTCTTTTTATTTGGGCAGCCTTTGTGACTCCTGCCGGCAGCCTCAGTGTGACAGCCCATTCTGCACAATTTGGGTACTCACGTGCTACGCTGAGATGAATAAAGGGACTGGTCTTGTTCTCCCCGTTCTTTTCATTGACTGCCTGGACATAGTAACCTCCTGCATCCGCCACTGATGCCCCCAGGATCACCAGCTGATTCTCCAGAGTGATGGCTCTGTTAAGGGAAGAGAAAGATCACATTAAAACCAGGAAGATCACAATAAAACCCTCTGGGCTATAAGACTCCATCACTGCTCTGAACAGCCAGTGCCAGTGCTTGAGAACCCTTTAGGTGAAGAAATTTTCCCCGATTTCCAAGATAAATCTCCTCTGGTGCAACTTCAGGCTGTTTGTTCTTGTCCTGTCAGGGAGTTGCAGAGAACCAGGCAAAAACCACACAACGCTTCAGACGTGACAGGCTGATACGATATTCACTGGTCATATAAATCATGACGTTGCAGAATCAAAACGAGCCCAAAACAATTTCAAATACACTTACAAGAAATAAAGATCTCAGATGCCTCTAGGCCTTTTCTCTGTTTAGATCATGTAAGATGCTTATGGTGACACACAGAAAAAGCTGCATGTGAAACTGGGGAGGTTTATGTGGCAATAAGAAGTTATGCAAGAAAGAGCAAATGACACCAGCGACTGCCAGGCTGCAAAACTGCAACTTGTGGGGTGACGACGCTCCTGGTGGTCATGGGCACGCTGCAAAGGCAGATTTATTGAAAACCTTCTCAACAAGTGAAGGGCAGCCTATTAAAGAGTGACACTCAGGGAGTAACACGCAGTTCATTGAAATCAGAAAGTAAAAACTGACGGCAGCAGAAGCTCTGAAGGTAAACTTTCTGCATTTATGGCATTGCCGATGATCACATCATCACAGACATGAGCAGGGGCTGTAACAGGTCTGTGTGGGTAGGGAAGGAGGGGTTTCCATCCAGCCTGAAGCAGGTAGGACAGCACAGCCCTGCAGTCACTGGGGAGGGCCTGAAGGAGCCACAGAAATGAGTTGTCTAACACAAGTCTGTTCTCAGGGCTGCTGCATAGCAAAGGTTTCTGGGAAGCCCCCTCGAAGGCAGCATTGCCCACTTGGCTGCTTTACTTTTCACACGCTTTAGATGCTCTTTTATTGGCTATAAAAGATAAAGGATTAACCTAGAGACAACATGGAAAAATTCAAGGGTTTGACTGAGCAGGACACAGGAAGCTCAAAAACCAGGTAAGGTAAGAGCAGATGTAAAGTTCCAGGGAAAGCCTGTGGAGCAAAGAGCTGACCTACAGCAACCTGACAAACCTGGAAATCAGAGCGTAAGGCTGGGAGGAAGAAACTCAGTTTCTAATACTTGATGAGAAGCCACGCTGAGTTCAGCTGTGCTATCAGACATATCACTGAGCATGAGGGTGAAACAACTTATAAAATTACTATAGTGGAAGGAACGAGTTCACACATCAATGGGCTCAAAAAGAGTCAGTGCGGAGTCGAAGCATTTGTGCACTAATCAGTCAATAATAAACACCCCTGCGTTCCATCCTCCTGTTTTGGCATGGGCTGGTTACCCTTCATAATAAACAGCTATTTTGCTTTGAAAATGCATTTAAAGGAAATCACACATCCCTAGTGCAGCATACTGGTTTTTATACATAGGAAGGCCATAAGAAATTACAGTGAGAACACGGCCGTGCTCAAAGCCATGCATTTCACTCATAACACTTCAATTTTCTGATGTGGATACAAAGAAACCTGAACTTCTGTAAAGCTATCGTGGACACAGAGAACCATTTAGGCTGAAAAGATCTTTAAGATCACGGAGTCCAACCACTGAACGATGTCCCCAAATGCCACACCCTCACAGCTTTTCAATCCCTCCAGGGATGGGGACTCCAGCCCTGCCCTGGGCAGCTGTGCCAGTGCTTGAGAACCCTTTTGGTGAAGACATTTTCCCTAATTTCCAACCTAAACCTTCCCTGGTGTAACTTTAGACTGTTTCTTCTTGTCCTCTCAGGGAATTGCAGAGAATGAGAAGATTCCAGACACCAATGAAAAAAATCTGCTGAAAAAAAATCAAGCTAAATGTTCAGCTCTGAAATCAGTCATCACACATCACCTAAAGATCCTGTTTACAACACCTAGACAGTTTTTATTACAAAAACTGCAAAAAAAAAATAAAAATCACAGTATGGTTTTTCGTTTTATTCAATGAGACTGAGACTGCACTAGTTTAATTGATTTAGAAAATTAATCAAAGAAACTGTGATCGATTTACAGAGTGGGGATATAAAATACAATTAATAAGACATTTGATAGAGCAAATAAAGATAAAATTCCAGTGCAGTGCTAATAATTGAATATTACAAGACAATTACATTTACACTCATTTCTACTTTAATTCTAAAGAAAGCAGTATTAGAAAGATTCTTTGAAAATACTGAAATATATTTCAAGCTGCTTTGACGCCAGATACAACTGCACCCAAAGTTTTAAAGGTAATCCTTGTATACTGCTGAGATGGACACTGCTACTATCTGCATTAAATTGGCTGAAAATTCTGACACTCAACTCATTAAACTCATTATATAATAACCAAGAGCAAAGGAAATGAAAATTTATTAAGGAAGTTGTTGAAAATTAAGTGGGGATTTTTAATTGTAATATAGAAATTTTTACTGGATGGTGAGGAAAGTGTAACATTTGTGAGTGAAAAGTAAAGTGAATTTTAGAAATGAATGAACCTAAGTGTAAAAGTTTGATATTAATTTGTATAAGAAAAAACGAGTCAGAAGATAATGCAACTCCTGAAGACAACTCCTAGGGGTCATCAATTACATGGTCAAAGTTAAATTAAAACTCCCCAAATGAGTTATTGATATCTTAATAGTGCTGTGAAAAATGGAACGTTCCGAGTTCATTAAGGGAAGGCAGGTACGGAGCCAGCCAGGAACCCTCCCAGGCTGTGGAGGCTGCGAGTTTTATTTAGATCACGCATGAGCCCTGCGCATCAGGAAAATCAATTAGTCACATTTTATGGACTCATTAATTCCAGTGTTTCTAAACCATCTGAAGCTCCAGGCCCCAGCCCTTACCAGCAGCCACAGCTGCACAGAGCGCCTGGAAATTGGCTTAACGTGTTTTCCTGGGCTTATTTTTGTTTCCATTGTCTGATCTAACTTTTAAATTCTGACAGCACCACTCTAATGTTCCAAGGAAAATTTGATTCCTGGGTGCTCAGCTTCCCAGCACATTTGAGGAAGACAATTGCAGCAGATGGAGTGGACCTGTCAGTAATTCATACCCAATGCGGAATTCATGAGAAATATAAATATTGCTTTTTTTAAAGCACTATCGAACTTAACTCAATCTAACATTTTCAAGACAGGAGCAACCAGCAAGCAAACTAAGCAGACTGATCCTCTGGGATTTCTTAAGTGTAGGAAAGGAGCATTTTAAAGCACACGTTTTAATAGAAGAGTTTTTAGGATTTCCCTGGAGCTCGGCAGAAGCCTGCAGGGAACAGCAGCGGGCAGGGCTGGGGCTGGGAGGTGGCTGGAACGGTGGATCCAGGGTGATCACGTCCAAAATCTCTGTGACACCGGCACCGCAAAAGGAGCTGGAGGCTGCACCAGCCTGATCTCAAAGCAAAGGGAGTGGGGCCTTTGGGAGGACAAATTGTTCAGGAGATGGTGTTTAAGCAAAGGTGACGGAATGAGGGGATGGGGAAAGGCAGCAATGATGGACACACGTCATTCCAGACCCCACTGTGCTGAACAGCAGAACTCAGAACAGCATCTCCTGAGATTTCCCCCATTTCCACTCCCTGCAGCCAGAACTGAGCACTCGGATAGCTGGTCTAAAGTAAAGCATGGCACAGGAAACAGAACATCTTTATGGTCCCTTCCAGCCCACCCATTCTGTGACTCTGTACAGTCTGGAATTTTTAATTGCACCTTTTCAAGTTGTCCAAATGCTATAAACTCTGCAGCAAAAAATCTCTAAGCTTGATCTAAAGCTTATGGGAATTCTTTTGTTAAAATCAATGGAACGTGAATCAGGCTTTTTACAAGTAAAGATAATTTTTCAAAGGGGATAACATTCTTATGGCCTTTAAGAGAAAGGTTTTGGAATTAATGCTGCAAATGAACCCTTCAGTATCTCAAATAGGTGGATTTAGATTAATGATGTTTTTATGTGGAAATGCCAAAATCTACTCTACAAGTGGATAATTCCCCAAAGTTAGATATTTGTTATGTTATTAGTCTACCAGATTACACAAAAAATAGATAATACTGGGTTATAAAAACATAAAATGAAAATCAGAGTAACCTGATCAGGCTCTCTCTCAGAAGGCACCATCTGCTCCTGAGCCAGCGTGCAATATTTTAGTACAAAGGCCTTCACAAAGCCTCTTTTCCAATATTACCTCTGGCTAATACGATTATCAATCCCTCTACACCAGATATTTTTACTGGAGAGCCTCTGTTCCCCTTTCAAAACTTTTGTCCACACTACAGAGCGAGGAGCAATCTCCCCAGGACCCAGACACTGCGGAGTAACAGTGATGCTCCCAGACAGGGGAGAGATTATGGAGCAGTAACCAAATAATTACTGCCACACTTCCCCCATGGGTTTCCCTTTTTGGAAAAGCAGGGATTGCTGCAGTTGCACTCACAGCTGTTCCAGGGCATCCCTGGGCATGCACAGCTTAACTCAGCCAGTGCTTCACCACCCTCCTGACTCCCAGTGCTGAGAGGGAATTATTAATCAAAATTATTTAAATTAATGTCTCCCACAAACAGTCCGTGTTTCTCAGGACTCTCACGGGGAGAAATATTTGTGTATGTGCTACAGAGCAGCATCTCCACAGGGACAGAGCACCGAGAGCTGTGCCTGCATGGCAGTTTCATGGGATATTATTCAGGTTCCAGGTACATTGTTACTGCAAATCAACCACCTATTAATAACAATTTTATACTCACACAGGCATTGAATATTAAGTACAACTGCATCGAGTTTACAGTCAGGGCAGTTCGTATATTGCTTCTCTAGCTATGCCAGGGCACAACATGTGTTTCTGGGAAGTGACTGCGATTTCATGGAAACATCCCAAGGTTACACAGGAATAACCAAGACAGTCCTAACAGCCAGGCAGAGGACAAACACCACCGTGAAATGAAGGACAACCAGCTCTTGACGGGTTTAGCAGAGGTGTTTTCAGGAGGAATCGAGAGAAACGGCAGAATTTCCATGTTTTATGCTTGGTTTCCCTATTCTCTGGTTTTGGTTTAATAAGGCTGTAGACATTATTCCCTGTGCTTCTTATTCCCCGTGCTTCTCCATGAACACATTGCACTAAATCTGCCCTGCGAAAAGCAAGCAGAAGGATGGAATGAAGTGGATGGAAAACTGCACTTGACAAATCATCAGTGATCCACTACCTGACTGGAAAGTGAGATCAGGTACAAACCCACGGGGTCTGTCTTTGGCCTGGCTTAATATTTTCATTGGTGTCTGTTGACTGAACATAGATTTCACTTACTAAATCTGCTGATAAAGTCCCAAAGACTCTGAAAGACAGAATCAGAATTACAAATGCAGGAGACCTGTTCAAACCTCTCCACAAGAAGAAGGTTTCCAGTTCAGTGAACAAGCTCTAAACATTGTATTTGAGAAAGAAAAAGCGACTGGGCAACAGGCAAACCTCACGAGGGGCTGTACAAAGAGCAGTGTCACTGGGAAGTCGAAGAAATAACCCTGTTTCTCACCCAGCATGGCCTTCTCTCAGCCCTGGCTATTAGATTTTAATGGGTGGGAAAGTCAAGAAGAATCAAATCAGCACCAAAATGGCATCACGACCATCCACTCCCTTCTTCTCCCACCCATCTAATCCAAAGAATCATCCAGAGAATGTGATGTGCAGGAGAATACGCAAAACCAAAAAAAAACCACCCAACTCACCACAAGCATCTTCAAATATGTACAGGACTGTTACAAAAACGATCTCAGATTTAAGCAGAATCACCAAATATTGAGTCTTGTTATAAAAATCTTAGCAGTTCGCCCTCAGAAAGCTTATTTTTGGTCTTTGGAGATAGAAGCTCCCAGAAAAGATGCTCAGATGAATTATCCCAAATGTGTATTTTTAAGTCATGCCCATATCAAGCAATTACTTGTCTAGAGAGTAAAAACCCTAGGAAACAAAACCCAAGCTAATCACTGTAGAATTGATCATGAGAGTGATGTTCACAGGGAGAGACAATGGTGCCAATCCAGAAGCAAGGGATTACAGCAACAAACTAAGGAACAATATTCCTAAGTGCATTATTTACGCTAAAACTTCGGTTTTTTCTCCCCAGGTTTTCAGCAGCTTCAATTCTTACCTAATGCAGCTTAATTATTATCACACAACTTTGCTCTTTTTTTTTGTTAGTTTTTTTTTAAGAAAGTATTATTACATTTTAAGCGGCAAGAGTTAGTGCAGCTGATATAAGAACTTAAATGTGCTGAAATCGCAGCTCCTGGGTGTTATCTTGCTGAACCACACCGAGGTGTGGCTGGATGTGCTACACCAGCAACAGCACTTCTCAAGCTAATAGGAAAAACCAGACTTTCAAGACAAAATACACATCTCAGTCAATAACAGAAACCAAGAACTCAGAATGAAATGAGTCAATTTTCCCCAGCCTCCTCTTCTTATAAAACTCTTACAGCATTCAAGATATTTGGAAGCAGGGTATTTATTTTTCTTGCCTCTCCAGTTTATGGTGTAATCAACACATTGAACTCCACTTGTGCCGTCACCAGCTGTTGCTATGGACATCACTGGCAACCACGGGGAGGAAGAATAGTGGGAATTTTTTTAATATAAATGGGTTATTTAAACAAAACATTGTGGTTAAAAAGTACCACAGGTTGTTGATCTACACAGCTGGCTGACTGCACTGACAGCAAGCACAAAGACTATTTGTAATCATTTGGGATTTTATAGTTCAATTTTCAGAGACAGACATGAATATTGCTTCACTTTATGATAGTTCTCCTGAATTGATTATTCAAGGTGCTGTGGGTTTTTTTAAACACTGATTTGTTCCCCTTTCCTTCACTGTGAAAGGAAAACTTGTGTTATTAAATTGTATCTTCATTTCTGATAAAACATGCCAACATAATGGTAGGTGCTCTAGTGCTTTGTGGTGAAGCGTGGAAGAGTTTCCCCTTGAATATTGTATATTCATCCCATTACTTCACTGAGACACATTTGTTTTTATTCTCAGTACATAAGCCGTGGCTGTGAACTGCTCTAACTATAAAACAAATTAGCAGCAGCACGGCCCTGTCACAGGGCGATGCCCTGAAGGGATAATTGATCATGCAACAATGACAAAGGAAACTTCAACCTCTTAACAGCATATTTAACACGTATTTAGACATGCCACAACTGTGCCTACTTAAATGCTCCCAGCTTTCCTTTATTAATGTTCCTGGATCTGCCCCAGCACCATCTCTGCCTTTTAATTCCCGATTTCACACATATCTCGTTTGGAACCATCTCCATTTTCACATAGGTGTAGCTGAGAATAAGATTTGGCACAGCGAGGTATGAGAACACCTCGTCTCAGGGACTCAGAAATCTGTATCACAGCAACTGAAACAGCCACACCATTTGGAAATAAAATACCACATCTTGGACGGGTCAACGTATCTGCTCAGTTTCCTCAGCTGAACAAAGTCCTTCAGCAGATAAACCACATGAGTATATTTAAAACTGATATCCAGAGCACACAGCAGTGACAGCAATCCTCTGTAACCAGCAAACCTAACGGCAGCAGTGAAGATGGAACCCACAGGTGCAAAGCCTCAAGAGGCCAGGACCTGCAGTGGCTGCTTTTTATTGCATGAACCAAAGGCTTTGGTTTCCTTGTAGCGCCAGAAAAATATATCTCCAGCTTAAAAACTGCAAAATAAATATCCAAATTACCACACTTGCTCTGCAAGCAAGAGGAACAGCACCAACCTGGCCACTCAGCTCCTTCAGGGGATAATAAACACTCCAAGGGCTAGGGAAAACTGTACAAGACATAACTTGCAGCAGGGAATCTTGTCCCTCAGGACTAACTAGCCCGTTAGTTTTTAGATCTATTACTTGGCCTTTTAATGGTACCAAATCTTTAAACAAAGAGAAAGGATGTGGTAAAACGTGGCCACTGACCCAAGCATCAACCTCTGCTGCCGCCAAAGAGCGGCAGCACCACAGCCATTTATTTAGACGAGTTTTACTATGAAAGATAATTAAAGATTTAGAGGCATGGATCGATACAACAGCAAACACTATCTGTGAACAGCACTGCAGTTTGCCCAGACCAGCATTTGTGTTACTGCTGCAGATCCATCATGCAGGGCTATTACACAGTGTCTGAGGCTTGCTCTCTACATCCAGATAGGGATTTTGTGGGGTTATTTCTGCTCACACCCCATCAGGACACACACGAATGCTGTGCAGCAGAAATGGAGCACAGGTCCATCCACACTGGGCTGTGCAGCCTTGGGTGAGTTATTCAGCCTTTCAGTCTCTATGTTTTGCCAAGAGAGAAAAAGGATACCATAAGCATATATTTCTTTTTATGCAGAAAAATTTTATCTGGAGGCTTAAATAGTGAATACGTCCGGCACTCAAGAGATGAGGATTATGTAAGTGCTAAATCTTAATACTCCTTACTTCCCCTTGCATTTCAGGTGGACTATCAGGCATTTGGTTCCAGCCTGGGGCAAAGCACTGACTTTGAACTGCTCTAACATCTCCAGTTAAACACTCCAGGCAGGTGAGCACTGCTCTCCAAACACCACACTCGCAGTAACTCAAGGAATTGCACGGCTTCCTTCGGCAGAATCCCCTCGCACTGGGAACAGATGCGCTCAGTAACAAACACACCCACCGCAGACTCCACAAAACCCTGGTTATTACTCACAGTGATTCAGCAACAGAAACTTCAAGCTACTCAATCACACATTAACTTTTTTAATGCCCTTTTAATGCCCATAATGTAAACATTCCAAGTACAACAAGATTGTGACAGTAAAACATAAAAACCAGTGGTTAAAGAAATAAGCAGAAATTTAAAAGGGCGCAGCAACTCCTTATTTCTATCTCAAACAGGCCAAGCAGGGACACAAAGTCAAAGCCAGGTTGGATTCATTCAACCATATGTTGAACAAACACATGAAGCCAAACACTGGAAGCTGTGGAAGGAAAAGAAAACTGCAACATCACAGCAGCATTTTCTGTTGTGGTTTCTACCCAAACATGATTTCCTGTCAATAGTGTGTGAAACAGCACAGTAAACTACTGGAAAATATTGTTCTATCAACAGCACCTTATCTATTAAGGTAGGGGTACATTACTAGTCAAAAAGAGTACAAGTGGAAAATTTTTCAGAAATAAAAGGAGAAACACTTCTTTCCAATTAATGAGCCAAACATACACAAAGCTGTTGTGTAATAAAGCCATGGAATTCTAAAAGGTGGAAAAAAGTTATGAGATATTTTATGTAAGAGACTGAAAAAATAAAAACAATTATACCTGCACCCAAGCATTTGATGATCCCAGTCCCAGGCCACGTGGCACTACCTATAGTAAAATCTGTGAAACCTCAACATGAACATCAGCAGCCTTTAAAATAAAGTGTCCCAGAATAGAGGCTTTAGGCATTCCAAAGTAAAGCTCTTTTTTGGGATCCATTTGTGTGTTCTACTTAAAACCCTGTTGCAGCCCTTGTCCCCAACTCACCAAGAACACTTCAGTGGCCAACTCAAGTGTAAATGACACACGATTAAAGGACCACACAGATTTTTTTTGCTTTCAATGCGGGTGGTGTTGCCAAATCTAGGAACACAGATCCCCTCTCAACTGCACTGATTTTAAAATTACTTGGAATCAAGACATAGGTGTGTTTGTATGACTTACTGCATATTTGACTTCTGATTCCAATGACACAAATTTCCTTGCCCTAGAGCCATGAAATACATTCAGGACTTGTGGCTGTAAAGCTTAAGGAAGTCAGAAGGCCAAAGCTGCTGCAGTAAATCTGGCCAGTCCTCCGGTGGAATGACAGCAACTTCTACTTTAGAAATAGTCCCAGAGGTAAAATAGAAAAGGAAGGACTGAACTCCCTCCCAGCAGTGAAGCTTTAAGCACCACACGCTCCCGTTAATGAAGAGCAATAGAGAGGCTGCATCCCAAGTCTGCCTTGTTTGCATTTGCTGCATGATCCATACCCTGTGCCCGTCCAGCAGGCCAAAGAAACCTGAGGTGGCAGCAGATGCAGTGTGGTTTCCCTGATTTTATGGCTACAATAGGCTTCGCAGAGTGTTTTTATTCTCAGTGCTGAAGAAACACTCAGCTGAGTTCCGTGGCAGAAGAACTCACAAATCCTGGGGCAGAGGCACGCGTGATGCCAGCCCAGCTCGTGTTCCCGGGGCTGGGAACACAATGCTCCACACCCTGCCCTGCAAGGAATTCTGCATGAGAGCTGGGCCAGAACAGAAAACCTCCAATGGCCCCAAAGTCTCTGCTGCAATCTGTCTCCACGGATTTATCTTGCAGACATTCCTGCTGCAGAGGTTTTAGGGATTTGCTCCTGCAACGCAGCAAAATGCTGCTCCCTGCGATTCCCCTCATCTGGAGGAGAGGTTCTATTACCCAGTTAATGGCCAGTAGACACAACAGTTCCATCACCTTCAGTTACTGACTCTTTTTATCCACTTTGCCCTGTAATGAGGATCTCTGCTTGCTCACATTTACGCAGCGGCAGCATCAGCTCTCCCCTAATCCTGCCACACATAAAAATGGAAAGATAGATGCAGGAAAACATTAAAATGCCCTTATCACTTGGCTGCAGGGGTATAAACTTAAAATAGGAGATTGTTTTTCTGTTGGAAACAAACAAATAAATACATTTACTTAATTTTCTTCTTAAATAATCCTTATGAGCATGGAGAGGAGCCTTTGATTATTACTGTAAAGATAAACACTGGAACATTCCATTCTATCTTACCCAGGTTAGATAGAAACAAATCCAATTCCTTCCTGTACATGTTTTTCCCAGGTGCATTAACATGCTCTTTACATTCAAGAACCAACTTTTATTACAAGCTGAGTGTGTTGGGAACAGGGAGATAGGGAAAGAAAACAGAATGAACAGAATGCTAATGAGAAAGAAAAATACAGCCCCGACAGCCAATTCCTTTAATTAGACAGACGTCTGCATTTTTAACTTCCAAGTTTTTAATCCTGTTGTTACTGAACTCGAAAGATGGAAAATAGAAACAATGCTCAAATAAACCCCGCAGGCTACCTCGCTAAAGGAAATGGGAAAATTAACCTCTTATCTCCTAAGATGAAAATATGGTACACAAAAGGGAAAAATTAGTGTTTTGTGAGAGCCAGAGCCATGAGGCCAATAATAACAGTGCACAAACTGCAGAATGAAGTCTTGAAAACAGCTAAGGAGCAGGAGACATGAGACAAGTCACACAGGACTGGGAGGTAAATGTCCTGTTTGCTCACACAGATTCTTCACCCAATAACTAAGAGATAAAATATGCATTTGGTTATACTGCAGCCCTTCCTCAATCATGCACAACGATCAGAAAAATGACCATGTGCAACAAGTCCTGCTAAATTAATCATAATAAAGGAACAGAGAGACAGCTTCTTGAGGGTTTGTAGTACTTAAGTCTCATTTCTTGATAAGGATCTTTATGCAAAGGGCATAAATTTGTTCACAGAGATCCCTTGTTTCAAGGCAGTAAAAGCACATTGTTCAAGTGGTTAATATTCATCCCAGAAAAGAAGTCGAACAGGTACCCAGGGATTGTAACTTTTCTTACAGCTAAAATTCAGAATTACATTCCACAGACGTGCAGGCTCACAGTTCCTCAATCCATACAAGCCTCCACTTCAGCTCCACACGCTCCGCAAAGTCAGAGAGACTGCAGGGAGAAAGGAAGGCACGGCATGGCTCGTGTCTAATTGAGTGCTTGTGCATGAGAATGAGCAGGAGAGAGGGCACACATCCCCGAAAACACACAGACACATCTCGGGAGAGGTGTCAGAGCTGCCTCTTGATTGATCCCTCTGTCAACTCAAGCACTGAAGTTCCTCCTTCAGCTCATTCAGCAGCCCAGGTTTTTGAAGTAGACACTTTAAATTCTGTTCCCCGGTGCCACAAATGAGGGTAGGGTTTGTTATCATGCCAGAATCAAGCTTTAACACCTAACAATATTGCTCTGCAGATAATTCCAGCCTGCTCAGTTTACATGACTTCCCCCAAAAGGTCACAAATGCAATGCATTCTTTTCCCTCCTTCTTTCTTTACTCTTCAGTTCAGAGTGGCAGCTGAAAAGGAATATTTGAGAGGAGAGCACGAGTTACCTCTCAAGAGCAGAGACAGCAGCAACATCACTGCACTGCTGCACTGTTTTCGCTCCTGTTTTTGCTCCTAAAGCACCAGAGGAACTGTCTCACTTTAAAGAATCACCTCGTTCCAATGGCACTGGAGACAGAAGGGGAAAAACTCCTCACCAAAATCCAGAACTTTGATAACAAGAGTTTTTTTCTACATTCCTGTGGTCACTCAGAAGCTGCATCTCTGATGCCGCAAGGATGTATCAAAATAATATTTGTTGGTGATCATTTTGGCAAGACCAGCATTAATAGAAAGCATTTTCCTAAGAAACACAATTCTCCTCTTCCCGTAGAAAGCAGCCGAAGGTTTTCTAGAGCTCCTGAGCCCCCTGAAATCCTGCTCTCCCCCCTGTTCTGGTGCACACCCCTGCAGCCCGGGGCACAGCTCAGGCGGTGTTCCACATCCCAGCCCCGGGACACACTGCCGGTGTTCCACATCCCAGCCCCTGGACACACTGCCGGTGTTCCACATCCCAGCCCCGGGACACACTGCCGGTGTTCCACATCCCAGCCCCGGGACACACTGCCGGTGCACCCGCTGCTGGCAGCCGGCAGCCAAACGGACAGGATGATGCTAAAATCACCTGTGAACATGGATGAACAACCCCCAAAACTCTGAACTTCCACGCTGTATTGCTTTAAACCGTATTTCATCCACTTATTGTAGATTTAAAACAGGTCCTTGGGACTCCTTTCAAGCAAGAGCTTATTTTAAAAAAGGACATTAAACATTTGCTGAAACACAACTGTAATATCACATTTTCATTATTTTCTGCAACCATTTAACTTAGTACCAACAAATACAGAACTGGGCATGTTTCTTGTCCAACTGGAATTACCTGATGGGAGACTGGTGTGCCTTGAAAACCAGCAGCTGCTCCAGTGCCCTGCACAAACACAGCCTGCACGGGGCGACCCTCGGGACACAAACCTTCAGTAGCAGAATTGATGCATCCTCTCTCACAAGTCGCATTTTATGCCCTTAAATCTTCATACCATCAACAAAATAAAATAAGATAAATGCAAACAGAGCTTTACCTTCTTTAAGGCTGACCTCACAGCCTCCAGCCAGAACAGAATAATCAGTACCACACAAACTTCAGTGGTTTAGGAGGAACCTTGGTGAAGATGTCTCCACCCCGCCAGACCCTGCTCATTTCTCCAGTGCTGTTCTCCTTTGCACAGCACTGCAGTGAGTCCTGTGGATAATTATCTTTTCCATCACAAATTCCACTGCTCCCAGCACCTCAGAGCAGAACGACCCAGAACCAAAATCCGTGTAGACATGCCTTTTTTTCATGCCTGTCTAGAGGTTCAAACTTCTGATTCCAGGGTATAAATTCTATATATATATTGAATATACCTCCCTATATATTCTACATCTACAGTCTGGATGTACAGAAGTATAAATAGAGGGAGGCTGTAACACTATATATTTACAGAATATATCTACAGATATTGTATATTCTACAGGATGTATCTATAGATAATCAATAGATATTCTATACAACAGGAAATCGGTACCATATTCTCTGTCTACAGGCAAGTTTCTGTGTGAAGGTCTGTGTTGCAGAGTCTAAGCCATTGTTAATTAAAAAAGACACCACTCAAATTATATTTTACTCTAGTCCTTCATTTGTGTCTTCACACTGCCTGCATTTCATTCTTCAGTCAGTTGCTTCAAGAACTCTGGGGAGAAAAATAATGTGTAGCCGTGAGGATCCGCCTGTGCTCCTATTTAAGCTTTAAAGTTGGCTTCCAACAGTCGAGTAAGTAGCAGGAAAGCGGAAGGTTAAAAACTTTGCTTTTCATCTCTGCCAAAACAGTAAAAGAAAAATGAGATTGCTGAATAGCTGACTGACTGCAGAATCAACACAGCAGTGATCTGCCCATAAGCAGCAAAGGGCAAACCCAAGGCATCTGCTTAAAAGCTCATGCCAACTGTGGGATAAAAAGTAAGGAAGCCACAATAAAACATAATTATTACAGGAGCTATAATTATGGCATTATTCTTTGGTGCATTCAATGTTGTGCACATTAAACCTTGTACATTGTGAATATTTAATGATTATAAGCTTACTCAGAGCCCCTTTCATGTCCTTAAAAAACAGGTATTTTTCTTGTATTAAGAAAAAATTACACATAATTTTTGTCCTAAGGATCTGCAGTTGAAAGAGACGGACAACATTCGGCGAGTCTTCTGCAAATTTAAATCTCAAAGCTTTGGAACCTGTGTGTTTGCAGCCCCTGCAAGCCAATTTTCAGTAGTTTTTGGAACAATACTCCATCGTCTTGACCTCGAGAAAACAAAATGTTAACCTGAGAGTGGTCAGCTGTCTTGTCATCTGGAAGAACTTCCCATCAAAAGTAGCAGCAGGTCTCCGAGGAGTCCGAAAAACTTTGGATACATGCAAACATTGTTCAGCACTAACAAGCCCAAGAGGAATTCTGCACTAAGGAGCAGCAGGAAGGAAAATTCACGAAGTGCCAAGAGAGCAGAAAGCACAGGAGTTTCTACTGAACTGCCTCTCTATAAACCACACACCCAGCAAACGTGGAAAGAAGACAGGTTGTAGTAAGTGATGCAGTATAACAGGGCCAGACATATAGTTTTCAGGATTTTATAAGGATGTAAGTGAAAAATTACCAGACTTTTCTGGCATGCATTGAGGCTTTAGTACAGTAAATGCTGGGAGTGGATTTATGGCATTCTGCACGTTCCACCCTCACCTGAATGGAGAGCACAGCTTGATGTGTCTGGGTTTTTATACCAGAAAAGACTGACTTTTAAAACAGCTTATTGATTTTTTGGGGTCAGCATTCTGGGCTGCTGTAAGATTGCCAGTGGCTTTGCTCAGATTTTGACTTTTTCCAAACAGCCACCTTTTAATCACTGCAAATGGGAACAGAAGAAACAGCTTCCAGGTTGGCTCATCCTGGCAGCATGGGAATCTTGCAAATCACACAGCACTGAGCTGCTGCTGCTAATTCTTCTCAAAGTACAATTTCCCAGTTTTCCATCCCTTTCGTGGTAACTTCTGGTAGACCAGACCTTCTTCCAACTCACAATGCAGTACTGAAAGCCCTGCTGAAATTAAGATGTGTGACATCTGCTGCTCCACTCGTATCTACCAGCCACAGTTGGGTCCAACACAGCCCATTTCTGATACAAATAAATATATATTTGTTGTTAAATGGCCTTTCTTTTTTTTTTTTTTTTTGTTCAGGAGATTACAATTAGTTCTTCTGGTTGCTTATTACAGTATTTTTCCAGGAATGAGAGATGAGCTGATTGACATTTAATTTCCAGATTTCTTTTTTTACCCTTCCTAAAAACAGGCATGACATTTCCTGGTGTTTTGCATCCCAAGCTCACATCCTGCACTCATTCCCCAGGATAACTGCTAACCGTTCCAAAATCATTCCGTGGGTTCTCCACGTAACCCAGATAAAGATCACCTGTCCAATTGATTAAGAAATATTTAAGCTATGACATCAAGTACGAGGGATGGTTATATATGTAATAAAGATGAAATATTGCTTGTTTTCAAAAGCACCGTGATGTTCTCATGTTTTTTATTATTACTTATTTCCAATTTATTACCTCAGCAACACCGCCTGCTCCATCATTCCAGCTAGCCAGAGAGCACTTTTGATCCCCGGGATATGGTTTGTGGCCTTGAAAGGATATTGAGTTAAAAAGAAAATTAATGGGAACTAAATTAAGCCCCTCAATGCATGCCTCACTTTTTAAAACTGAAGCTAAATCACAGAAGCACAGACTCCCAGGTTGGAAGGGGACCTCAAGGGCGATGATGTCTCAGAACGCTTCCCAAGCCTCCATGGCACTCCAGCCCTGAGCATTTGCTGCTTGCTCTGTGCTGCAGCTGCTCCCACTTCTCCATCTGGAGGACTCCAGCCATCCAGCACAAGTCCCAGGGTGAATCTCGGGCTCCGGGAGATCCTGAGGAAGGAATTCAGATGCTTGCTGGAGCAGATAAAAACAGGATTCCCTCAGCCCATGCTCTGGAACGCTGCAGATCAGGGCAGGGGCGATGGAGAACAGGAGACAGGAGAGGTTTCTGTGGGTCCTGGGTGACCCAGCAGATCAGAACACACCAAGCCCACGTCTGGAAGCCAGACTTTATTTCTGTGTGCTCCAGAAAATGAGGCAAGGAGAGAGAGAGAGGTGAAGGCAGAGATAGGAGGAGAACTTGTTTTCCGTGGTAATGGTACAACACAACAGGATCCACGCAGGAATGTACTCCGTAGCTTTGCCTGGGGTCTCTTGACCATCGATTTCTTGTTCCCAAATTACAAAAAGCCAGCTGATGTCCTGCTTTAGGCTCATGGAAACCATTAAAACATTGACAACCCCCGCTGTGGCTCTGTGCAGAAAAGAACAGCAGCAGAGAAGCAACGCAGCCCCCAGAACACCTGGGTATGCCATACACTGAATATTAATGCAAATTCCACACGCAGATCATTCTTCAGTAGACTTACTTAACTACTTCAAGTAACTAAATGCATATAAAGAGGCCATTCACACAAGCCTAGCTGTTTGCAGAATCTCTGCAAGCAAGTTCCAAGTGCCCTGGGGCCAGGAATGGGAATTCTTTTGCGTTAAGAAAAGGATGTTGAACACAACCTTGTTTGCAAAGTCTCTCCATTTCCCGGTCAGCTCTGGTGTCTGGGGTCACAGAAGTGGCATTTTTGTTTTGTTTTTGCAAAGCAATGAATGTTTTAACATTTTCCATCAGTACTATTTGGAGTATCCAAGGTTAGCCTGTTCCATGGCCTTCTACCACTTGATATTTAAAGGCTTGTGGATAATTGTGCAATATTCTGCATATTACTTGGTGCTGTGTGTACTGTTCATAAATATGTATTACCTGGCACAGTGTGTGTACCAGTCATAAAAGTTTAATGACTCTAAGAATTACCTTAAGAAGAACAAAAATTGTACCGGATATTTGTGCATTTATGAGCACATACACCCCACCCTTGTAAGTATATTTGTAAATGGAAAAGGAAATAGAATGGAAAAGGGATTTTTCTAATCACACCTTTGACAAAATAATGGCATCATTATCTTTCCTGCATTAGGTAACTGTAGAATATTTCACTTTCAATGATTTGTCTTCACTGTTTGTTTCTGTAAAATATTTCTTATACCTGAGCAAATTGCAAAATGTAATTTCAGAACTCTAAAAAATCTGCTAATTCGAGAATGTTGTGCTCTAAAAATATCTCTGTTATCAGGGGTTTCCAGGAAGTAGATGCAAAAAGGGAGAACTAATTCTTAGATTATGCAGCGTACTGATATGAAATCCATTTGATTAAAAATACAGAAAAACTATTTTTTTTTCCACCAAGCCATAAATTTCATTTGTCTCCTTTCCTCGATTTTTAAACTAACACCTCCAACTTGTTGCTTCATCCCAGCCTCTTTTATGCCTCCAAGTCTAATGGAAAAGATCCGCAGTCACCTCAAATATCCCGTTTGTCGCTCGGCAGCACCAGCGCCACTCAGAACTTCAAAGCATCAGGACAGGCCAAATTGAGATCCTCCTTTTCCAAAAGCACTGGCTCCACGAGATAAGGAAATCTTCATTAGCTGCTCTCTTTATGGAGATGATGAATCAATTAAGGAGTTCTGACTCCACGCAGCGAGGGGCCGTAATGGGAATGTACACCCGAGATAACTCCATTTGAAACTTGTAAAACTTCCAGTGCTTCAGATGCTGCTGATACTGGAGCTGGGAGAGCTCTGCATTTACTGCTCTGCTGGCAGTTTGGTTTTATTGAACAGCACTGGGGGATGGCCATGACTGAGGCTGCTCACTTTGTCCTCCTGGAGTTTCAGAAGGATTTGCTTGAGTAAGTTTTTTTTTGGTTTTTTTTTTTTTTTTTTTTTTTTTTTTTTAT